>VZTF01009100.1:64318-178699 GCA_013397755.1 Cnemophilus loriae | reverse complement strand
AAAAAAAATCCCACACTCTTATTTTGCAAATATTTGTGCAAAGGAAGCAGTGAATCTGCCTCTCATGTGTCCCCTCTTTGCTGAGTTTATAGTGAGAATGCCAGTGGATGGCTTTTCTGGCAGGAAAACTGGTGTATGAAGCACACATTAAGTGAACGTTCAAAAATAATTCAGGAGGGTTAATTTTCATGGTGCAGCCTCATCCTAAATGTCATTAATCTCAACAAAGATCAAAAACTTTGCTGTTTAATCCATGTACCCTGCAAAAAGTTAACCAGACATGAAACTGTCACTAACTGAGAAATGTTTACCACCACAAGATGAAAAATAATATCCCATAAGATGTACAACCAAGAACACCTTCATCCCCTAGAGGACAAATTAAAAACAGAAAAGGAGGCTAAATTCCTGGCATGTGTAATTTAACTGAATTATGTTCTCAGCCTTAATTTCATTTTTTTCATACATGCCTTCCAGTCTGGGGAAAGCATTTGACAACATTTTAGGACTGTTCAATTTTTTTTCGTGAGAAACTACTTATTTGCTTGAAATCCACCATTTTCTGTCCAACTGGTAATTTATACAAGAAGTTTCCAATTTTTCTGCAATAATTCTGGCCTTCAAAAATACCCTAGGACAGACATCTCAGTCCATCTAATGGATATTATCAATTTAGTCACAGAATCACAGAATGGTTGAGTTTGGAAGGAACCACTGGTGGGGTCACGTGGTTCAACCTCTCCCTTCCAGAGTGAGTTGCCGAGAATCTGAAAATTATTTTCACTCAGCTTTCAAACACGGAAAAACTGGAACTTTAAATACGCTAAAAATCATATGAAGTTTACAGAAAATAGCCTTTTTTCCACATGTCCATCTGGGGGCAGAAGGTGGTCTTCTAGCACACCCAAAGTTCTTCCTCACATGCTGGCCCCACTAACAAGATCAGCAGCAGTGTTGATGCCAACCTGCTGTGTCCTGTGTCTGGCAGCTCCCAGAATTTGCTATCACCAGGGCTAGCCCTCAGTTCTTGATGCAGAATTTCTTCCCCTTCATGCCCCACTGGGCCAGAGGCCCAGGAATCAACTGTGGAAAAATGCTGATGAAAAAAGATGGCATCTGATCTTATCTTTAGAGCTTCCAAGTTATGTTAAGCAGCACACGCTCATATTATAATTTCTGCAGCAAGAGTGGCTAGAGAGTTTTTCCAGGCCTTTTCTTACCCACAGAGGATCCTGAATCCTGGACAGGACTCACTATATCTGTTCCATAACAGTCCTCCATGATTCAACAATGAAACCTCCATCCAGCCCAACTTCAGACCAGAAAGCCGCTCCTTGACACCCCAGAACAAGATATAAAGGGGTCTTTTGGTGTACAAATGGGTGATTTTCTCCTTCTGGTTCATTTCCTGGTTTTCATTTGCCATTTCCTGTCCACCCTTCACAGAATCACTGTCCATGGTGAAGGTGAGGGATGGATCCAGTGTGTGGCTGCCTCAAAAGGCCACTGAGCAACAAGACTGGAGGTGAAGATGTCCATGTTGAATGAAGACAATGTCTTGGCAGACATTGGTACCTTGACAGATGGTAAGGACCTGGGGATGGGCAAGGGGATCGTTAAGGCCTCTTCCAACCCAAACCATTCTGTGATTCTGTGACATTCCTGGCTCTCTGTACCTTTTTCAATACAGATTGTTCTGTGTCCATCTTGGACACAACCACATCATGGACCTGAAAAAAAGGCAAAAAAGAGAACATCCTCCATGCCCTGCTCTGGTTATATTCATTGTCCCTACCCTTCCACCCAAGGCCTCTGTCTGGAAGGTGCTGAGTCCTTCCTGGTGGAAAAACATGGCATTTTCTTCCCATATCCACACAGTCTCAGCACTTGACAGCTGGATTGTGTCCTGAGCTTCCACCGAGCCTGATTAGGCTTTGGAATTTGACAACCCATCAGCAACACAATTAATCTGTAAAAATCAGATCGGTTATCAGTGATAATGTGAAATGCATTTTTGGGAAAGGCTGGGGTCACGCTAGGGTCACACTGGGGAATGACTCCACGTAAGGAAAAGACAACTGCATGCTCCCTCTCCCAGGATTCTCCCTGCACTGAGCTGGAAGGCAGGCTGACCAGCAGGTCACCAGGCAGGCAGTGAGCTCAGGGAGGACTGCACCTACTGCTAGTGGTGGAGATGACCACACTGTGGTGTGACCATGACCACCTCTCCAAAGGAGAGGTAGCTGGCTGTAGCAAGCTCGCACCAGCATAGATTTCTCAATGCAGTCCCAGGAAAGCTATCCCAGGAAGTGCACAGTGCTGCCTGGCCTGCCCAAGCCAAGGCATAAACACTCTGTCCACAGCAGCCAAGTCTTCAGTCCAGTCTGTGCAATGCCTTGCCCTTACCAAAGTGGCTGGTTCCAAGGGGCAGAAACTGAGACCTGTTTATCTGAGGCCTGAGAAGAAAAGAGGCAGCAAAGGTAGAAGGAGTTAGGGCTGCTCTGTGCCTGGTAGGTTGGTGCTTCTGTACCTCTAGCCACGAATGGGAGCTGCTCCTCCTCAAAGGAAGATCATGTTCCTATCTCAGATGACAGCAAAACACCCAGCAGTTTCAGTGGCAGCAGAAAACAGCCTCGGGGAAAAAAGGGCGAAGAAAGGCAGCAAATTCACTGTTGCCATAAATGTACCTGCACGTCAGCTTTCTATCTGCAAAGGCCGTGTGTGAACCAACCTCCTCCTTGTCACCATGAGCTGTCAGCCTGTGCGTGGGTGGTCAGGGCAGGTTCAGGGCAGGGTGGACGTACATCAAGGAGCTGCTGAGCATCAGAACCCTGCTCTGCCCAGAGGGAAGGCCCCACAGGTTGACATGGCCCATGCTAGGTAGGGCTCAGGAGACACGTGGATTTTGCTAATCATGCCAGACCAAGGAGACAAATGAGGGAAATCAGGCGTGGGGCTGGGAGCCTCCCAGCATTCCCACATGGCATCGTGATCCAGCGGCTGCTCATTCCCTGTTGATTTCAG
The DNA here is from genome assembly GCA_013397755.1 of Cnemophilus loriae. Lineage (NCBI taxonomy): Eukaryota > Metazoa > Chordata > Aves > Passeriformes > Corvidae > Cnemophilus > Cnemophilus loriae. The sequence continues at coordinate 175,675 of VZTF01009100.1, read as the reverse complement.
AGGCTGTGCATGTCCTCATCACCCCATGCTGCTGACACTGTGCAGGTGAAAGTGATAGTACTGGGAAGGGTCTTTGGGGTGCTGTTTCAAAATACAGGTTTCTTCAGGATTCTCTTTTTCCCATGAAAAGGAACAGAGGCCAGGCTCCAAGGCAGATTGCCAGGCAAGGATCCTGGAATCTCCAGCTCTGGGCATTTCATCTGTGAACCATCCTGAAGGTCAACAGAAAAGCCCAGGCTGCCCAGGAACCCCCACATTAAGCAGCAGATAAACATGGCAGGAACCAGGCAGGCATGTACTACGGTCCATTTTGCTTGGAGCTTCATCAACCCAACCGGATTTGCTGGCGTGTCAGTGCCATGCAATGCTCCAAGGTATGGGAGGATCTGGACTATACTCCCACCATAAGGGTAATTATTCTTTATTTGTCTGGTTCATCACTTGAGCAGTTTTTCTGCTGGGGCAGAAATGGCTTCTCATTTAATCTATTCACAACACCTCCTTTCTGAAAATCCCACAGAGAAAATTAGAACATGATAGACTTGGAGATGCAACTTCTCTCCTGGAGATATGCCAATTTCTTTTTCTTTTCTCTTCCTTTTTTTTTTTTTTTTCCAAGTGAGAGAAGTGTTGACAACCTTTATGGGGGAAGGAAGAATAAATATTTTATAAGATGAAAGAGGGAGGCAGTTGTGACATGAGCTCTCATCTTACAGAGCTGTGGCCATAAGGAGAAGGATTAGGGCATGGGCTTTTCAAGCATTCATCTCCAGCTCTTGTATAAACAAAACTCTTATCCATCAAGTGAAGGCTTTATGTCCCAGGGAACATAACTATTTTTTCCTGAGAGCTCTTCAAAGGAAAAAGAAAATGTAGTTCCAGAGCTGCACAACTTTCTGTAAGCCATCGTCACGGTTGATGTCACCATAAATAAACAAAGGAATGCTGGGGCCAACCATGACAAAAATGTCACATTCTTCCTAGAACAGTTACCTTGCTTTCTCTGAGAGCAAAGCAAGCTCTTGTCCTGCTGGACAGAGGGGTCTTTGGAAAATGGAACAGAGCCTGGAAAGGCCACAGAGACCCAATTACTGGCCCATATTGTCACAAGTACCACCATTTTCGTCAGTGGACAGAAAAGCCTCAAGAAAATTGTACTCCAGGCCAGTCCTTCCTCGTCATCCCTCATTTGTGTGGCCAAGGGTTTACATGTGGAGGATGGGGGCATTACCCTGTAACAAAACTAATGCTTGTTCTCTCCTCCTGAGTTTGCCTGAGAGGAATGAAAACAGGATGAAATGGTTTGCATGAATGGCACCTAGGAGGCAGTGCAGGTTGAGACTCCCTCCAGATGAGGACACCCATGTTTAGGTGCTCCCATGCAAATTTGGTGTTTGAATTTCCACTCTAGGCACTGAAGTTACAGTCAACAGCCCTAGGACTCGATCCAGCCCAACCTCCAGTAAATACTCAGCTTGAGGTGGATTTATTTGCCTGAAAGGAGACACTTAGAAAAGTGTTCAAGGGTATCTAAGTCATCTATATGAGGCTGGTTAGATCAGACACAGGATCCACTTCAAATGAAGAGTGTTTCAGCAATTGAATCCAATCCACAAATACCCCACTGGGGTCAATGACATTGACAAATCAGGTACAGATCTGTCCTTGGGAAACATAAATGCTGTGTGTGCCTTGTGTTTGCCTAAATGATTCCACAAAATTGGAAATAGTATCAGGCAACTGTGCCATCTTTCCTGTGAGGTCTGAGAAAAATCAAGCTTTCAGCTCCCAAGGGTGCCAGAGCAGCATTTCCCCTGAAAGCTCTGAGGAGACACCTCAAAACAATCACTATTCTCCAGCTCAGTGTCCTGCTGTATTAATGCAACCTCTAGATTTTCAGAAACATCAATTATATTTTGGGCTTCCAACTATTTATGCACGATTTCCCTCCTAGTCTTTGCAGTGGCTTCACCAGTGATGTGGAACCTCTGTGTGAATTATGGTCATCCTATTTGATATGAGTTTCTTCATCTTAAAAGGCTATATTTGAATGTCAGTCATGTCAGCCTATTTTCACTAGCTCAAAAATAAGAACTCAGAAGAAAACCCTGAGTCACCAGGCTGTGTCTGAACCCAATGTCTGTATCCTCAGGGCTATTTCAACGTCTCCATTCAGTGTAGATGTCTCCACACTGTCAGTTCCCTCAGCATGGAGGCTGAGACAACAACAGAACATAACTGCATCCATTTTACCACTAAAATAAGGATTTCTTTGACTCCATCCAAGATGCTTTCATTCCCTGGCTCTGGTGCACCAAGATGTGCGTACATCACCTCTCCTGGACCCTTCAGCCATCCCCTGGGACCAGCAGGAGAACATGCTGTGTGAGTCAGCATCCTGCCTCCAACAGCGGACGCCCAAGAAAGAACATAGGCTTAGAACAAACATGTAACAATATTTCCTTGAAGCACTTCCCAGCATTCAGCAGCTTGTGGGTTGGGAATTTCCCAGGTAAGAAAACGGATCTTTGCATTTCATAGTCTTCAGTGAATTTTTCTTCCAGACTTTTCCAGTCTCTTTTGGAGCGTACACAAACTTTGTGTATCCACAACCTCCTGCAGGAAGGCACTCTACAGGTTTTATAACACGATGTGAGAACAACTGACGCCATCAGGCATCACAAGCACCTCTTTTTTTCTTGAACATGGCTCTCAGTAATTTCTTTTGGTGTCCTCTAGTTCTTGAATGGGCAGGGGCTGTGGAGAGTCATCCCTGAGTCTCCACCTTTGTGCTGCTGGAGTAATATTGCCCTATGTCCTTTCAGTCCTCACTTTTCCTGAATTCCCAAAATTTGGCTGCACTGCTTCTCCCCATTGCAGGTCAGCAGAGGGAGCTGATGGCCTGAGCCCTTCCAGCAGCTGCTGTCGCTTTCCATGTTCCAGCTTTTAACACTCAGTCTAAATATAAAACAATACCCGTTGTTTCTCTCTGCCGCACAGCTGAAAGTTTCAGAGGAATGAAATCAAATAGCCAAGAAAGGCAATGCACTCAGAAGGAAGAATACTGGTACATAAGATAATGTTTTATTCTGAACTAAGACAGATTTCAGGGCTTGTCCTAAGACAGCAGCCAAGAGAAAAAGACAAATAAGAAAAAACGATCCTGATTCAGACTCCTCAACAAGGTTGACAACTCGACTTTAGTTTGTTTTTAACCAGTTGTCCTCTTATGTATTATCAGAATATGAAAGATCTTGCCTCGAATGTCACATACAGTGGGGTCTGCAGGAGGAAAGCTTGACTTTTGTAGGAAACGCACTTTAAGTCTCAGAGATGTCATCTAAAGTGTCTGTACCTCAGTTTCTCCACTCCTCTATGCTTTATCCATTTTATTATAGTTGCATCAGGACAAGGAGCATGTCCTAGAATCACAGAATGATTTGGGGTGGAAAGGAACTTAAAACCATCCAGTTCCAACCCCCTGCCATGGGCAGGGACATCTTCCACTATCCCAGGTTGCTCAGAGCCCCATCCAACCTGTCCTTGAAAACTTCCAGGGATGGGGCAGCCACAGATTCACTGGGAAACCTGTGCCAGGGCCTCACCACCCCCATCACCCTTGTCACATGTTCAGCTTGGAGGAACTGATTATCCACAACTGTCTGAAAAAGCTCAGTTTCCAGAGTCTTTCCCCAAATTCTTGAGCATATTTCCCCTGAACGCTTTCTGCACTGTAAAAGGACTTTGCCTGAGCATGGGGGAAACTGGGTGCTGGGGGGATGTTGCCCAAGAGGAGGTGATGTCTGCCATGAGATCCAGGGCGTGGGAAGCTCTGTCTGCAAACCCTGATCTCCCCACATGTCCCTAACCCAAGCCCTGGACCCACCAGCTGAAATGTGCTCCCTGGGAAGCCAGCTGCATCAGAACAACCGGGAGCCTGATGCCTTCCAGTCTTCCAGAAGCTTCAGGGGGAAACAAATCTGGTTTTGGTCTGATTTGGACCCAAACCAGCTCATAAAAAAAAAATTACAACCCAACACTTGATGAGATTTCCTGCCAAGAGGAAAGCCAGTGAGCTCTCACTCCCCTCCATCACCCCTGGTTTTGGCATCCTCCAGGGCCCATGTGCTTTGGCCAAGTTTTGTTAGATCCACAGCGCAAAGGAGCCCTGTGTCTCCGTGTCTCCGCTTCTGGCAGCTGGATTGCACCACCGGGTAATTCTGTGGCTAAACTGTTTAAATAATGTTAATGGCTTTACAAATTCACTTTCAAAACAGCCTGAAGTGTAAAGCCAGCGGAGCTGAAGCAGCATGCTGGGGCTTAGGCATATTTAGATAAGAGTGGGTGCAGAGCAAGCTTTCCACATGAGCTACAGGAACAGAGATAGCTGCCTCTTAACCACCTCTCCTGCACTGCAAAGGGGCAGATGTTTGCTGCAGCAGGGCAAGGATGGAAAGCCAGCACAGCTAGAGGCTTTGAGATCAGTATTTTTGTTGTTCTTGGCAGCCAACTCCCTCTGTGGCAGGTGCTGTTGGAGAAAACCACAGCAGAGCCATGGGAGGTCTCAGGTTTTCAAAACAGCAATAAATAAAATAAGAAATTAAAAATAAAAGGATTAGCTGAAGGTGCTGAATGTATGATGAAAAATCAAGATTTAACACAGGACAAATCTGGCTCATACCCACCTACTTGAGGCAAAATTTGCAGTTCTCTGGCAGGTGTCCTGCTCTTGGCTTTTATTCAGGATGCTCCCTGGCTTCTCAGCTCGTAAAGAGGAGGTTGAGGAGTCTTGCTGGAGGGCAAGACTGAACTACATGCACCTGGGGAGAGTGCAAGGCACAGGGATACAAGTCCAAAAGCAGAGGCACAAACATGGCAACGAGGACAGTGACTCTGTTTCCCCATCCAGACCTTTCCTGGACTGAGCACAGAAAGCTGGAAATACCAGAGCTCTCCGTGCTTGTGTGTATTTGCGCACTGACCCTCCCTGGTACCTGCACTGGCTTTGTGCCCACCATGGGTCATGCTGTGATAGTGATAGTCATAACAGCATCATGCAGGATTATCTGTGCCTCTCAGCAGCCCAGATTTCACACGGGTCACCCACTGCATTCCCGTAATCGCAGTTGTACTCAATAATCTCTCTTGGCCAAATAAAAATAGGCTGGGGCTATGTTTGTGCTCTGATTTACATCGGGATAAATCAGCCGTTCTGCCCCAGTGGTCGGCTGTCTACAGGCAAAGAAAGAGTGAGGTAAGGTCAGCACAGACCTCTGGAGTGTCCGTAGGAGAGATTTAATGTCTGACAGTACGGCTCAAACTTGTGTTTAGGAAACCAAACAAGTTCAAAAGAAAAATTAAGCACGTGCTTAAACAATACAGATAATAAAACAGTAAAACAAGTCAGTAATGGGAAGGGGTGGATTTGCCAGTTCTTGATCCTTCAAATCAAAACTAAAGACTTTTCCAGTGAAACATAACTTATGGCAAGTGAGATGCTCTCTGAAACACCCTTTGCTACAAACCGTGGAAGATTTGGAGGTTTTACCAAGCAGGAAAGATGGGTTTGCAGCCAGTCAGTGCAGAACCATCCTCACACTGATCCTGACACCAGCTAAGAGGAAAATCAGCTATGACCGGGTAAAACCCAAAGCCCAAACACAGCCCACACCCCCAAAGCACCATTCATCCTGTCCCTCATAGCTGTGTCCCAACATGAACCAGCAGCTGATACTTCCCTCTGGATCCAGCTCTTTGGTTGTGCTGTGCCCCTGCCAAGAGCATCCACACTGTTCCCAGCTGCAAACCCAAGATCTCAAGAGAAGAGGAGGTTCAGGGGGGATCTTATCACTCTGTACAACTCCTTGAAAAGAGATTGGAGCCAGTCTCTTCTCCCAGGTGACAAGTGACAGAATGAAAGGAAATGGCCTCAAGTTGTGCCAGGGGAGGTTTAGATCGGATATAGGAAAAATTTCTTCACTGAAAGGCTGGTCAGGCACTGGAAGAGGCTGCCCAGAGGAGTGTTAGAATCACCATTCCTAGAAGTGTTAAAAAAAGAAACCATGGGTGTGGCATTTAGGGACACAGTTTAATGGTGGACTCGGCAGTGCTGGGTTAATGGATTTGATGATCTTAGATGTCTTTTCCAACCTTAATGATTCTATGATTTATGAAGCAGCTGGCTCCAAACATGCTCTGCACAGAGCTGTTGGTGGTACAGACCTTGCATAGTCCCAGGGCTGGGTCTGGTGGCACAGTCTCATGCTCAGAGCTGGGTTTAGGCATTGTGTGGGACCCTGCCATGCCATTCCCATGTCACAGAGTGCTGGCACACCTTCTGTTGCACTGGATGGAGACTGCCAAGAGTCCCTGCTCTCTCATGAGCTTCTGCCCTTGAAGTGGTGAGAGTGATTTTTCCAGTCAGCTGCACCCCGGAATAGAAAAAAATGCTAATACACACCATTCCATCAAGCTGCCCCATGTCTCCTGCCTTCCAACTGCAGTCCTACAGGTTCTGCAAAAAAGGAGCTATGTCCAGAAGGACAGGAACAAATCATTCAAAATGGGAAGTCTGGGGGAAATTATTTCACTTTGACAGGTCAGCAGATGCTCCTCAAACGTATTTTTCAATCTGTGCACATGTGGAGTTAATACAAATGGTGAATAAGAGCATCCAGAGGCTCAGATATGATGGCTGGCCACTGGTCATCTACAGGATCCTTTTTCTTAATACTTCCTCCCAAAACTGTTTTGGGCAAATTACCCAGCAATGATGCAAAATCCTGAGGCTGCTGAAGTCAGGAGATCTGCCAGTGACTCCGAAGATTTGCAGGCTGGTTTTAGTCCTGATAGGAAGTGAGATATCAAACCATGGAATCATAGAATCATTTAATATCCTGAGTTGGAAGGAACCCACAAGGGTCATCAAGTCCAACCCCCGGCCCCGCACAGGACAATCACAAAGAATCCCACCATGTGCCTGACAGTGCTGTTCAAACACTTATTGAACTCTGTCATGCTTGGTGCTGTGACCACTCCCCTGGCGATCCTGTTCCAAATGTCCTGGTAACCTGTTCATCCCTCACCTTGGCTGGGCTGGGCTCAGGTCCCCCCCACAGGCTCAGGTGTGTCAGAGTAACCCTGTTCAAAGCGCCCACAAAGGAGGCAGCACAGGGAGGAGGCACAAGTCCACGTTTGCTGAGGCTGGACTCAGCTCAGCAGCCTTCCTTCATCTCTCCTCAGGAAAAGAACAGCCTGTGGTCCCACCCAAGGGGGCTCAAGGGGCTTTTCTCTTCCCACAGCCTCAGTCCCCATGTCCTCCTGGCCTCTCCCACTTGCAGGAGGCCAAAGGCACCTCATGCTGCTCCAGGTTTGCTGTGGCTCCTCCCAGCGCAACCTCTCTAGCACGGGTGCCCTGCAGTCCTTCCCCAGCTCACGCCCTGCCATGATTCACGGCTCCTGTTCTGCTCTTCCTTATATGGGGACTTGGAACTTCACATTTCCTGCACTAGGAAAGCCAATGCCAAAAGTGCCTTTTTTCATGCTCCGCCACCAGCTCCGTTTGTTCTCCTGGTCCCCTGCCCACACTGGGCACAGACCCAGCCTGCCCCACAGTGCTCCCCACACAACAGTTCCTTGGGGTGCCTCTACCCCACAGATGCCATCCACATCCACAAGCATGGGTCCCTTCCCCATATGGCAACCCCTGGTCATTCCCATGTCCCCAAATTATGGTGCACGTGCAGCAGGGCAGACTGTCCAGAGAACACATCCCTGCTGGCCAGGACATGGGAATGGCTATGGTGCAGCAACCCCTCTCTGTTTAATCCTGACTAAGGTGTTCATTTTCATCTAATTGCAGCCAAATCAGAATTTTTGCTTTTGTGTTTTGAGGTGAGATCTTTTCTATTTGAAAAAAAAAAAAAAAAAAAAAAAAAGGCTGAGGATTTATTTAGGGAGCAAAAATGTAATAAAATTAAAGTAAGTAATAAAATAAAGAAATAAAATAAATAGAATAAAATAAAGTGCAATAAAATAAAATAAAAGCACAGGAGTGCAGTAATTAACTCTCAGAGCCATTAAACTACATGTTTTTAACTGACAAAGTCCTTGATGGGAATATTTTCGTCTGTAATGACAATCTGCCTTCTCAGCAGCCCTTTCTTGTCTAGCAATTTCCAGACACAGGTTTGTCAATCCTGACTATGGCAACCAGCTCTAAAATTCACTTTTTGCAGCCAGGGAATACAGCAGATATGGCAAAAAGGGATTGGCAGATTCAGGAAGGTAATTCCCAGAAAAAGAATCTGGCTGGTGAGAAGAGGATGGAAAAGAAAACTCTCCTGGGACAGAAAATCCTTTGGAGGAGAGATTAGATGATGCAGCACTTCAGACACTGCAGCTCTCTCTCCAAACACCTGATTCTCCAGAACATAAAAATAAAACAAGGGTACACGAAGAGACAAACAAGTGTGGAGTAGGAATGAGTTGGTCAGAAATTCTGGAAAAGGAAAAACTGTTTTTTCCAAACATGCTGTACAGGAGAAGAGCATTCAGCAAGTGGGTACCCAAGCCCAGCAGGATAGAGGATCACTGAACAGTCGCTTCTCATCCATTCCCTCCCACCTGGTGACAGGCACAACACCCACAAGTGACAACTCCTCCAGGACCATGGCAAAGAGAAGTCTGAGCAAAAGGAAAAATGGATCCTGCTGGGTCTGATCCAAAGGGTAGAATGAGTTTTTTGCAGTTTCCTCCACCGATGTTTTCCACTGCTGCGTCTCAGGGTAGCTTTGATCTGTGCTCATTCCAGCTGCTTTCCAGTAGGATAAGGCTTCTTTCCTTTGCAGGCAAAGCCAGCTTGTACAGTTCTGCAAAGGACTGCAGAGGGACGGGAGACACTGCAGAAGTCCCCAGGGCCCCGGCTGCACAGTCGTGTTCCTGGAAGGAGTGGGGATGTGCGACCAGGATGATTCCTGTTTGCAGCTCTCACACGCTCAGCTGGAGTTTGCAGTCGCAGACATTTGGCTCCAAAGCCCTGGGTGTGATTTCAAATCCCACAGTCTGTGCTGCCTCCCTGAACCACAGCTGTTTTTCCATGTCCCTGGCAGGTGAACAAGGAGGAGGTGACACGTACTCTCATAGGCACTGGGCGACTATTGCTCTTGTTGCTCACATTCAACAGCCACATGTTGCCACTGACATTTATCTCAGCTGCCTTCTGTCTCTCCATGAAATGATCACAGCTCTCTGTATGGAAAATTTAGCTGCTCTGAGGATCAAGCTGTGCTGCTAGTTCCATGTGGGAAGGATCGGAAGTGGATTAAGAGGGGTTTCAAAACACAGACTGACATGATGGGCTGGAACAAGATCTTGGTTTGGAAGCACCACGAAAACATCATCTTGGATTTCAGCACGCTGAAAGTTAGGAGTGAATTGCATGCCGGGATTTTTCAGGTGGAGTGAAAAAAAAAGATGAGCAATAGGAAGGATGACAGAGATTTATAAAACCACAAAAGGAACAGAAAGGGCAGTGGTTTTTTTACGGTCTCTTTTAACACAAAATCTAGGGAAATCTAATAAAACCAAAACAAGGAATCTTCAAGGCAAAATGCAAGTCAGTTCTTCATGTGACATGTGGTCATACTGTGAAAATCTTCATCACAAGATTTTGAGGTGCTAGAAGAGGTGAGGCTGATAAGTCAGTCATTCCCAGGGTCCTCCTGGTCCTTCTTTTTATTCTTATTAAAAATAAGTTCAATGGTTTCCTTTTTTCAGTCCCTGGGGACTTCATAGACTGCCATGACTTTTTAAATATCTTAGAGAGTGGCTTGGAAACTGCATCAGCCAATTCCCCCAGGACTCTGGGATGCATTTTATCTGGTCTCATAGACTTAGACATGTTCAGAATCCTCAGGTTGTCATGAACCCGATCGCCTGCAGTGGGAGGGACTTTGCTCAGCCAGTCCTTACCTTGCAGTCCACCCAATTCAGATCATATTTATGCTCCTGGGATGCTCCTGAGCAATTTACTGCTGTAGGCACAGCCTGTGCATCCCCTCAGCTCCACCCACGGTGCGACACATGAAGACAAAACAGCACGAAGGCTGAGCTGCAGAAACTTGGGGTGTTGGACAAGGTGAGTTCAGCTGTGACTTAAATTCCCAGTGTTCTTCATGGCTTACAGCTGTCTGGACATCTACGGAGAAGAAAACATTGTTCACCTGATCCAAAACTGGTGCTGGTGTTCCCAAGCATCAGCAATCACTCAGCATTAATTAAATGCTCAGTCTCCCCCCAAGCTTGTCTCTCTCCTGCTCTCTGCTCTCAAGTTCAGTCTTCCCTCGGGGGAGTTGCTGCACAACTTGGCTTTAACCAAAATAAACTGTCCTGGCACGAGTTCCTGTTTTTCAAGATATAGCTTTAAAATAACAAGGAGCAGATTTTCCCCTTCCTTGCTCTTACAGGCTCCATTGTGAAAGCTTCAAAGATTGTCACCTATAACACCATGGTGACCCCAGAGCACCCATATATTTATTCTCTCATGAGAGGCATTTCTGTAGCTGATGGAGATTTATAGGTTGAAAGCAGCCAAGATTTTCCATTACTTGTAAACTTGCGGAAAAATCAGAGGGACAAAGACAGCTTGGGGCTTCCAAGCTGTAAAACAACACTCAGCCCATCTGATCTTAAGTGTTTTAGACTTTATATCAATATTGTTCTTCCATGGGGAGGTTAGGAAGAGGGACTCATCCACCCCAATAGCAGGAGAAATCTTTTGGAAACAACAACAAAACCACAGGCCTGGGTAATCCCTGTTAACAAAACAAAGCTGCAGTTCAGATTGTATGTACAAACTGGAATCAGGCAGATTTATCCCCGTGGTGCTGTGAGACCAAAGAGATATCAAAGTGGTCACAGAAGTATTTTGGAAACTCGCCAAGTGCATCCTTTTGTCATCTTCTCTCTTCTCCTTCAATTTGAATCGAGCCCCAAGTACTCTAATCCAGCCTGGATCTCCCACTCTGTTCCTCCTGTTATTTTAACTTTAGGCACAGCAGTCCTCTGAAAAAGTGCCCCGTTCCCACTGCCTGGGAGCTATGGGAAAAAGCTATCTTGGTCCTATCAGGAATGTGCCTCGCCTCTGCCCTGCGGTTGTGTTGCCTTCGGAGAAACTGGTGTCACGAAGCACTGCAGAAGAACAGGCCACAGAGTTCCCTTGGAAAAGCTGGGGAAAAGAGGGGGACAAGTGGGTCAGGCTGTTCCTTTGCTTCTGAGAAGCTGGAGGAAAGTTGGAGACACCTGGGCTGTTTTTCCCTGCTCCTTGGGGATGTTTTAGAGAGGTGGAAAATTTAGGACAACAAGAAGCAGGGATTTGAAAAACCCAATCCCTGTGAGCAGCTAGAGGCTGAGTTGGATTTGATGATCTTAAAGGTCTTTTCCAAGCTTAATGATTCTTTCATTCCAGGATTCTAAGGGAGATGCTGGAAAGCGTCTCACACAGTGCTAGGAACCCACACATTTGCAAGTGAACGGAGAGTTTTCTGGTTGGTCTCTCTCCACAGGGTATAATGGGAGTTCAGACACCTAGTACCTATGGATACATGGACACGGACGCTCCCACACATCTGGGTCTCCACTTAGAGCTGAATCCCACCCTGGAGCCAGTGAGATGAATTCCCACCCACCTAGCCAAAGGGTTTTATAGGTGTGGGTACCATGAGAATTACACAGCAAGGGTCGAGGGGGGAAGAACAGGTTTTGTAGCTTGGGTTTGCTGCATGTCCTGCCTGACACAGCTCCTGGAAGTTTATCTTTCAACCCAAATGTTCAGCTCCTTTGAAGGCGGAAGAGCTTAAGTGAGAAAGAAGAAGTCCAGTGAGCAGGTACAGACTCTCCATGTGAGCACCTGTACTTGCCTTCCAGCCAGGAGGGGTGTTAAGCTGGAATACATTGCATACTGAAGAGATATATCTGATATTTCCTAAAAATAGAACCATTATCCACATAAAGTTAGAGCATTCTGCCCCAAATTCCTTAACAGAGCTACAAGGAGTGACCAGCTGAGAAATCGGGACACCCAGCCTCAGAAGGATGACAGCCACTGCCCTCCATTCCACAGCCTGTGCAAGCTCCAAGCTCCAAAACTACCTCATGCCAGTGTCTGGGAGGTCCACCAGGGGATGGAAGATTTGTCCCCTCAGGAACTACAGGAGATCCACAATCTTCTGTATCAATTGATCAGCCAATATTTCAAAGGGTATCTCAAATACCACTACCTCCAGTTACCTGTTGAGGTAACTGGCGCCTGACCATTCCTGACCACCTGACTCAAACACTTTGAGTTCAAGGAGCGTTTGGACAACACTCCCAGGCACATGGTGTGATCCTTGGGATGACCTGTGCAGGGCCAGGAGTTGGACTCAATGATCCTGGTAGAGGCCTTCCAACTTAGCATATTTTATGATCTTCTCATATACCCAAACCCAGCATCTCTACCTGATTTGGAGGCTCAGCTTGTGACTCTTGGTTGCTCAGAGTCCAGAAATGGGCAGGTATTTCTTCCCTTTATGTCCATAGCAAAATTCTCTCTGAACTTGGAGAGAAGAACTGAAAGTCACAGCCCTTAGTGGCTGGAAATGCACAGACAAGTGATGAGGAGGGAAATCACAGAAAACAGCTTGGCTAAAGCTCTCCCAGACCACTGTCATTGCCTCCCTCACCTCAGCCTACTCCTCAAGCAGATGGACTGCATCTGTGTCTCCACCTTCCAGAGACATTGTACTTGGCACCTGATCTGCCTCCCCCAAATACCCTCAGCTGTGCAGAGCATGGTGAGCTCCAGTCTGGAAACACAAGCCACTCTGAGAAGAGCTCTTCCCCCACTTGCTGTGATGGGACAGAACTGGTTAATCCTTTCGCAAGGGTGCTAGGCCAGCTGCCAAGCCTGCCTGTGGGGAATCCATCCGAACTTGACTCATCCTCAAGTGATTCAGATTGTTCCCTTTAGTACTTTGAAAAAGGTTATCAGTCTTCCTGCTTCAGGCCAGAGCAGGACTGATGGATGGGGGAGAAGGCAACATGCACCACACTTAGCCTCCTCCAGAGTGATTTGGGACTGGCTATTCACTCGCCCTCCACAGAAATCCACCTTCCATGTGTGAAATGAAGGGGTTTGCACTTCTCTGCAGTATCTTAGTGCCTCAGGAGATGACCTCGGGCTGGCCAAGCATCCTGGCTCTACTGGACTGGGAGCCCATAAAAAGCAAAGCAAGGGCTGAGTCAAGCCCTTGGTATGCTGCTCTTGCTGCAGCACTCTGCAGTAAATGCACTGGCCAGAGCACAAAGCCCAGTCAAAGAAACAACATGTCCAGTGCAAGCACTTCTTAGAACTGGGAACATCACACTCTCCACAGACATCCCCAAGATCACACTGTTTTCCAGGCTTTGGAGAAACCTGGGGGGAAATGCCTCACCTTTGCTGAACCACCAAAGCCGAGAGAGGAGATAATCAGCATCAAGCCACAGGTAGTCACCGCTTCTTTCTTCCTCCTCTGGAGCAAACAAGCTCCTCATGCTCACACTCACAGATGAGTAGGATCTCCCTCACTGGACATGTCAGAGCGTTTCCTGGTAAATAACTGCTATGAATCTGTAGGAAGGGGACAGGAAGAGCAGGTGGGAGATGGGAAGAGCAGCAGGGATACCTGGAAAGGACTACGTTAAGCTGGTTCTGCAGCAACACACCCAGAACCACCAGGCTTCACACTTGGTCACCCATCTAGACTATCTCCTCTGCTACTGAGCCCACATCTGCCCTTGCAGGCACCCCGGGGAACTCTTAAGACCCAGGATAACTTAAGAGGAGATTTAGGAGTCCTTTTGACTGAGTAATGGTGAAAGTGAAAGAACAGAACCCAAACTAAGAACAAAGAAGATCAGAATGTCACTTGAAAATACAGACTCTTTCCAAATAATAGGGTATCACAATAGCCCTAATTAGATCAAAGACATAAAACACAGGTCATAACAAATATAATCTAAATGGGAGGTCATGCTCATGTCATTGTGTCCCTTCCAAAGCTGTCAGAAGTGACCTTGGAAGACCTCAGAACTGGAGATCAATTCTGGTAACAGCACAGAGCAGCCACACAACTCCCATTTGTTTATCAGTGCTTGATATGGGTTTGCCTCAGGGCTATGCTGGCAGACAAAGATAAGTAACATCAGTTTCCCATTAATCTATGGCCACACGGTCATTGGGTGCATGGAATCAAAACAACATTGCTGAGATCTACTTCTTTCTCTTGTTTTTATACCCATGGTCTTTTGCCAAAAGCTCCCAAAGCCATCAATAGAAATAAATCAATAACAGGACTGCAGTCATTTCCAGGAATGAAATGCTACCTGTTTCTAGTAAACTCCTAAAGGGAAGAGCTTGGATTCCTTGCTCAAGCACACAGAAAGGCTTTATATAGTGCAAATTAAAAAAATATAAAATATGCCAATGGACTAGCTATTCCTTAAATATTTTACTGCTGCCTTTTGTGTCAATGCATCTTCTTGACAGGCTTCTGGCTGAAGGCAGGTTGATGGATACCACCAGCTGTGTAAGTAGATGGAGGGAGCTCAACGCTTCGGTGCACATCGGCCAAGTTCGCACAGCTCATCCCCTCCAACAGGCTGGTACAGCAGCGCAGGGGGTGATGTCACAGGCCAAGTGCACATCAGAAAAGAAGCATTTTCTGAGCTCAGAAGGGTAATGACCCATGGCACCGTGTCCTTACCAACATCTGCCCGAGTGTAGCCTTGCAGTCATCTCCAAACTGCTGCAGCAAAGGCCAGTCCTGCTTCACCCACCACAACCTCCCGAGCACACATGAGCTCCCACGCTCCTTTTCTGCAGAAAGGCTGGTTGAGGAACTGGTCCAGCATGAGATTAAGCAATGTTTCATTTTTCCAAGACCCTTTCACTTCCAGTTCTCTTGAGTCAGTTCCTAGGAATCGATTCCAGCATTTGCCCAGTGCAAATGGGGCAGGAGAAACATGCAGCTGGGTGGAGGGGCAGGTGCGAAGACTGCAGAGTTCTGACCAAAGCAGAGGAAACAAACAGCACCTCAGGCATGACTCCTGTCCACCCACAGACAGAGAGGCAACCTCAGAATGTGGCCTCCAGCCCTAGAGAACAGTCCCTTGAGAGCCGTAACTTTGTCACTACTACCATATCCTTTTTACCTTCTCTATTCCTACCTTTATTTCCTCCATGCCAGAGCAGACAATAAAACAAAACCCCACACTACATTTGCATCTTTTTAGGGCTCCTTTGCATCATCAGAGGAAATTTTGCATGTTTCAGGCTCAGGCTCACAAGTGGATTTTTCTATGGAACATATCCCTGCACATACCACAGAGCATGTTGATGGTTTGCCATATTCATATAAGAGCTTGACCACTTTAAATTGTAGTTCAGGGACAGTCCAGAGAGCTTCCTTTCCAAGGCAGGTTGCTGTCACCCTCTGCTCTGAGTGTAGACAAGGCCACTCAGTAAATACACATAGGAAGAGGAGCACTCAGCCATGAGTAACCTGGAGTTCATACAGAAGATGAATTAAAATAATTTCAGCTCCACCTCAGGTTTCGATTGGTTGTTTTTTCACAAATTGCTTTGGGAAACTTTTTTTATCCAAAATGAATGTTCTGGAGAAGACAAGGAACAGCTAATACATCTCAAGTAAAGACGCATAAAGTCCTGTGACAGCTCTTTTATTCACGTCACAGTGCATGACATATAGACTACCATAATTTGTGTGGAAGATCCTGCCTAGAAGCCAAAGGACAGAAAGGAAAACTCCCACTGATTTCATAGAGTCACAGAATCATGGAATGGTCTGAGTTGGAAGGAACCTTAAAGATCATCTTGTTCCAACCCTGCTGCCACAGGCAGGGACACCTCCCATTAGACCAGGTTGCTCAGAGCCCCCTCCAACCTGGCCTTGAACACTTCCAGGGATGGGACAGCCACAGCTTCTCTGGGCAGCCTGTGCCAGGGTCTCACCACCCTCACAGTAAAGAATTTCTTCCTAATATCCAATCTAAACCTGCCCTCTGTCAGTTTAAAGCCATTCCCTTTTGTTCTGTCACTACATGCCCTTGTCAAAAGCCCCTCTCCAGCTTTTTCAACAGGAGACTTAGCTGCAAAAGATAAACCCATTTGATTGCATCAGTAATGTTCTTGACACTTACTCATCAACACAGAGAGATTGCCAAAGAGTCCACTTACTATCAGCCAGCTGACTTTGGCCCAATAAAGTCCTGGCAATTCCTCGACTGGCTATGCTGATCTACATGAAACAAGCGTGTTATTTTCTTTCAAAACATCTCGGCTCATCCCAGCCACAGATTTTTGTGTTCACTACACACTTGGAGCAAACTGGCTGAGAGAGAGCAAGGACACACCTAACAAGAGTAGTGCAGGAAGAACATGAGTCTGTGAAGCTGGAAATTAAGAGGAATAGATTTTTCCCTCTCTTTTTCTGCTCTGGGATAGATAAATCCCTCTAATGTCCAAGCTCATGTATTATCAGAGATGGTCACTGGTTACATATCCACATGTGAAATTAAACCACAGAATCATAGATTCACTGAGTAGAAAAAGACTTCCAAGATCATTGAGATCTCCAAGATCATTGAGTGCAACCTTTGATCAACCATGTCAAGTAAACCACAGCACTAAATGCCACCTCCAGTTGTTTCTTGAACTTCCAGAGACAGTGACCCCACCACTTCCCTGGGCAGCCCATTCCTACACTCAATATTTCTTTCAGTGAAGAATTGCATGTTACCTGTCAAAGTCACTTTAAGTAGCCAAGCTGCAAGAGCACAAACGGGCATCTTTGCACTGAACTGGCATTCTCCTGGTATCCAGGTTATGGTAACTCTTGTCAAGGTTGGGCACCAGCCCAGCTGGTGTTGGCATTGCTGCTATGCTGCAGGGCACCCATCCCGTTGCACAGCAGGGATGGGAGCAGGTGGTTCCACCTAACCTCCTCCATCAAAAGTTAAACTGTGGAAAATTCCCAAGTGCCAGACGATCTGCCATTAACCAGTCAGTCTTGTGTGCCCTTCTCTGACCAGTTGAACTAGGACCCATGTGAGTTGTGCTGTTGACTAATGGAAAGTTAAGCATTAAAAGCTCTAAGGGTTGGGCCACTGAGCCTCAAAATTGCTGTGCTTTGCCAGTTGGTCTGAGACGCTTCAGGCTGTACAGAACATTGCTGTTGGGATTTTATTTTTATTTTTAATCTTAATTTTAGCCAGAATGGCAGAGCAAGAGGATGGAAGAAATGTAGCAAGTGTATTTGAAATGGGCATGGAATTTTACACAGGGCAGAGCTCCCAAAAATAGCTACAAAACAGACTGCTTTAAAAAATTTGAAATGACAGATTTTATTGGTGTTAGAAGAATGATTTCTCAGGGCCATATTTACTGTGGCAAGCCTTGAAGGAAGGGAACATGTGTTCCTACACAACAGAAAAGAGGAGATGTGCCATCACACAGCCAGGCAGCCCATGGGACCAGGCTGCTCCACCATACATTCTTATCACAGTGGCACTGCAGTACTGTATGTTCAAATGCTTTTGTAGATATTGACTAAAGACTCTTGAAGATTTGCTTACGTCACAGGAGAGGAAGAGGAAAAGTGAAGAAGCAGATTGGTTGCAATCTGCTTCTTCACTTGGTCACTGTGGGAAAAAATATCCATGTGTTCACATGGTAAGGAAACTCCTGGGATACAGTTTCATGTTTCCCTGGGTCTGGTCTCATACCTAAGTTTCTGTAATATGGGAAAGGAATAAAAGGAAAAGTTCTTAGCAAAATGAGCTCAGCCAAGTTCCCAGTATCCCCACGCTGAAGCTCCTTTCACAGAGCTGCAAAGCAAGGAAACTGCAGGCTCTGGAAGCAACCTCCAGCTCAGGCAAAAGCTTACTGGGAGAAACAATAACCCCTGGCAGGGCTCCAAATGAATCATTATGTCTTTATGAGCCATTGTTTCCCATTGATGGACCTGCTCTCATTCACAAAAAGCTGCTTTTGTGACAAAAGAGGAAAAAACACATTTGGGAACACAGAAGCAAGTCCCTGAGTGGTCAGGGTAGCATGGGAGCACTGTGAGAATCCAGCTGGTTTTACCCCAGACAGCTGCATGGACAATGTTGAAATGTCTTCATGGACAAATCCTCTTGCTGTCCTCTTGCTGTCTGCTTCTGTCACTTATGCCTGTAAACTCTGCTGCGGAGTTTTCCCTTTGAAAAAGGATGAAGTTTGCCTATAGCACCTCCAGTAATTCTTCTTGCTTTCCCCCCCACAGACACAAATCCCATTGATCACACAGCTCAAGCACTGCTCAAGGGTTTAAATGAAGACAAAAGAGGCTGGAATCTGCTCTGTTTCATCCTTCAATTGATCAGTTAGCCAAGTGACAAGACCACTGCCCACCCAGCTTGGGAGAGGGTGCTGGGACTCAATTTGGTTGGGCACCTGGTGGCACCTTGAGCCATTGGAGTTGTCCCTTGGCACCCAGTTATGGCATGTAGAAGCCCATGCAATTAAAGAATAGCAAACAGAGGTGAAGTTAGCACCTCTAAAATGGCATCTACATGTAGGCAACAAACTGGGGATCCTCTTCGCTTGTGCCTGAGTCTCTGTCTAGACTACCCGGCTCTGTTGACCAGATGTCCAGTGACTGGAGCAGGAATCTGGACACCCAGAGGACAGGAAAACACCAACACTTAGGAGTCTTCACACCAGACTGAATCCAGCTCTCTGTGCTCTGATGTCTAGTGATGCCTGAGATGTTTTACTAAAACCTACACTCCTCACAGGGCTGGGAGACGAGGCACAAGTCCTGCTGAAGACCTGTGAGCTCAGTGGCTTTTCAGCATCTCAAGTGGGATCAGGCATCTCCGTACAGACAGACTGAGTCCAGCCCCAAGCTTGTCTTCTCTGCTTTCTCCTCTAAGCCAAGCCATGCTGGCCCATGCCATGAAATGCACTTACAGGCAGAGCTCAGGATGCCAGGCTGGGCTGTCTGCTGACAGGCAGCCCTGGGGACCGGCCATGGGGACGTGGCCACATGGTCCTGTGTGCCACAGCCAGCTCTGATGCCTGTCACAGCCCAGCCTCGCTCTGAAGAAGGACACAGCAGGATGGCTGGGAAAGGGATGCTTTTTGCAAATGCTACTGAAGCAAAGAACTCCCACTGTGCTCATAAGGATTCCGAGAGTGGTGTGTCCTCCTGTACTGGGTGAGAGGCATTTTTTTGGCAGCATGAAGGGCTGAACTCTTGTTTGACTCCACCTCTTCGAGTTCACTTTTGGAGAGGCCTCTGCTCTTTCTGGAATGATGCAGATTTACCTGCCTGCAGAAGTGGTTTGGAAGCAGCTGTTGGAGCAGAGAGAGCCCATTCTGCTCTCTCTCCCCAGGATACCTTGGATGTTCTTGTCTTCATAGTACAGAACCAAGCTCCTGCAGGCTCCAAGGGCCACCTTTGCTCCCAGCACTAGTAACTGCAGGAAATATTTTCTTCCATCCTCAAAAACTCCTCAGATATGTGCCAGGCTAAATCTACACTGTCCCAGCTGCTCTGTGCTCCTCTACACTGTGTGGGATTGGAAAGCTCATCAGCTCATCTAAGTACCTAAAACACTTGGAAGTTTGAAGCCTTATGAGTCTGACATTGCCTGGGGCCCCTGTCCTGGAGGAAGAGGGAAGCTGGAGAAAGGAGCATCTTGCTTGGAGCCATGAACAGCTGAATATGCACCAGGGCATCCTAAAGGCAAGGAGCAGCCAAGTCTTCCCTGCAGGGCCTGGAGAGCTGCTCTTCAGCTTTGAAAAAGAAAACATCCCACAGACTGCAGCCACCCAGCAGAGGACCTGTGGGACCCTATCCTCCTGGAAGGTTTGGGAGCCTACAGCCTCCCTAGCTCCCACCTCAGGCTTATATGCCTAAAACTGTGATCCTAAACCTCTCCTTCACCAGCTGCTCCGGAACCTGAAGTCTCCAGTGTACCTAGGGGAGAGTTGCCAATATTTTTCACTGTGAGGCTGAAGACACCTGCTCGAGCCTAGAGACACCTGTGTTTTCAGATCTGTTCTGCTCACCAGACCTGCCTCACCACTGAGTCTTGCTGAGATCAGTGGCAGTTCAGCCCAGGAGGCACCTCAGCACAACCAGCCCTGCAGAAGAGCACCAAAAGATGAAGAACCTGCTTATTCAAATATATTTTTTATGCAATAGCTTGGAAACTCACTCAAAATAGGGAGAGAACTCTTTTTCTCACTGCAAAGTCCCTCCTGTACACAGCGGGATTCAAATCTACATGACCTGACTCTCAGTTACCAAGATAAAATATCCAGAGCTGAGAGCCTTGTATTCACTGCTGTAGAAATTTCCTGGTTTCCACTAGGATTCCCTGCAAAGACAGGGCACATTACTGTGTAGCTACATAGCCAGGGTCACGGAAGAGTCTCCACTCTAATGAACATTAAGATATTTTAAAAAACCCAGACCCTGAATATATTCCTTCAGAGTTTACAGAGCAAGGACTGCAGGTCTCCAGCAAGGCTTTCTTATCTATGAGGCATGACAGAGAAGAGTCCCCAAATCTCTGCCATCCTTAAGCATTATCACCATCTACCCATCAAGGACTATGTAATGAGAAGCGTACACTTTTCGTTCAAGTTGAGAGCTCTGAATCATGGCTTTCAAGTCCCTGCAGCCAGGTGCAATCTGTGTAGTGGCAGATCTCATTTCCTGGCCATCTCTGAGACCTCTAGCCAAGATATGGCACTTTGCTTTCAATCTAACACCTGCGTGACCATAAGATCTCCCTGAAGAACCCTTCATACTCGCTAAAACCTGTGAAAGACTGTAAAAACCCCTGTCAGGTAAATGAAGAGTTAATATTCCTGGGAGGTTATCACTATAAAATGGGACTCCTGCCCAGGAATGATGGCTTTATGGGCATAGCTCCACTGTGATGTTTTCTTCAGACCTAGCTGATCTGCCTTCCTCTGTTCAGGAGGTCCATTTGTAGTAAAAATCTATAAATAGTCTGATAGGTTGGGAGAAGAGATGAAAAAGGGCCGGTGCTGGGTCATTTAATGTATAGACAAAGATATGTTCACTTCATCTGTCATGTAAACCTCAACTGCTCAAGTTTATCATTCACTGCCAAAAATGCTATTACAGCAGCTTGAGATTTCAAAGACAGTTTTATTCCTGTTTCTGACTGACCTTTTCTTTTTCAACTCAGAAAAAGAAAAAAAAAACCCTTTATATGCTCTGAACTGGAGCTTAGAAAGTCTAACACATTTCTAAGTATAGATGTGGTGATTTACAAGAAACTCTTTTTCTGGTTTTTATAAGACTCTGTCTTTCTTCAGCCATGAACAGTGTATTGGTTCTGACAAGGACACCAGGAAACTTTGAGAGTAGAATTATTTATTACACTGAGTGTGTGATCCAATGGATAAGAAACTGGACTTATTACTTGGCTCTGCCATGGATGTGCTGAACAACAAGAGCTTTCCCTTTCTGTGTCTCTTCTTCTCTGCAGTAATAGTACATCAGAGTAAAAAACTATTTTCTCACTACTGTTTTCCAAATAAACCAGTACAGCCCAATCATCCTGGCAGCACCAGATGATGCCTCCTTGTCTATAACCCCTGCTCCCTGCAGGGTTTTATTGGCACAGCCAAGTGTCCTCCAAACCAAATACATCAATGTCATCAGGTAGTTGGTGCTCTTTATGAGTCTGGCACCTGGATTCACAAAGATCAATCTCAGTGCCTGCTCATGAGAGTTAATATTAATTTATTTGTATCAAGGTACAGATGGTCTAATAATGGATGACAGACCAGTTGTGTTAAGAGCTGGAAAAGTGATCCATGATCCAAAGAGAGAACAGGTTTAATTGTTTAATTACAGTTGGTCAGCAGCACTGGGGCAAATTCTATATTTGCCTTACCTGAGGCTCTGAGATCGAAGTGCTCAACAGTTTGCATCACACTACTCAACAAAAACCTAAGAAAATCTAGCAGCATGTAGGGCATGAAAGCCTTAGTCTGGAATTCCTGGAAGTTATGCGGTCATGCAAAGGCATCTGGCTTTGCTCGTGGCCAAAAGAAACCCTAAACATAGGTGTGATTGATCTGCTGTGAATGATTTGGCATTAGTGATAGCACTGGCACGTTCCACTTCCTGATGGTGTTCTCCAAATCCCTCACAAGTATTAGCCCTTTCCATGCCCCCCAAAAATATCCACGCACACTTTGGCTGCACAGTGGGTACACAGGGCTGGGGGACGGAAATTCTTTATGTAGAAGGTAGTGAGGTACTGGCACAGGTTGCCCAGAGAAGCTGTGGATGCCCCATCCCTGGAGTGTTCAAGGTCAGGTTGGACGGGGCTCTGAGCAACCTGGGATAGTGGAAGGTGTTCCTGCCCATGGTAGGGGGTTAAAACTAGATGGTCTTTAAGGTTCCTTCCAACCCAAGCCACTCTAAGATTTCTAGAATTTCTGCGTGAGGGTCAGGTCTCCAGTGCACCCATCTGCAGGTGACGAGCTACACCCAGGATTACCTGGTCTCCATAAGCACCTCTTCTTCCAGCATGAGCCCCTAAAACCTCCCACCACTGCCTGCTCACATCACAAAAGTTCATCTCCAGCACATCCTCACTCCTCTCCCTTCCCGACCCCTCCCCTCTCCCCCGAAGACATCATTTTTACCAAAACGAGCCGTGGAGACTCGAAAAGACACTGACGTCAACGTAAAAGTAAACCAAAGAGGTCTGGTTCCTGTATCATCCCCGCGCCGCGCTGAGCGCGGGGGAGCGAGACCACGGCCACTCGGTCGAGGAATCTGGAGCGGGCTCAGGGCTCAGCAGCTGAGCTTTCTCATTCCGGCTGTGTGAGTACTGGCTGCGGCGTGTTTCAGGCTGGGAGCGACGGGGGAGAGGGAGGGAGATTCACCGGCTGCAGCTTGGGAAGGCAGCGTGCTCTGATCCCGGCTGGGCTGAGAGTTTGGAGGCATCCGAATGGGGATGGGAGTCCTTGCAAGCCGGGTCGGGAGCGGAGCATGTGTGTTTGGATGCGGTTTGGTTCCACGTGGGTGAGAACAGCACTGGAGAACAAGGAGAGTGTTCTACACCAGGTGCTGGAGGGATAGAGGAGGGTTGGGGAGTTCAGAGCTGGTGCAAAGGAAAAAAGCATCTCATCGAGGGAAATGTTGGGTTTTCTATAAACGGAACTGATCTATTTGGATGGTAAAGAGCCTTGTGAGGGGTTCTGCATAAAAGCTTGAGTATTTCTGGTAAACCTATATATATGGATTACCTATGTCAAGTCCAGCTACACACACACCTGTGCATCCCACAAGTGTTCCTGTATAGAGATGCAGATCTAGACACAGGATTTTTAGGCTCAGGCCATGAAAAAGTGATCCAAGAGGGCTCAAAATGAACTTTATAGTTTAAGGTTAAGAAGCAGAAAACTTTCCCCAGGGAAACAATATGGAAATGTCCTTACTCTGATTGCTGTGTGGGTGGGGGAAGTGGGATGAGATGGCTGAAAGAGATGAATGGCCTCACTAGGTCCATTGGCAAGTCTCTGCCAACTGGGACATGTCTGGCCACAGCACAGCATAGAGAGAGCATCTCCAAGTGTTTACACAACCCACACTCAGTGGCAGTGTGATGAATTGGCAGCGTGGCTCTTCGGCCTCATTTCAGCTGTGTTTTGGTGACAGGAGGCGCCTTTTTTTCTAACATTTCTCACATGCCAGGGCCAATTGCTCTTCTTCAGCAAAAAGCCAGCCCTTTTCCTGAAATGCCAACTCCTTCTGCAAAGCTGAAACTCCCCCATTCAGAAATAAAACAGTGAGTATGCAAGTTTAATCCCTATTACTTGCGCGTGACGGTTCCAATTGAAAACCATCAGTGCAAATGCTTCTGTCGCCCACGATTAGATGCAATGCTGCACCTCAGCTCGCCCTGTAAATCTCTCCCTGAGCATGGGAAAGCTGGGCAGCCATGGAAAAGGCAGGCAGAAATGCCCACCACCTTCCTGTTGTAGCATCTGCCAGCACAAGTGAGGGCAGAAACCTCCCTTCGGCAGAAACCTCTTTACTAAGAAATTTTTCATCTCCTTTGTGCACAGATATCTCTGCCAACCCACAGTTAGAAAGAAAATCCCCATCTTCCCCCCATCCTGTCTTACAAGGACACATGACAACTTAGCAATGCAGTTGAGCAGCTACTTTATTAATCTATTCCAAAGCATTTTCCTTTACTCTGCTCAAGCCTCCTTCCCCATCACCCCAATATTTTGAGATAAAACATAGAGCCATTTCTTCCCTCCTCACAGAGCCTAAAGGTGCCAAAAGCACCCTAAAAGTCTTTCTTCCCCCCTTTTGAAGCAGGAGGCAAAGGCCAAGGAAGGAACTGCACATGAAACATCTCTCACAGCACGTTCTCCCCGAGGCAGAGCAAGCAGAACGGAGGAGGCTGCTGAACAAAGCAATAAATCCCACCAGGCGCACGTACAACACCACCACCACAGCTCTGCTCCCCTTTAAGTGCATCATGCCCTTGGGATGACGTGGTTCTCACAGGGATGCAGGCTGTCCTGGCCCTACATCTCTTTTCAGAGGAGGAAGACCAAACCCTGCACTCCAACTTGTCAGAAGGGCTGTGGGATTTTGGCTGTCCACATTTTAACGGGCTGGAGACAAGTAAAGAGGGATGTTTAGCAGGCAGGTGCTCAGCACATTCAGAGAAACCTCACCCATTAAGGAGATGAGAGTCCTGATGCCTAAAATCAGAGACATCCAAATCCCTGAGCCCTTTTTAAAATGGGAGAACAAAATTCCCTACAGGAGTAACACTAACAAACACTCAAAGTGCACATTTTTTGGACTTCAAGTCCAGGTTGGATGGAGCTTTGAACAACCTGGTCTAGTGGAAGATGTCCCTGCCATGGCAGAAGGCTTGGAAATAGATGATCTCTAAGGTTTCTTCCAACCCAAACCATTCTGTGATTCTATGATTCTGTGATTTCCCTTTCCACCCTGGGCTGTTAAAGCAGGTTTCTATAAATGTCCAGTCACCAGGTTTAGGAGGAGGTGAGACTTCTTATTACCTAAATGTACATGTTAATGAACACCCCTGGTAATCTATGGTAAAATCTACAGCCCCTTCTGAGGAATGTCTGCTACTTCTTAGCCAGCTCATCT
Source organism: Cnemophilus loriae (assembly GCA_013397755.1). NCBI lineage: Eukaryota > Metazoa > Chordata > Aves > Passeriformes > Corvidae > Cnemophilus > Cnemophilus loriae. The sequence goes on along the minus strand of VZTF01009100.1, from coordinate 150,383 downwards.
GTAAATGCTGTAAGGATCCTTCCTGCTCTCTCTTTTACCTCTCATCCATTTTTCATCCTTGCGTTTTAATTTGTAGCTTTTAGCTGTACATTTTTTGCAGATCACAAATACCTGAGCAAATCCTACTGATGGCTTAGCAGGAGAACACTTCCCATCCAGTAAATCCCAGAGAGGCACAGCAGAGTCCAGCCAAGCATGACAAAGTCCAGAGACAGAAGTAGTTGTGCTGAGGTGAAGGATGAATCAGGGGAATAGAAAAGTGAAGCCCAGAGCCAGTGCAAAGGATCAGCAAAGCTGTGGGGATCAGATGCGATTAGGCTGAGCCGGCTGTGACAACCAAAGAAATGATGTCACCCATCAGGATGACACTAACCAGGGATGCTGCTTTCAGTCTCAGCATGATATTTACTGGGATCGATACACCATTAGTGTATAGACACAGAAGAACTGAATTCTTTATTACCTCTTACACATAATCCATAAAAGATGTACATCTCATCTGTCACAGCCTGAAAAGCACCGCTACAGCCATTATCACACAACAGAAAGGATGGCTTCTTCCATGTTGATGCAAAAAGATTTACCGTCAAATGTCCCTTCCTCTTCATGGCTCCAGCCACCTTCTCTACAAATACCTGCCAAAAAGATGGGTGAATCTGGGAAATACCCCTAAGGGGAAAAATTTAGGATATGGCTTCCAGTGTGGTGGGCCAGCAGACAGCTTCCCATCCTTGAATGTACTGAATTTGTCACCCTGTCTATGGGACACTTAGAGAGATGGATTTGGGCCACTTTACGGGGCTGCCACATAGTGAGGCTATCACAAGTAGTCTTTGGCCTCATGGATGAGAGCAGGGATGCCTGTGGAGGTTTGCCAAAATTTTGTTTCATTCAGAGCTACAAACAGCTGCAAAGACCTACATCAGAATAGGTCGTTCGCTGCAGGTAGGCATTAGCAAGGTGAAATGGCACTGAGCTCTGAGCACTCTGACCCACACAGAGACCAGCACAGGCATTTGTAACCCACCAGAGTCCTCTCAGAGTGGTGAACTCAGCAGGATGCTTTAAAGTGAGTACCTGGGCACAGCAGGACAGGGCACTGAGACAGCCTCAGCAGGACAACCAGCTTCCTGCATGACATGAAGGTTTGTAGCACTCACGTGCAGAGGACAGGAGACTGCTGGAGGTCACACACCTCCACCACATAGAGCCACTATTGTGCAGACAGCCTCTCCTCTCAGTGGGATGTATGATCACTCTCTTGCTGGTCTGGCCACACTCCAGCAGCTGATCCAGAGCAGTGCAAAGTGAACAGGCAGAGCACACCTTGTCCTGCACTCATCATAGTCTAGCTGGTTATTACTCATCTCAACAGAGAGGCCAATGCATTGTTAGGCTTATCAGAATCACAGAAACACAGAACAGTCTGAGTTGGAAGGAACCTTAAAGATCACTTAGCTCCAACCCTGCTGCCATGGCAAGGGACACCTTCCACTAGACCAGGCTGCTCCAAGCCCCATCCAGCCTGGCCTTGAACACTTTCAGAGATGGGCATCCACAGGTTCTCTGGGCGACCTGGTCCAGACTCTCCTCCCCTTCACAGTAAAGAATTTCTTCCTCATATCTAATCCAAATCTCTCCTAGTTTAAAACCATTCCCCCTTGTCCTATCAGTATCTCCTTGTTCAAAAAGCATAGACTCATAGAATAGCTCAGGCTGGAAGGGACCTTAAGCAAGACATTCAGCCAGGGGCAATTTCATCTTTATCCCCAAAGTCTTTTTCTGGCAGGATAGAGAGCAAAAGCTGAGTTGTCACGCTGGGTTTCACCTGCTTGGCACTCACAGAGCTGCAGTTCCCCGGCAGCCAGGCTGGCTCCTTTTGCCTGGGTTGAATATGCCAAGCAATACATCTCTGAGAAAAAGCCAGGCTGCCAAGCTGTGTTATGCTGTCTCTAGCTACCAATTATGCGGATAAATTGATTGTCATTACAGTGATAAAGTCGCACAACAAATAAACTTTCAGGAACTGGGCAGCCCATTTTTCACACACCAGCTTCGAGGCTTCCCACTGCTTTGATCAAACACACAGAAAACTGTCTGCAGGCTATGGTGGTGTTAGAGACATAGAGTTGTGGAGGCTGAAGCAAACCTGCAAGAGGTTTAAAATACACCAATTACTCCACATTTGTGCACTATTGTGCAAGGCAGGTTGATCAGATGCTTTTTGAAGGGGCCACCATAAAGCTCACTCCGACCAGCAGCCGCCTCAGAGGATACCCAGGACTGAAATAGCAAGGGGCAGACGTCAGGAATTGGAGTCACTGGCAGGAGAGGGAAAGGAAGAGGAGTCGTGCTGCCTCTGTCCCCTGCCTAGATTAGATCTGTCTCATACCAGGGCTGTTCATCTCCCACTCACAACAGTATCAAGTTCACCCAGAGAATCAGAGCTGCTAAGACGCTGGCATTAATAATTCCCAACTGTATAATTCTTTGTGAGCATCTTACCTAAGGAAGTGTAAGATTATTTTAAACACTCTGATTTATTAATATACCCAGGATGGCTCAAGCCACTGGTTCTTGCCCAAGGGAGTTCAGCAGTGGAGCTCAGCATCTTGACTCACAGTATTGGGACTGATATATGACTAGCTATGATCAGATGGCATATCTAAAAATACAGAGCCTGTAGTTTATTTTTCTTGGAAAATGGAAAGACACCCAAAGAGGCAGAGCCCAGTTTAGCAACCACAGCAGGCTGGATTTTTACTTTAAAGAAGCCAGCAGAATTTGCCCAAAAGAAGGTGCCATCTTAGGTTGTGTTACAGCCATGGGATTAACCTGTGGCTCCAGCACCGCGGGGGGAACCTCTGGCTGGTGCTGTGGCTCTGAATTACACAGGACAGGGATGCTGATTGCACCTTCCTGCCCTAGGACACACAAGCAATAGGATTCCTCTTACCCAAAGGAAGCTTCTACATTAGGACCACCACAAACTGGGCTGGTCATCTGGTCCAGACTGGGTTTAATGAACTAAAACCTGTGAGATGAACCTACCTCGCACCATTCCCAGGGAAGCTGCCGCAGACATCTCCACAGCTGTTATCAGGTTTGCCTTCTGTTGGCTCCTCTGTAGATTAAACAGGCCAAATTCTGCTGGTCTACCCTGATGGGGTCACATTTGCTGGCCCTCAGGTCATTCCTACTGGTTTGGTTTGGATGTTTTCCAAGGCAGAAACACATCCCCCTTTCATTAGTCAATTTAACACTATTTATTTCATGTAATAGTGCTTTCGTAGAAAATAATCCCTCCAGGTGACATGAAAGGCACATCAAATAGCACCTTGCAGGATTCCCAACATAACAAAAACCGAAGCTATCAGTACCAAGATGGAATTATGGAAAGGAATGATTCAGCAGTGACAGGTTGAGCTTTTGCTCCTGATAAAAAGTTTGCTTTGAGACCTTAAGCACAAACTGGAATAGGGCCTTGGTCTTCCCTCCATAATGCCATCTACTGCCCACACCTCAGTGAGTTCAAGAGCTCACCAGCAGTGACAATCTGGTGTTGTCTATAATCACATACCAGACAGAGAAAATATTCCCTTGGATTTCTGAACCGTCATATTTCCACCTGACTCAGGTCTCAGCAGGTTTGCTCTGCTCCAGGTGGGAGACAAAATGTTCCATGACCTCACAGCAAAACACACCACCACCACAAACAGTACCAGCTGGATTCTGCTGCCCACCACCCTGTTCCATTGGTTTTCAGGACAAAATTGATTATTTTAGCATTGTGGTTTCCAGTAAATCACACATGCAATTCCCTCCTTCCCTTCCTGAAAATTTCCCAGACCACTTCTGCACATTGTGGTTAGAGGTATGGTTTCAACCATAAGAACGCTGAGAACGCATAAGAACACTCCCCAGAAAATGTGGTTTTTGTCCCCAATGAGGCTCTTCACATGGAACTTGCTGCAAGGGCAGGATCTGTAATTCTAAACAGCTGAGAACACAAACAAACACACCCCTTCCAAAATAAAAGGAAAAAAAAAAAAAAATCAGCAAATGTACCAGCCTTCTTCCAGAGGCAGCAATTTTAGGAATCACTTGTAAGCTGGCAGCAGGGTGGTTGCTGGGGTTTTTTCTTCCCAAATGGGGCCTTTTCTTTTCTTCCTGTTCCTATAGGGCTTTTCATCACTGTGGCATTTCCTATGATAATCCCCCAGATTTATGCTGCCCTGTTCCAGATGAGAGCATTGCTGAGCTCTGTGCACGTCTAACAAAAGACAGCCCTGCCCTGAGCCCTTCCAAATCTCTCCAAACCAGGCAAACAAAGGGAATGGGAGAGGAGGATTAACATGTTTGCAGAGAGAGAGCAGGGAGAGGATGTCTTTCTCAAAAGCCTTTTTTTAGGTTTGTGGGTCCAAATACCAGATTTTCCAAGTTGCAGGTGTCCTTCCTCCTAGCCTAGGTTACTCATGTAGGAAAAGACCCCAAAAGTTAAATATATGGCCCTGGGAGCATCCTGCTGCCCCTTTCCAAGTTTGTGGTCACTGCTAAATCAGAGCAGATAGAGATACCAGACTGGTTCCTTAAGGTCCCCACCACTTCCTTGCCATGGGTTTTCAAATATTCCTCTGTCCTCTGCATTCTCGCAGGGCACAGCACATCTTGAGTTCGAGGTTTTCTGGCTCAGCCCTGCCACACTGCGCTTCCCACTGCCACAAACACGGGAGCGGAGTACTGAGAGCTCCCTGGGGGCTCTTCAACCACCCAGGACCAACCATCCTGCCAATTCCTGCTTTGCAGCCTTCAAACCACAGCTGGGCAAGAGCCACTCCACCCAGCCCTGACCTCCCAGGGCATGGTGCCCAAGCAATGCCAAAGCCCACAGCTTGTGTAGCTTTCCCCTTCAAGCACCAGTGTCCCTGTGTGCCCAGTGACAAACAAAACCAACAGGAAATACTTTGCTGGGAATGGGGAGAGTTCTGCAGTGAGGTTGTGACACTGGACATTGAGTTCTTGGCAATTAGCTTCTGAATCTTTGAAAAAAATAGGAAAAAAAAAAAGTACAAGAGGTGGTTGCTGGCCAGACCTGGTTTGGGGGGCTGGAAAGGTGAGAGAGGGACTCTGCAAAGGATCCCAGTGAGGTTTGGATCAGTAGGGGCAGCTGAGACATGACATGCTTTGTTGGGTGGCCAAAGAGTCCTGGGGGCTCACTCTGCTGGTGCCTTGACTGAGGAACTTTGTCAGAATCCTCACAGTTGTGAGGCCTGTGGTAAACTGGGCAGACTGGGATTGAGAGAGGGATCCTGGCTCACCCCCACAGGGTACATTTATAACAGGTTAGGGAACATCCAACTTCATACCCCTTGTCATGCAAGAACTGGAGATAGGCAGGACCAGTGTGCTCCAAACCACTCACTCAGGAAAGACCTCAGGGTTGCCCAGAGGAGCAGCTCGCTCTTTGTGCCCTGCAGACTTCTTCATTTTTCTTTCAGCTCAACAGGTCCCTCAGCAAAAATGCCACGGCCTGGGGAGAAGAATGGAGGGGGAGCCAGTGGTCAGCAAAGTCAATTCCCAAATATGCAACAGGCAGGCAGGAAACTGGCTCCTACACACTTCCTCCCCCGTGCCTGACTCACTCAACAGCAGCCATGGCCATCATTTTAGGGCAACACTTGTCTTTCCCTGTCCCTCATCAAGCAGATGAATCACAGCTGGATGCCATCAGCAGCGGCCCCATATGGTGAGAGTCTGATCTCCCTCTTTGCACAAACACACAGATGTAGATGCTGTTCAGAGGCAGGGAGATACAAAATTATGGTGACCTCCGGCCCTTGCAGTCCTCTGAGGACAGCAAGTGACAGCCCAGTGAGTGCTTGGAAGTGCCTGTGATCCTGAGCAGTTGTCAGAGGACACAGACCGTGCCCTGCAGAGCTGCTGACGTCAGGTAGGTACAGTTGCCTTTAAAGCCTGCTGAGGTGTCATCACAGAGCCAGCTGGACCATCTTTTGTGGCTCTCCACAGCCTCTGTTGCCCATGCTGACAGCCAGGTAAAAAGCCCTAGGAGTACTGAACATCACTTGGGGAGCAATCCAAGCCCTCCTTCTCCAGGGATAAGTAGTCCATGTTTCTTTGTCTGTTTGGTGTTCCTATGGCAGTATTGCAGGAAAGGGACAAAAGTTATCTCTGAGGGCAGAGACAGATTCTGTTTAAGAATCAGTAGAGAGGACTCTGATCTTTTCCTCCAGTCCTTCCAGCTATCACCTCAGGCATAACCAGCATGAATGTCTCAGGGTTCAGATCCCAAAGCAGTCCCAAGGTCTCCCAGATGTCCCAGCATGGCACACCTGGATCACCAAAAGAACAGCAAAGAATGACCTCTCAATAGCCCAGCAGGTGAAGCCACGTGAGCAAGTGCCACAAACTAAAAGCCAGGCTAGATACAGATGCCAGCCCCAGTCTTCAAGGTTCTTTCAACTGGACTTCCCTTGGATTCTACCAAAAGCTCCAGAAAAACCCTGGATCTGCTTTCAGGAGTCACCCATTTGCCATGCTATCACTTTCACAAAGCACCAGCTCAGGAGCCACCAAAGAGGAGTGTGTTCCCACACTGCTCTCCAAAGGAACACACGTGTGACTTCTTCACACTAAGGAAGTGTGGTGGGGTTGAAGAGCACCTGACCTAGGTGGAAAGTTCCTACACATTTGCAGAGAGCCCTGGTGCCCACATACTTCCCCCTAAACCAAAGGTGATTCCTGGAGGGTGGTCCAGTGCAGCAATTTCTCCACCCCTGGTCCACATGTGAGAACCTACACGATTCTCTGGGTCAGTTCTGATTTACAGCATCCTGCAGTAGCCTTAGAGACTGTGGACAAGCAAGATTTTAGGGCTCATGGGCAGTGCATATAATAGAGACATACATGAGTATTTTCCATCACTTTTTAAGGCCTGAGGATCTTCTAGGGTACATTTACCAGAAGGAAGAGGAGCTGGAGAAGGTAAAATAGATGTAAACTCTCCTCAATGCCATTAACTTTATCTGCCATGGCAAAGGGTCACTCCCTGGCGAGCTCACATTGTCACCTCTCCATCAAGGCTGCAGCTAAAAAGAGGTTTTCCAGACAGTGCAATGAAGGTCCCACCTCTCAGTGTCCCCCATGCAGTGAGGATCCCACTCTTTGGTGACCTCCACCCAGTCATGACCATGGGTAAAGGCTCCTCAGTTTTCTGAACTCTGTTATGTCTATGTCCAACACCTTCAGGTTGGAATTCTCCTCCACTGCTGAAGAAAATAATTCATTTGTGAGGATCCGTTCAGTATAACAGAGCCTAAATTCAGCTTCCTAAAAAAACGCAGGCATGTTTGGACACTGGATTTGGGTCCTTGCAGAGCTGGTCAACAGAGACACCTTGTAAGCTGATCTGGCCATATGCCTTGAGCCTGTCTCAGCTCTGTTAAAGTTCATTATGCAATGCCCAATCTCAATCTCTTCTCCTGCAGCAGGGGATCAAAGGATGCTCAATTCCCCTTTTTGAATACGACTGGAAAAGTACACCCTTCTCCTGACAAAAATGGGAGACATCTCCCCAGAGGGATGTGGTGTATCAGCTTTCTCCCCACCTTCCTCAAGAGCTGTCTGGCCTCCTGCTTTTCTACACTGTGCCACAGGAGACTTTTAACCAGAGTTATTTTACATGGCAAAGTTAAGGGATTGCTAGGAATTACCATGAGCTAGTAGCATCCTTTTCTGATGTAATTATTAGTCCTCCTACATGTGAATTTTGACTGAGACAATACTTTCTTCCACCTACAATCTCACTCCAATATTTAATACTGTTGTATATTCAGTGAACAAGCTTGAAAATTTTCCACTTTACTAAAGTTTTACTATTTTTTTTTCTGCCTTTCTCACTCCCTGTGGGAGGGTGATAAATGACTGAAAATCAAGAGATGATAGAAGCTCTTCATTTATCAGCTACGGTTGCAACTCCTCCTGAAGTCGAGTGTGGGAACTGGGTCTGGGACAAAGCGTGGCCCTGAGCCCGGATGTGCCTTCTCCACCTTAACAGCAGCATCTGCTTCCCAATATGGCATGTTCTGCACTATCTCAGGCACAACTTGAAACTTTGCAGCTGTTGCCACTCAGAGCCTAGCTCTAAATCCAGCAAGGAGGGAGAGGCTGGGATAGTGGGGGAGTGCAGGGCACTGATTATTCTGTGCATAGGGATGGGAATGCAGTCCTCGTGTATCATGTGGAAGCATAAAACCAAACCAGTCCTCACATAGGAAGGACCAGGCAGTCCCAGAGAAGGTGGACAGAGTGCAGGTACCAGTAGCTCATCCTGGAGAAAAGTCTTCTCTTTCTTACAGTCTCACATTTGTAACTCCAGAGAGCCATTCTCTAAATATAAAAATGTTGTTGACAGGCTGGGGGAAACTTAAGCATTTGCCACCATAGGCATTGAGAATGATAGAATCATAGAATTCTAGAATAGTCTGAGTTGGAAGAGACGTTAAAGACCATCCAGTTCCAACCCCCTGCCACGGCAGAGACTCTTTCCACTAGACCAGTTGCTCCAAGTCCCATCCAGCCTGGCCTTGAACACTTCCAGGGATGGGGCAACCACAGCTTCTCTGGGCAACCTGTCCTGGTGCCTCAATAGGGTCCAAGTTCACCCACCATTAGATCATGGATTGGTTTCTTCTCTTTGTTCTTACCCCTGTTGAACTTCTAGGATGGAGGGAACTGAAGGCAAGATGATCACTCAGACAAGGCTCATGGAGACTTTCCAATTACACTTGCTTCCCAAGCATAAGAAAGTGAAAAACAAATGAAAGTTCAGGCATATGCCTGAGCTAGAGGTCAGTTGTGGAAGGTTGGATGCCTGGATCAGGGGGCTCATAAAGCCAAGTAGGATGTTCCTGAAACTGGAGGAACAATCTGCCCCTCAACATGAGGAAACTCAAAATAGAAAATCAATAAAATACCCAGACAAAAAGGATCAGCTCAGTCTTCCTGGGAAAGATCCAAGGGTGAAAAAGTAATTCCAGAAAATGAGGTCAAACTTCTCTAATAACCATAGCTACTGTTTGTGCTCCACTGAGACACGCATGTGTGGAGTTTACCTCTCCTCTATTTATGGATTTGGCCTCTTGACCTGGAATTCAATGCCTCTTAGTTGATCCTGTCATGTTGTGACAGGCCATATCCTGCGTGTTTATTGCATTGGCACCAGTGTTGTCTTTATCTAAAGTGTGATGCAGGCCAGGGCTGATACTAAAATCCAGAATCCATCCTCTCTGTATTTCTAAACAATTAAATTTGATGTAAGCGCTCCCTTTTTTCTGCCTTCTCTCCCAGAAGAAATCTCTAAAGCTACTGAAGATGTCCTGGGCAGAACATCTGTGCAAGCCCCACAAAAGATGGGGTTTTGGTACACAGTTTAGAGCAAGAAGTGGGACTTGAGATGGGACTTGGGGGATTTTGTGTCCTTAGAGCATCAATCAGCAGAGTTGTCTTGAAAGCTGCTCTGGCCATGTGATTTGAACCTATCTCAATAATGGGATAATTCATTATGCTTTGTCCAACGTCAGTCTCTTTTCATGTAGCCAAGGGTGCAGAGATACTTAAATCCCCACTCTGAGAGAGACCTGACACCCACAATGACTCTACCACCAGAAGGGAAGGGCTGTATGAGGATGGAGGAACATGCTGGGGAGCTCCTTGGTGGAGCCTCAGACTCTCTACTGCCACCCACACTCAGCCATTTCAGCCCTGGATAGATCTCATTATCTCTTCTCCCAAATGACTGCAGGCAGCACCACCAAAGTGTGCAGGGTCATCCTTTGGTTCCCTGTGCCAGGAGTTTTCCTGTCCAGGGTCTGGACAGCTGGATTGGTTCAAAGTACATCACTGGCTTTGTGGCATTTGGTTTGGCACCTTCCTGCAGCTGCCAGGAATGCTTCTCTCTAATTCCAGTTCACATCAGGAAGACGAAAAGAGGGGTATTTTCCTCATGTCACACATGGTGGTGTCATTGCGGTGGCCCTTAGCTGGCGAGTTCCCAGCAAGGAGATTTTGTTCCCACAGAGACACAGGGAAATTGACCTGGGGGCAGCAACGTCAGTTTTAGTTTACTAGAGATGTTCAGGCATTAGCACCGTGAGTAAGGCTGGAGCCCTCTGTAGTGTTTACAGCACTTCATAAATTTCAGGGAGATTTAGGGCAAGGAGCCAGATGTTTGGGGAGAAATTCTGAACACTACAGACAAGTGGAAATATTTTTTTTTTTGGTAGTGTATATTTTTTCCCATTAGTTGCAAGGCTATATTTAGAAGAGAGGAGGGGAGAGAGGGAGAGAACGCAAGAGAGAGATTAGGCATTTCTTCATATTCTGTAGTCACTCCAGTTGTTCTGCTTGTAGGAACAGATGTCTCTTTCCTGGGCTGATAGCGGTCAGGTCCACGAGGAAATTTTCTTACCAGCAGCTCCTCTAACATAGAAGGGAGATCGGGCCAGAGGTAAGTCAGTGTGTCATGCAGGAATACACTGCAGGGAATGCTTTGGGATATTGGTCAGAGAGAAAGAGAGAAAGAAGGGGGCATGGGGTTGGAGACAGCAGGGGGCCAGGAAGGATTTGCTGGATATTGGACTCCAAATCCTGGCTATTGCAGCAGGGAGCCCTGGCAGGGGTGGCAGTGGAAAGGGTCCTGCACTGAACACATGGATGACCAGCTTGAGAAGTCTCTGGCTCTGCCCATGCAGCAGGTGTGGAAATCCATTGGGAAGTGCCCGACCCGAAAAGCCAGGCTGTGCCAGCAGCTGAAAGGGGCTGCAAGGAGCTTCTCCCTTGTATGCTGCTCTGCTCTTGGGATTTGGGGCAGCGTAACAATATTTAGTTGTTCTTCAAGGAGATGGAGGGTGATGAGAAGTGTGCAAAGTTGCTGTCTTTCCCTTCTTGAAAAGTACTGTGCCAGCTCTTGCAAAGAGGGGGGTGATATAATTTGTACATGTGTACTCCCAGGTGTAATTAAATTTTGGTGAAATGCATTCAGGAAGGTTTTGGAAGTCAGGAGAAGAGATGATGTACTGCCTGGAATGGGGTCAGCTGTGAGTGGGGATGTTTTACCTGTTTGGCTGCACAGCAGGGTGCAAGCTCAGCTCTCGGAAAGGTGCTGTCTTCCCTCTCTGAACCCACTTGCTGGGTCAGTAGAAGGAGAAAGCAGATCCTTTCCAAAGTCCTCAGCAGACCCCTTCAGAAATACTCCCTGCTTTCATAGCAACATACTCACCAACAACTCAGTTTTTCCAGGTTATCCTGGGGAATCCCAAATTTGCAAAACCCTGAAGGCACTGTGGAGTCTGAACAGCAGCGTCATATGTGCCTCGCTAAAGAAACTGCAGAAACCAGTCTCCCAAAGGGTTAAGACCTGGTTGCCCATCCTGGGATGCCTCAAAAGCTGTCTGCTCCCTAACTGGGTCTCCCACCTCAATGCATTCCCTGTGCCAAGCCCACACATGGCTCTGTGCCTCAGTTTCTCCCTGCAGCCAAGAGAGCAGCACAGCTTGGAGTGAGTGCTAGGAGGCAGAGCTGGTGCACCTGACCCCTCTGCATCGCCCCTTCATCCCTACCTGCACTGCTGTCACCTCCATTCCCTGTGCTCCCTGCGGTGTGAGCAGTGTTTCACCAGTCCTGCATTCCCAGGCCATGCAGGACCCCAGGTATTCCCCAACAGCAAACCTCTGCTTCTGTTCTTCTCTCACTGTCCTTGCCAGCTTCTTGTCAAAAGACAGAGCAAGCAGGCAGCTGAAGGCAGAAAGAGGAGAAAGTGATCAAAGATTGCTAAATTTGCAATTAAAAATTTCCTTCTCAAAAGCAAGCAGCAATGCACAGGCCAGATACTGTCTTTGCACTTGCCTGTGAAGTTCCTGCATGTGCCTATATGGTAATTTTCACTGCAAGATTCTCCTTGCACACAGCCACAATAGCTGTTATTCCAAACTGACATTTCTAGCACTTTGTCTCAGGCACCCTGGAAACGCTCGATGGATTACTGTAATCCCTATAAAATCAAACGCATTTCTCTTGTACTGCTACAACCTCCCAAGAAGACAGGCTCAAATCCATCTTTACTGGCTGGACCTGCACGAATCCAAATCCATATGGTTTTTTTAAGATGTAACTTTTTTTAAAAAATGTTAATCATCTTGGAAAAAATTTCCCAAAAACATATGTGTTTTCCCCTCACGTATAATGGTCCACAAGGGACAGAGAGGGATACACTCAGGAAGTCATGCTCTGATTTCTCTGAAAGTGACAGAGCTGGAAACACACAGCATCTACTGCAGAGATGTCACTCCAGGCTCCCTTGTGACAGATGGCACTTGGTACAAGCCCTGACAGGGTATGAGATATTGGCCTTTTAAATGCTAGCAGCATGATTGATAGAGCATTCACCGAGACACTTAGCATTTCTGTCACTCCAAGGCCAAGATCTAGTAACACAGAAAAGAGGGACATGAAAAATACAGTGGTATTGATAAGGTATCGTAGACATCCAAATGTTTCAGGAGGGACTTTTCTATATATTGTGGTATAAACAAGCAAAAAGAGGCAAACCCCCTTTATTATTAGCTTTATTATAGGTGACCAGTACTAGAAGCCTCATCAGAGATGTGCTGGGGGACCTCTAAGTGCCCACCACCGCTGAGTGGATATTTTTAGGTCTAGAGAGGCAAAGTATGTACAATCCCACTTCTCTTTTTGCTTGTACGTGCACCTCTGGGCTTTTTCTTTCAAAGGCTGAGGTATTGTTGCTGCAAATGGCCAGAGAGGAGGTATAAATTCATAAGAAATCTGCCAGTATGTGAATTTCCTGCTCTGTGTATCTTTGGGAGCTTCATTTCAGTTTTTTCATGCATGCTTAGGACAAGAGCTGAGGGAGAACCATGCAGACCTTTCCAAGTTTTAAACAGATTGTCTCTGGGGTGTCCAGGACTGTGATCTGTCACCTGGTTTTAAGCAGCAGGTTCAAGCCTGGATGCAGAGAGTTCGCATTTGGTCCAAGCCAAGTGGCATCAGTCCCATCTGGGTCACTTTGCCCCGTGGAGAAGAGGAATGCACTTTGGAGAGTTGTGCTCTCCCTCTTCTAACTGGCAGTGATCCCTCATGGCCTAGGGTGACCTGCTGGACTAAATCATTGCTTGGGCACCCACAGACTATTGCTTGTCCCAAAATGAGCCAGGAATCTGGGTCCCTCACCCTCAAAGGACGTGATTTTGGCTTTGGGCCCATAGAGAGCACAGGATCCATCCATGTATGAAGACAGCGGTGAACTCGTTGTGGTGAGTGGAGCTCAGATCACAACACAGAACAATACCCATTGCCCATCCACAGCAGGGCCTTGGAGATGAAGGAGCATATAGAGGCAAATTGGGCACCTCAGGCAGGAGGCAAACAGCTCAACAGCACATCAGCAACACCAGCCCCACAACCAGCATCGCATCAGCCTCTAAACATCCTCAGTCTGTGATTGCTTACAGGTCTTGAAGGATTACTCCTATGCCTGAGACTAGACATACAAGTTTTCCCTCTTGCCAGATAGGAAATCTGATTCTCATGGCCAACATTAGAGATTCAAAAGTCAGTGTGGGGGGGTTAATCTCTCTTGGCCTTGAGAAGAAGCTGTATGAGGAACAGGTGAGGTCACTTGGTCTGTTCAGCCTGGAGGAGACTGAGGGGAGACCTCATCGCAGTTACAACTTCTTTGTGAGAGGAAGGGCAGGCACTGATCTCTTCTCTATGGTGACCAGTGACAGAACCCGAGGGAATGGCCTGAAGTTGTGTCCAGGGAGGCTTAGGTTGGATATTAGGAAAAGGTTCTTCACCCAGAGGAGAGGGTGGTTGGGCACTGGAACAGGCTCCCCAGGGAAGTGGTCATAGCAGCAAGCCTGACAGAATTCAAGAAGCATTTGGACAATACACTTGGGGACATGGTGTGACTTTTGGGGATGGTCCTGTGCAGTGCCAGGAGTTGGACTCAATGATCCTTGTGGGTCCCTTCCAATTCAGGATATTCTCTGATTCTGTGATTCCAGACAAAAGCTGTAATTCAGCACACGACCATGCAAACCACCGGACGCTGGCCATCACACTCTTCATGACACATGGGCAAGCAGGCCATGGCTGAATAGTGCCAACACCCAGCAATTAGCTATGATCTGTCCCAGTCAGGCTGGTTCTCCCATGGTTTGGCATAAATCTGAAATTATTTATCTTCTGGAAAACAACGAGAAGCAGGCAATACTGTCTTTTATTCACAGAAACCATCCGGCCCTGTTTGCTGTGTTTCAATGCCAAAGAAATTGTGAAATTGCAGGGAATAAGACCTAAATGAAAGGACGTGTGGTGGAGAGTGTTAACAAATGCTTTGCAGGTTCACATTAGAGGAAACAAGGATCACTCTCAGTGCCTGTTTGTGTGGTTGTCAGCTCTGATTTCCTCCATCCTCCTAATGTTTTTCAATCTGCTGGCTAATTTCAACCAGAATTTGGCAGAAGGGAAAGATCACCTCAATTTTCAGGAAATTAGGCAGCAAAGAAAGGAGAAAGTCAAACAAGTGTTGGAGCCAAGGGAAGAGCTGGAACGTGAGTGCTCATTAATGCAGCCAAGTGTCCACATGGGAAAAAGTTATAATAAGCATCTCAAGCAGGGCAAAGCATTCCCCCAGCCCTGTGAGCCACTGTGAGACACGAGACTGCAAGAAAGCAGGTGTCATTTAATCTGACACTCATAAAACTATGTGTTTTGTATCTCCAAAGTCCCTTTTATGTCCATGGCTTTGGAGGGGAAGGAATAATCCAACTCTGCACTGGATTTGGCTGTTTCCAACTGCAATTCCCCAGCAGGTGGGTGTTTCACACACTTGGTCCAGCCACCCTCAGACCTGGAGGTTTATAGGAGACCTCGATGCCCAGGAATCAAGTGAGGGCAGAGATCTGATGCCCACAAAAATGGGATCTTACCTGCTCTAAGAATAGCCCCATTTCTGCTTCGGGGGGAGAATCTGTCTCCCTCAGAATTAGCTCTCTTCTCATAGCCCAAGGGCCAGATGGGTGCCAGCTTTTCCCTTTCAGCAGCTGGATTCATTCCCTTTCTCTCCCTTTCCCTCTCTGTTCCCCCTGTCAGCAAACCCACCCTCCCCAGGCTGAGCACGAGACACACAGAACAAGCTCTACCACGTATAGGGCAAGGTCGACATGCACAAAAGCACCATATTTGGCCAGTTTGAGCCAGAGTTGAGTGAGAGCTTGCCAGAAGGAGAATCATACAATTTAAATTGAAAGAGAGTGAGTTTAACCCTTCATTTATAAATACGATGATAAATCACCCGGGGAACTTTAAACACGGGAAGGCTGCAAAGCTAAACATACACTGCTGCCACCCCAGGCAGCAGAATAACGCCAGCAGGCAGGACAGGGTGAGGCGGACAGAGGGGATGACAGAGGAACCAGGTTGCCAGATCAGATGTTCCAGTTCAGGACAGGGAGATGAGAAAACCCGAAGCTGTTTATACTAAATTACACTCATGCTTGTTAACGTCCTTTTCAACTTTCTGATCCCAGTGTGTGGCTCTGGTGTTCTCTGGGTCTGCACACAGAGATCCTTTCTGCACACCAATAAATAGTCCTTTTGGCGTGCAGTTAGGACAAAGCTCAGTTGTCTGACCTGCCTTTTCTTTTGTATCCCATTACTAGAGTTGCTGAGCCAGATCCAAAAGTCTCCTGGGCTAAGGAAGTGAACCCCGTTAATTTCAGCAAGGTCAGGGTGAGGCTTAAGGCTGTCACCAAGCACAAGGCTGGGTGAAGTGGACTATGGGATGGTCAAGGATCTCCTCCTGGGGCAGACATAGCACTGAGCTTCCCATACTAAGTTAACAACTGTGATGCCAAGCAGCCAGTGAGTGAGGGAAGAGGCAGCAGGACCTGTTTTCAGCACAGTGACCATCTGTTTCCTATTTGGCCCAAGAAGGATGGAATTGGTTGTGTCACACAACGAGAAAGTATTTCAGAGCAAGTCCCTCTCTCCCAGTGCTGAGCAGGCACCTTTATCAGAACGAGGGAAAGCAGGTCAACCTCCAGTCTCTGTCCCTCCTTTTATCCCATTTCTACCCAGATGCCTGCTGTACTTTTAAGGAAATGCTACCCACAGTCTCCCAGCCAGACAGAAAAAATCCAGCCTGAGAGGTATAATATAACAGCATAGACCAACTGGCACGGTCAGGCAGCACTCAGAAGGATGCGTGTTTACCCATCTTGGGCTTTGCAGACTGCCAGCTCCAAGAAACAGGGATTGCATGGAAATCTGGGGGGTTGAGAGTTCAGTTAGGTATGAAGTAGGCTGAGCTCCAAGCTCTTGGAAGGTTTTAGGAAGGGGGTTAATCCAAAGTCTATTTACTCTGTAAGTAAAGGTGGTTCTTGCAGCTCTGCATGAGCTCATGCCATAGCCACGAATAATAAATAGTTCAAAACACAGCAAAATAAAGGTTTGCAGAGGCTGCAAAGCTTCTCATTAATTTAGCCATGCCCGTCACTGACTTCCATATGCCACTACTTCATGGTGATGGGTAGCTGAACTGACTCACTTTAACATCTGCATGAGTATGTCTGACTGTAGAGAAAGAGACCTGGTTGAGATAACATTTGGACTCAGAGAGAGGAAGAATTGAAAATCTTTGGAAATGTTTAGCTTTGCTCAGACACAAGGTCAGGCTGCCTTTCTGTGCTGCAAAATGGGGCAATGTACCTTTCTCACAGGCTTGGAGTCCCAAAATGGAAAAATCCTTAGCAGCTGTAAACTGGGGGTTTGGTCCAGCTCCATCTCATTAAAAGCACTCAGAGGAATTCTGTTGCTTTGCTAGTCCAGTTCTCCATCCTTTCTGCTTGTGAGCCATGAGATGAGAGCTGTCCCACAAAGAAAAGAAGAGGCCATTCACCCAAACATCCATCAGTAACAATTTGATTAGAGGAAGATTTTTCCCACCACAGCCCAAGAGGCAGCTTTTCCACAGACTGTCAGGGAGGAAATCTTCAGGATTAATTAAATTTGCTGGGACTTCTTTCATGTAGTTGTTTGGATTTTGAGTTCAGATAGGGCAGCAATGGACTGGGAAAAGACACAAACTCTAATGCAGTACTTCTTTGCACATTCAGTTTGGCAAACACAATGTTACCTGTTGTTTTTCAGCAGTTTACGATATCTGGAGTTTATTTCCTTGCACATGGAGCTCAGTGGAAAAGGTGACTATGTAAGCCAGGACATTGTATATGCTGATTATTTTAATTTTCTATTTGTCTATAACATGCCCTACATCCCTCAAAGGCATTGTGAGGATGAAGAACATTTGAATGTATTTGGAGGTACTGATTTCACTGAGGCAAGAAAGGCAAAATAAGATGAATATCAGGTGTTTGTGGTAAGGGATCTCAGACTGAAGAAAAATCTCCCAGAGGAGGCAAGCTACTAACCAGATGCAAAATTAGAGCAAACAGCCAGTGCCATGGAATTACAATGAGAAGACAAATGCATGTGCAATTCAATACAGTTTAGTGCAAGCTCAGGGATGGGATGGGTGATTTTGTCTTCTCCCCTTGCTCAGGTAAGTGTCTGAACACAGATATACCAGCTCACACTGCACTCCAGGGGCATCAAAGTCTTTCTTTATTCCTTGGCTTCCACAGTGCTCCTCTTGATAGCATCTGCAAAGAGAAAGCTGGGAGTAGGTCCAGGCATCTGTTCATTTCACTTGGTTTTCATAATTAAAGAGTGAAACAAACAAACAGAGAACATAATGAGAATTTTAGGAAATCAGTAGAAAATGGGCCAGGGTTCTGCATCCTCCCCATGCATTTCTCAGGTGCCAGACTTTGCAACTCCACAACCTTCAGCCTGTCTTGGGGCCAGTTTTTCCTGTTTTTCTCTGACACCATGCTTGGCACAAAATGTAAAGAGACAAGACTATCTCTCAGCAGTCTGCAGGCTCAGTCAGACCCATACAAAATGCTGTGAACATGTGTGCTACTTTGGCTGCCACCGGAGTTCAGTGCAGGATGAGGTAATCTGGTCATTCCCAAAACGGATGATGTTCCAATGTCTGGTTTCTGCTGGAGATGGCCTAGAGGTAAAAGGGGACAGAAACTAGCACTGTTCCTCTTTGCCCAGTAGTTCTTTGGGACATTACAGATGGCCTGACCCCAGGCTTCAGGATTTCAGTCCTGCAGTGTACTCTGGCCCTGGGCTGGATCTCAGGAAGGCTTCATGTTTGAGCACCAGCCATTCCAATGGACAATTCAACTCCTCGGGCTTCAGTGTCTACCTAAATAAAACAAATTGTCATTTGATTAGAAATACCCTTCTGAGCTCAAGGACATTAAAAACTGGCTTTTTCCTTCAAACCACTTCCACAGAGTAAGTGAGAGGCACGAAGAAACTAGAGCAATCCCCAGATTCCAGGCCAACAAACCCAAGCTCCATCATGATGGCAAAGTCACTTCTTCAAGAATTTTCACACCTGGCCTTCTAAATTTTCAGTCTTAATCTCTGCTTTTTCTCAACAAAAGTTCTGCTTCATGCTCACCTGGCTTGAATGAACCATGCAGAGTAATCACAACTAGGCTGTAGCATCCTGTGAGGACTCTTGATCTTGAATGCTGACTATTGACCAAACACTGATGAGACACATCAGGAGTGCTGTATGCAGGAAATGCAGAGAGACGTGGTGGGCAGGCAGAAGAAGGCTTTGGCACTCATTAGGCAGGCTCAGAGCTGCTATGATGTTCTCTGGACCCAGTTAGTACTGTCCCTGCAAAATATTTTCTTTTGGCCAGCAGAGACTCTCCTCAGGATTCACTTTTCACTTCTGTCCTAGGTAGCTTCCTCCTCCACTTTGTACACAGCCACCAACAGCTTGGAGCATCTCACAGGTGATAGAGCACCTTTGGTCCAGCCTCCTGATCCCCATAAGCAGCAAAAAGGATTAGAGGAGGGAAAACAAAAGCTGTCAGAGGATGGGGCATGCCTGGGGGAGCTGGACATCCAGACTCCCTCAGCAATTCCAGCCTTCCACACTGAGACACCTAGCCCAGGCACACTGCAATTCTGTGAGTGCCAGGAGATGCGTTTGCAGCTCCTTGTCTCCCAGTCCTTCCGCATTTGGCTCATTGGTAGCAGGGATTTCAAACCCTCATAAATCAAGTCTTTCAGCATCATTCTCTGCTGATCCAAGCTCTTTTTGTTAACCTCAAAGCCCTGCCCAGCCACTTTGAGATATTCCAGACATTTTTCAACCATTTATTTTTATTGAAACCAGCCAAGTCTCTGTATATACTGGGTCTTTTTAAAAATCTTTTTAATATACAGATCAGTTTAAAATAGTGTATAAGTCAGGAATGATTTGCAAATTAAACTGTCAAACCCTGGCAGGAGTAGTGGCTGACGCCCTTGGCTTGAAATCTCCCAGCTGCTGTTGCTGTGAGTGCAGATCTCTAGAAGATGCCACACAACCTGCTTCTGCTTTCCTGGAAAATTCAGCCATTCTTTGATTTCAGGGAAATCTTACAGCTCGTGAAAACACTGCTGCATGTAACTCTCTAATGGGATCACCTGCCCAAAGCAAGGGATATGATATTTTAGGAATCAAATGCTGGGGTTATGCTTATGCAAATGTCTTCTGGTTTAAAACCATTTATGTACAAGGAAGAGGAAGAGAAACTTGAAGTGGGGAGTATGTGTCTTCCCTAAAACATGCATCTGGCACCACTGGAAGACACTAATTATAAACCCAGCTATTTTCCTTGTGCTTATTGGTAATCCTGTATTGGCAGATGAGGATCTACTACTCACGATGTGCAAATATGTTGGTTAAAATGTTCTTAGGTGGCAAGATTTTGAGCCCTAAGGAATGCTGACACACTTATCACTATACTTCTGTTTCTTTTCTTCCAGATTGCTGGAAGTCAGTGACCATGCCGACCTCCTCCACCCTGCCAGCCCTTGACTCTACCAACTCCACCGAGCAACCTAACTCCAACATCAACTTGTTCTCCAAGTTTATCCACTCAGACGAACAACTGTATACAGATTTTTATAGCCTGTGGATTGTCCTGATGGTAGTCAATGCCATCATTTTCCTGGTGGGTGTTGTGCTGAACAGCTTGGCACTGTATGTCTTCTGCTTCCGTACCAAGACAAAAACCACCTCTGTTATTTACACCATCAACTTGATTGTAACTGATCTCCTGGTGGGCTTTTCCTTGCCTGTCCGGATCATCATGTTCTACAGTGCAGGGGATTGCAAGAATTGTTCCTTGGTTCACATCTTTGGCTACTTTGTCAACATGTACTGCAGCATCCTCTTCTTGACATGCATCTGCGTTGACCGCTACCTGGCAATCGTCCAGGTAGAAGCCTCACGAAAATGGAGGAACCCCACCTGTGCCAAGGGGATCTGCATCTTCATTTGGATCTTTGCTACTGTAGTGACTTTCTCCATCCTGACCATGGCGATAAGGTTTGCCGAGTGCTGCCTCTCCAAGATCCTGGTCCTGATGGTCTGCGAGTACTTCTTCCCCCTCATCATAATCATCTTCTTCACCACCAGGATTATGTGTGCCCTGTCCAAGCCCAGCCTCATGCACCAGAGTCGGGAGAGGAGAATGAGGGCTGTGCAGCTCCTTATCACTGTCCTCATCATCTTCATGATCTGCTTCACTCCTTTCCATGTGCTACAGGTCACAATCTCTATCAACCCAGACATGCCCCACAATGTCAGCCTCCTCGTCTACCATGTGACAGTGACTCTGAGTAGCCTCAACAGCTGCATGGACCCCATTGTCTATTGCTTTGTCACCAATAACTTCCAGTCAACCATGAAAAACATCTTCAGGAAAACCGAGCCAGAGCAAACTAATGCAGACATTCCGGGTATGAACAAGAACTCCAAGGGCTCCAACGCAATCATCGCCTTCTCAAACACAATAGGAAGCCCTCTGAGCTTGCCATCACCAAGTAGTGTCCAGATATAACCCACATCTGATGGGACACGCTGCAGTAAGCCAGTGCCATGATGCTGGAATATTGCTAGGATGCACAATACTATTGTTTTTGAACTCTTTGTGTTTTAGGCTGAAGTCCAGACTGACAGTGGCGGAATTTATTCCTCAAGAACATTGTGGTCTGTTTGGAAATGGAACCTACAATGCTGTTAGTACCATACAAAAGAGAGTCTATTAATTACTGTTCCCAGCAGGGAAGTTTTCTTTGTATTTTAATACAGACATTTTGCTAGCAACAAACTCTTTACTGTGGTTTTCTTTTCATGTTTGTCATCATAATGCAACACTTCTAGGATGACTTAGAAAGCAGGATAGCTCTGGTTTGTAATGAAAGATTTTTGTGCCTTGGACATGTGCTTAAGAATGAAGAACAAGAGGGATGTTTCCAGAGCTATCAGCTACAAAGGTTTTAGATGCCAATGGAATGGGAAAGAAAGTATTCTAACCCTCATGTCACTAGTGACTACTCATTTGTTCCTGAAAAAATCTGAACCTTCTCAGGGAAGAGATGAAATGAAGCAGTGAAGTCTCCTCTTGGCTATAAGAAAAAATACGTATCAATGTATATATTCTCATACATATTGTCTGTGTTGGGGAGAGGTTAAGGATATGTTCCACCTGTATTTGGATCACTAAATCCCCTGAATTGCAGATAAGTACACAAAAATCTGTGAAAATGAACATGGTCCCCAGCAAACCCTGCTGTTCTGCTCTGTCTCCCTAAGGAACAGCCAAGATGAAAACCAGAACCAGGCTATGATGCTGTACTACTCTGGTTTGGTTTTTCTTCCTGTCATGTGGTAACATCAGGGCTTGCTCTCCTAATTCCTCCAGCAGTCCATCCACTCAGTCACTCAAATGCCAATAGCTCCAAGCACAGAAAAAAAACCATCTCGGGCATCTAGGTTGAAATTCACCCCAGTAGAAACTCACTAGGATGTTTTAAAGAGCCATGTTTAAAGGCTCTTAAAGGCTCAAAGAGGCTAAAGATGCTGCAAAATTCTAGCCGTAATGGTGAGGGAATGTTTTAGATTATATTACATCAATGAAGCAATGCAAATGCAAAAAAAAAAAAATTATCCTAGGAAAACTGCAAAACCTGTGGCATGAACAGCAATAACTGTTGTTGCTCCACATTTCCTCACTCACATCTATGGCCACTCCATCTGGAAGGCCACTATGAATTCATCAGGTCTAGTGATCAGCTTTTCCTAGGTGTAACCTGTCAGAAGAGCAGGCATTGGTCCAAGCTAGAGCATCCTGCAGTACTCTGCTTCCCTGGGACCTGACTGTGGTACAGCCATCTCCATTCCACAGGAGCACAACATAAACAATGCCTCAAACTGCCTCTTGCAACAGGGTTTGCAAGAGTTTGCCTCTTGCAACACATATATGTTTCACCTAGCCTGTTTCCCTGACCAGTCCAATGGGAATAAAATTTGAACCATCAATATCACTGCAATACAGGGAACTGGGTGTTCCAGTACCTGTTGCAGACAGTGGAGTCTGTAATTGCCAGTAATTGCCATTGCCAAGCATGTGAGCTCTTTCCCAAGCAATACAGCTGACTCAGTGCCCTTCTGCTGGGACCTCTGTTCCTTTGAAGAGGATTTTCCTTCCAGGAGGTGGTGATAAGGGCCACCAACACTATGGCACTATCCCACGGGAGGCAAGACTGTTGTCCTGGTCATTGTTTCACTTCCCAGGGCCCAATTGTACTGCGGTTTCCTTCTGCCTCATCTATTTCCTTACTCATCTGTAAATCACTGATACAGGCACCTCACAGCCAACATCTGTCAAATGTTGCATCAGCACACACAGATCACGCTCTGACTTCTCAGCCAGGCTGGCCACTTCACATTTCTGCCACCATTTTCCACCAGTCCCTCCTTTGGAGCAAGTAATTTCATGCCTCAGAAATATGTCCTTCCCTGCAAACTCCTGAAAACTCAAGCCCACCAACCCACCACACATGCTCAGATCTTTCCATGCCTCCCAAGCTGTTTGTAATGAAAATGTGTGTCACATATACAGAGCTGTTAACAGCACTCTTTTGCCAAGGCTACTCAGAGAAACAGGAGGAAATGTGCAAGCCCTGTACATAGCTTATTTTAGCTTCTTTGTTCCAACAACCCACAGATTCACACCTCCCATTCTCTTGCTATCAGCAGTATTTTTGCCATATACAGAAATGTCTTGACACCTTTCTCAGTTCAGTTGTTCATTTGAGGTCAGTATAAAATCTCTAAGACGATTTGCTTAGATTTTTTAAAGTTCCTAAACAGCGTCTCAGTCAAAGCTCTGCCTGTCTGCTGTAAACTTCACTTGTGGTAGTCTGAATTCCCCTAACTGTCAGTGTATTATTCACTCCCCATAAAAGCCTCCTGAGACTGGATAATTCTCTTTATTTTTAATGCCTATTGCCTTATCCAGAGCTTTCAGTGGTCCTTCTTCATTTTATACCAGCTCCAAAACAGGGTCTGGTCCCTTATCAAGGACATAGTCTACAAAAATTGGAAAGAGGTCAAATTTTTCACAAACTTACCTACTTTTTTTGTGACTTTTTGAGCTCCCTATTTAATCTGTACTGTTTACAGATCTTGCTTTTCCTCAGGGTGCAGTACTTGGTGAACTTCTGTCCTATTTAAAATCACCCTTTGTGCTCGGGGCACAAAGTTGAAAACCAGAACCAAAAACTCAGCTATCATCAGAAACATTTCCCTGAACAGCACGGTTTTGGGGGTCATCTTCCACCTGCTAGTTCCCATTGCTGTTGAAGCATCCCTCAGTTCTCTGTGTTTCTGGAGACTGGGGCAAGGTCCCTCACCCCTCAATCTGCACCCTCGCTCTGCTCAGGGTATCTCCTTGGGTTGCCTCTTAGTGATCACCAACAGAGATTGGAATTGTCCTGTTCCTACTCCAATCTGCCCTTTCTCTGATGAGAACAGTCACACATGACAAAATAGAGAAGCTTCCAAGGGCAATGTGAGTGATTCCATGCATCACTAAATACATGCAGAGATTGCCACGGTAAAGCAGACACAAGTCAGCTTTTGCAGGGCAGTCTTTTATGCAGAGTATTTAAAGATTTAGATGCCAAATTCCCAATGATTTCAAATTAAATCCAGTACTTAGCAGCCTTTGAGGATCTGGATCATTCCCGAGGGTGAAATAGTAATCAGGATGGATAGGCATTGCATGTCACACTATCACCACTGAGTCTGTCGTAGACAGAATGTGTTCCCTAAAGAGCTTAACAGCAATAAAGAGCTCTGTAAAAAGCCTCGACCTTTCAGGGAATTACAGCATTCATTCCTCTTTGATGTGCTATGCTTCTCTTGTGCATCTAAAATCCTATAAAGCGAATTAGAAATATCCTCTTCTAGCAGCTGCCCAGAGGCCAGCAAAGAAAGATGGTGGAAAATATCTCATGAATTTCTTGAGATCTGGGTCATTCCTGGGACACAAAATCTCTGCTAACCATGAGCCTCAGTCACAACACACAGGTATCTGCAATCTGTTGACACGCCAGGGGATGAGTATCCAGAAACAGTTGAGTCTCTTTCTCTCCCTGCTGTATGTCTCACCTGCAATTGCATCCAGCACAGCCCATGATTCAAAGCACTTCTGTCTTTGCAAGGTTTTTCCTATTACAGCCCAGAAACCTGTAGCAAGGCAAAGCTGCACAATAGCCAGCCCTCAGTCACACTGCAAACGTATCAGGGCCCAGCAAAGCTGAAGATCTCCAATTCTGCACCAGAAAATGAGCCCCTGACTCCATACGTGGGGTTATCTGCCAGCCTAGCTTCCTCCCGGGCTCTGAGCAAGCTCTGCTCTCCCTCCACAACCATATGATAACTGACAAGAGGAAACAACACAGCCATGTGCAAGGGCAATTTCTTCCTTCCTTGTCCCTCTGGGGTTTGGTCTCTCTAAGATGTGTGCACAAGAGTGTCATTAGTCAGGCTAATCAGCATTAATAAGCACTGCTAGCAGATGTGGGCTCCGTGGGCAGAAAGGCTGAGGAAAGTGGAATTGCCATGTTAGGAATATGAGCACAGGTCACGCTGCCTCTTCTGTACCTGTCTTCCAGGTGTAAGGGCAGGAGTGGCTCTGGGCAAGGATTTGGGAGAAGAGAGGTCTGATCTCCATAGCTACTCTGGGACAGAGGAAGATGAGGAAGATATTGCAGAAGAACCCAAGCCACAAAATAATAAAGGAGGAAGGGAAGGAGAGGGACTCACCAGGTTAAACAACAAGCTGAGTTCCATGAAGGGCAGGGCGAGTAAGAACTAGGATGAGGAAGGTAGGACAGGGGAAATCAGACAGGGAACGCAGGGACACGATACCCAGCAAAGGATGACACAGGAAAACAAATGGGGGCTAGCTTGCTTTTCCCCTTCTGGACACAATGCGTCCCAAAACAGGAGCTCTGGGGAGGGTGCCAGTGCTTGGATCAGAGCTGGAAGACTCCCATTTTAGGAAGAAAAAGCTTAAAAGCAGAGCACTTTATCGCCTTCCCATGGCAAGGCCCAGGAAAGGGATGAGGGTGATCTCCCGACATTCGTCTGAGCTTTTGTGGTCTTGCAGTAGAAGACAGGAAGGTCTCCTGTGTGCTGGGAAAGAGGAAGAGGGTCTTTACCCATACACCCTTGGGAAGAGGGTGCTGGGGATGCAGGAGGGGATCTGGTGTAGTGTGGGTGCTCATGGACTCATATCAGCATCCATTGTAAATGTTTGCTATATGACGAGCAGGATTGTCATTGGAACTGCTGGGTGATGCTTGTGATAGATTGTGCCACCTGAAATGTCACATCACAGCACATGTCTCATGCACCACAGGGCATCCCAGGCAGGGCAGACTGGGATTGCAGCATGTCCTCAAGCACAAGAAATGATCGATCACTTCACTGCAGTATTTCAGTGCTTTGTGGTGGGCATTGTTCAACTATAGGAACCTAACAGGGATGCAAGGGAGAATATCCACTGCAACCATAGAATCATTTGGCTGGAAAGGACCTGTAAGATCATCAAGTCCAACTCTTCCCCCAGCAATGTCAAGGCCACCACTGTGTCCCCAGTTGTCATGTCTACACACCTTTAAAATACCTCATGGGATGATGACTCACACACTTCCCATCCTTCTGATTCCTTCTTCTTCAAACGTGCCAAAAAGCACCCAAACTTCCCTGGCAGAGATGTGAGTTTCTCTAAGTGTTCTTACAAGCATCCAGTGCTGGCAGGATGTCAAGTTCTTAGTTTATGAAACTGTCCTTCTTCATGATTCTGGACTATAGTGTCAGAGATCAGATTAATTTAGGTATGGAGGTATGGGTCTGAGTTCTAACACAAGGGATTTTGCTTTTCCTTCACGGCTGTATACAGACCTAACAGCCCAGCTCAGGACTGAGGTTCTTCTTTTCAGCTGCTATGCAACAAGAGAGAGCCTGTCAGATGAAATAAAGATGAGTTTACAGGGAGGAGAAAGTCCTTGTTCACCTCACAGCAATCTCAGGGAAAGCTCACAGAGAGGAGCTTCTGCCATCCCAGTGAGAAGGTAAGCAGAATAATGGAACCATAAAATACATTGAGTTGGAAGTGACCCACAAGGATCATTGAACCCAACTCCTGGCCCTGCACAGGACCATCCCCAAGAGTCACACACCATGTGCCAAGAACTCTGATCCAAACATATCTCCTCCAAGCACATCACCTATGCTCTTTTCAGTAGGAAAAGCCAAAGAGCAAGGACTAGTCCGAGCTCCAGTCCCAAAAGAAGCATTCCTGGGGATGTCTTGAAGGCCTTGAAGGATACCCCTTGGCTTCTCTTTGATTGCTCAGTAGACCTTAATAGGACTGTCCTGACATGACCTTAAAGCAAACAAACGAACTTCCCTCTACTTGGTTCAAGTACACACGAGCAAAATAGCAGCGAAGGTTTTTGTTTAGAGCAGTTTTACTTCCATCTCCTCCAAAACAGGACTCTAAAACAGGCCTAGAATTGCCTGTTTGTCTCTACAGATGGAGAAAAGTGGAAATTGCTGCAGATCAGTTAAACAGATTCTCCCAAGAGACTTGCCCAGGGGAAGTCCATATGGGAGTAGGGCATGGCATGAAAGCCTTGGGCCAGAGCCCAGCTGTTGGCTCATCCATCCTTTGATCCCACAGTCAGCAACTCTCCAGAGAAGGATCCTTATAAATTCATTCCTGAAGTTCATCAGACAGGACCTTAGACCAAAGCCCAGTATCAAACCCCTTGATGTTTTGGATAGCTTGGAGACTGCCCAAATCCTGTTGTCCCAGGGAAGGCCTCTCTTGATTGATTGTATTTAGAGTTGGAAATGCCGCCTTGCCCGCATCGCTTGGAAAACACAGTGCGCTCAAGACGCCGGTTCAGACGGACTTCTCTGCACAGCTGCCCATTTGCAGAGCATGTGGTGGGAATCTGTTGATAGGTTCTTGACAGAAGTTATGGCTTGTTTATCTGGTAGCTTTACTTTGTGCCTCCTACCCAACCCGGAAACCCTTCCTCTTTTAACCTCTTGGCCTGCTATTATACACAGAATCGTCTACACGATAATTTTGGTAACCATGATTCATCTTACGACAAACACTGCATAAAGCAAACAGATTTATATTGTCATAATTAAAGCAAACGATTGGACGGTTTATCCATACAATCCTAACAGTTCTGCCACTGCTAACACTCTACCTGACCTGCGGAGGTTTCAGTAAGTCACTGTAGGGTGTATTAACCCATGGAATATCAAAAGAGGCCCAACCCTGCTGTTTCTCAAAGCTGGAAGGACTCGGAAGCCAGCAGGACTTCCTTCTAAGGTTACTGATTGCCTAACGGAGGTGAGGAAGCCTCTCCCAGTCATCCCAGTATCAACCCATTTAAACTGAAGCCCCTTTTTCAGAAAGCTTGCAGTTCTGCTCTAATTTCTCTGAGGTTTAGAGAAGATACAGATCCTTCTTTGTCTTTGCAGTGTTACATTCCAAAGCCACAGATATTTGCTCTTTGTCTAACAGATAACTACACCTCGAGATGCCAGACCTCTTTTTTTCCCAGCAAAGGTATTTGTAAACAACCCTCTATTCCTGCATTCCAAAAAAATTAAATTACTCTGTCTCTTCCTATGAGGCATGTGTCCAGGGTCAGGCTTTCTGGTGGTTATTTGCTGAGCTTCTTCAGATGTTTCAGCTGCCTCTTCCAGGTCGAGGCATCAGAGAAAGATGGGGATGGGGAACAGAGCAGAGTCAGTCCACCAGTTGATTTAAAGTAGGTTAAACCCCTTCTTTACACTGGGACAGAAGAGGGGTGATACAAACGGACTGAGGAACACAGCTGATGTTCCAGAACACAGGAGCACGATGATTCCACACCCACCACCCAGAGCTCCAGATCTGCCCTCATCAGTGAGCATCCTTAACATTTTTGGCTTCCTTTCAGCCACCACACTATCTGTCTAGACCTGCCCAGCAAAGCCCACATACTCTGCCTTTGGCAGCCATGTGTGAAGCCCTCCCAAGCCCACAAGGATTGGAGGAGTGGGTGGGAGGGTGTTCTCTGTGCGTTGTCTCTGCAGCTGCCATGTCTAATACCAACAGCAGCAGCTGCCAGTACAAGAGACGTGGATGTGCCATTTGCAACTTAACTTTCCCGAACAATAGCACAGCTGTTTGTGCTGCAGGATGCTGGAAGGCAAGAAAAATCAATTGGTTCTGCCATGAGTATCCTGGAGGTTTATTTGTCAGCAATGCTGAGTGAGGGAGCAGCAGAATCCCAAGGGAAGGATGCACAGAGGAGGGTAGGACACCTGCACAGGACACAGCTGTGCAGGTAAGGGTGGCAAACGTGGAGGGCGTTTGCAGTAGTAACTGTGTGATGGACAAACAGGGTAAGGATCTGGCAGAGGCAGCTGCAGGCAGGGAAGTCCTCTCCCCTGTGGCAGGCAGCAGGGGCCTGTGGGTTGTTTAATATACCCTCAGATGCCTGCTATGTGATGCAGATAAGACATCACTCAGATCCCAATCCAGCACCCAGTAGCAACCAGGGAGGATTTCAGAGGAGTGTCTGGTGTCTGTTCTGGGCTATTCCTGGAAGTCCTTCTCACTTGTAGTTCCAGTGGCATGATGCAGTTGGGGACTTTGCAAAATCCCCTGCCCGAGGACCCCAGCACCTGGCTAAACCTAAGGACACAAACACCTAAAAAGCAAGAAAACAAATTCACAATAAATCCAAAAGGGACAAGTTTGTGCAACAATGTGTTTGTGTGTGCACGTGGTGAGAGAAAGAAACGATTCAATGTGACAGAGGAGAGGATTCATAGACACTCACCATGAAGGCACAAACCCTGGAGAGACCAGAGAGATAAGAGGCAGGACACAGGTACATTGAGGAGGTGTGGGGTGAAAGCAAGAAGGAAATTAAGGCACAATGTCTGCATTCAGATTCTAGTGAAAGATGTCAAGAGTTTATCTACACCACACCAAAGGGTGTCCTTAAAGGGTCTGGGGAGTTTCCCCCTTGCCAGGAGTGTTTGTAGTGGGAGAGCAGACAGCAACATGGGCACCAGCAGATGACGAGCAGATCAAAACCACAAGATAACTTTTGTGGGGGAGGGAGCTTTTTAATGCAACCTTAGTGGGGAAGGAGAGCCCTTCATTCTCTCTCCAGTTTCCCTCAAGGACAAAATTTCTTTCCCGTACATGGCAAGGTACAATGTTTTTCCCTGCCATCAGCAAAAATCTTTCACAGATTAAATATGTTCTAATAGCTCTCTAGGGGAGCCTCTTTGTCAAGCTCGAAGTGCATAAAATCACAGGAAACAGCCTGCCTGAAGGCTTTCCTCAGCAACTGGAGAAAAGATAAAGCTGCTGGGACACAGGTATAAATATCCCATCCGTTCTTTTAGACTTGGGCTTCATCCTGTGAAGTCTCATCCTTTTTGCCTGCAGCAGGACCAGAGGATGCTCAGCACCACGCAGAATTTGTGTTACACCTGTCCTGGGCATTGCACCAGAACAGATGCCCCATTTGGCCCAGGTCCCTTCATCTTTCCACGCTTTCACAGCCCTTCCCAGCTGGAACCCATAGAATATATTGATTTTGATTAACATGTACAGTTAATTTTTTATGAATAGGATTTTGACCTAGGTTTCACTTTTAAAACCCCCATATACCTGTGTGCAGAAGGGCACAGGACTATGGCAGGCACACAGAGGGATAAAGGGCTCCAGGTGGGCAGGCAAATCACGTCCAGGTGCTTGATTTTATTTTTGAACTTCACTTCCAGTCCTCCCAGTCTCTGATTTCTCACAAGCTTTGCTCTGCACTTATACCTGTGTTACAGTCATGCCCTGCTCTCCTCTCACCCATCCTTTCACACCAGTGCATCCCGTGAACTGGAACCCAGCTCTTCCTGCACAGATGTGGGATCTTAAAGCTGGCAACCCCAAGGCTGCCCTGCACCAAATAAGTTCAATGTCATGTCAGCTGCCACCAGCCCTGTACACAGGAAATGGCCAGGAATCCCCAGCCTCGGCTTCCCTCCCGCAGCAGCATCTGCCATGCCAGCATCCACAGGGAGATCATCACAGGAGCTGTTCCCCAGGATTCCCTTCCCCAGCTTTCTGGACTAGCTCAGGGCAGCTCCACACCAATTTTGCTGTGTTTAAGTAACTTTCCCAGGACCACTTAGGACACATTGCTTGGTCCAGGTGGCTGGTATCCCTGTGTTGAAGGAATCTCTCCTTTTTCCTGCATCTCTTCCCTTCCCACGGGAACAGGATGCCCCAATGACAAGACACTGTATTGTATCTTTCACTCAGATGAACATTACTGGTTATAATTACTGTTTAGGGAAATTTTATAAACACATACAGCAGGTTTAAGCTTTCTTTTTATTTATTTTAATTAAATACTTGTGGATAACAAAATGCCAAACTTCTCAAAAAACAGCAGTAAATCTTGAAGATTTAAACAAGGTCAAGGAATCATAATCTTTTTCCTTGAAAACTCTCTTTTAGATTTGTAAACTCTTACGGGATGGGAAGAGAGAAGTTTGCTGAATTTCCCCAAGAGACTTCAGTGACCCACCATTACCTCTGCATTACACTGATGCAAGACAGGGAGGATCTGCTTGCACCATCCTTTTCTACAGCTTTTTTGTATATTCTGCAGCAGAATGATTTCAGCAAATAGCATGGCAGTGGTTTAAGGGGTCTGACACTGCCAGCCAAGTAGTGACCAAACCAACCACTGCCCTCTGCTGAACACAGTCTGGAATCCCCACGGAGCTCCCAGTGGTCCAAAAAATTATGGTCAAAATCCTGTTTTGCTGGGAGGATGGAAAAACTCAAACTAGTCCCTTAGATCATGAATCTCCCCTTCAGATCAGCTGCCAAAATCCTATATTTCACAGCTTCCATGTTGTATTCCTGCTGCACTCTTGCACCTTTACAGCACATTTAACTATCTCCTTCAATCTCAGAATATTAATCACTCTGTTAACTAATGCAGTTTGGGTTCAGTTTCTCTCACTACAAGAGCTCAAGGAGCCCTGGGTGTTTCCTCATGCACACCTTGGTGTGCTGGACCCCACAGAAATCCCTGGTGGGGTCTCCAGCTCACTGCTGGCAACAGACAACATTGTTTGTTCACGATCCTGGACGGTAAGCACTCGGGAGACTGTACCCCAAATTCTGTGCTCAGTTTTGGGCCCCTCATGACATGAAAGCCATTGAGGTGCTGGAGCAAGTCCAAAGAAGGGCAGTGGAGCTGAGGAAGGGGCTGGAGCACAAGTCCTGTGAGGAGCGGCTGAGGGAGCTGGGGGGGCTCAGCCTGGAGAAGAGAAGGTTCAGAGGAGACTTTATCAGTCTCTACAACTCCCTGACAGAAGGTTGTAGCCAGGTAGGGGGTCAATATCTTCTCCCAAGTAACAAGAGACTGAACAAGAAGAATGGGCTCAAGTTGTGCCAGCATAGGTTTAGGCTGGATATAAGGAAAAATGTCTTCATGAAAAGGATGGTCAAGCACTGGGACAGACTGCCCAGGGAAGTGAAGGATTTGCAAACTTGGAGGCATTTAAAAGACATGTAGATGTGGCATTTAGGGACATGGTTTAATGGGGGACTTGGCAGTGCTGGGTTAATGGTTGGACTTAATGATCTTAAAGGTCTTTTTCCACCTAAATGATTCTATGATTCTATGATTTCTTGTCCCCCTCAGAGCTCGTTGTACCTCTGTCCCC
Source organism: Cnemophilus loriae (assembly GCA_013397755.1). Lineage (NCBI taxonomy): Eukaryota > Metazoa > Chordata > Aves > Passeriformes > Corvidae > Cnemophilus > Cnemophilus loriae. The sequence goes on along the minus strand of VZTF01009100.1, from coordinate 118,012 downwards.
AAATCCCCGAGGGTCAGTCACCATTGCCTCCAGGGCAGTCCCTGCTTCGGGACCTCTGGCATGGCTGGAATGGTCGCCAGAGCTGCATTTAGGTGAAGACAGAGGGTGGAGAGGCCCTGGCACAGACTGCCCAGAGAATCTGTGGCTGTCCCATCCGTGGAAGTATTCCAGGCCAGGCTGGATAGGGCTTGGAGCAGCCTGGTGTTGGACAAAGCATCTTCCGGGCATAGCAGTGGGAGGGGGTTGATGCTCAGCCTTGTCAGGGAGGGAGGCAGCTGCGGGGCATGTTCAGGGCTCCTCAGCTCCCTGACAGGTCCGGCACACGGGCTGCGCCGTCCCCGCTCCTCGTTCTCCTCCGTCCCTGCCCCGGCCGGAGCTCGGCGCTGCTTCCCGGCTGCACCCGGGGCCTCGCCGGGCCACGGGGAGCGGAGCGGGACGGGCACCGCGGCCGCCGCGAGATGGCGCTGAGGGAGAGGCCGAGGCGGGAGAGCAGCGGCCGCTGAGGGACGGGATGGCGGCCCCTCGAGGGCGGGCTCAGACTTCGTTCCCCAGAGACAGGATCTCCTTTATCCTGGCGCTCGGACCTCGTCCCTTCACTAACAGGACCCCTGGTCCCTTGATGCGGGGCTCAGCGTCCCCTCAGTGACCGGATCCCCCAGTCCCTCAGTAGCAGGACTCCCCTTCTCTGCAGTAGGGGCTCAGACTACGTCTTCTGAGGCAGAACCCTCACTCTGTCCCTTGGTTAGGGGGGCTCAGATCATGTCCCCTCAGAGACAGGATACCCCTGCTCTGCAGTGGGGCTCAAGACACACGAGGCAGGACCTCTATGGTAGTGTGGGGCTCAGACCTTGCTATCTCAAAGCCAGAACCCGCAGACCCTCGGTAGAGTGCTCAGACTGTGTCCCCTAAGAGACAAGAGCCCCGTGCCTTGTGGTGGAACTCAGACCACATCCCTTCAGGGGCAGGACCCCTGCTCCATCCCTTGGTGGAGTGCTCAGACCTCTTCCCCCCAGAGGGCAGGACCCCCACTCTGTCCTCTTGATGACCAGACCCAGGGTGTTGGAGCTCTCTGGACACTCCTGTGGTCAGGAGCAGGACCCAGACCAGGTACTGACAGCTGTGGCCAAGGCAAAAACCACTGGGACCATGGCCATAGTAAGAAGCCCAGGCTCAGCAATAGAGGGAGCCCAAAGATGCTCTGGGCAACCCTGCTTCCCTCAGCCTGTGACACAAGAAAACAGACGTGCTCCTCTCTTTGCCCACCCCCACACATAACATAGCTGTGTTGTGGCCCCATCACTCAGCTGCTCTGGGCATTGAACAGCCTAAGTGCTCCCAAAACCAGCAGCAATCAGGCATGGGACATGGTCAGGGCTGGGAATTGTCTTTGGGCACAGTCACAGCTGGGAGTTGGCTTTGGGTGATGCTGTGCAGGGGTAGCTCCTCTACCCAAGCACTGGAAGGGATGTCAGCCTGCTAGAGACCCTTCTCCTGTATGGGTGGTGCTGGCAACTTTACAAGAAGGGTTCTCCTGTTCTTGCCCTGGCAAATGCTTGTGTAAATGCCATGGGATAGCCCTGGCATAACCCTTCCCACTACAAATCCTTCCTCTGTACTTGCTGAAACCCCAGTTTGGTCTAAATGACCCCTTTCATCCTGTAGCCACATGAGGAGGTGACTGTCTGTGTCTTGACTTGTTTGCTGAGCCATGTTCGGTGTCACACCTGGCTAGAGCTGCTGTCATGGTCTGGAACACATCCACTCCAGGGACAACTGGTCCAAGCCAAGGCCTCCAAGAGAACTGTGGTTATCCAGCATGGGTGCACTGCTGGTTCCATGACTGAGAAATGCTCTGGGTCAGTCACATCACTGGAGCATGTATGGGAATATTTTCAGCTCCAATACAAACCTGCACAGTTACACACTGCACTAGACTCTGACAGTTTCCTGTCTGAAACTGTTTCATTTGTCATCTTTTTGAGTTGCTAGTAAATCAGATGCGGAAAAAATGCTATGACTTATTCCTTCCATTCTCAAACACAAAGTGCTCCTGGTTAGGCAATGCCTGCATCAGGAATTTCCTTTGGGTTACCCAGTCACTACGGAAGGAAAAGGTTCTGATGGAAATAAGTCACCACACACCAGTCCTGGGAACCTTGGAGCACAGAGCTCCAAAACAGATCACCATGGTCACTTATGCATTGTCCCCAGGCAGTAACTGCATGTCTGAAAAAGCCCCCAAAAAGCTCTTTTCGGGGTCTTGCTCAACTACAGCCCTTCATGGGCATCCCCAGCAGTTCACAGTCCAGAAAAGACTTGAAATGTAAAGGACTTAAAAGCCTCCAAGTACAATGTGCCGTTGCAAAAAGGCAAGAGACAGCAAGTATGTTGCCAAGGTCATGGATCCATGTCAAATGATGTCACCCACCCTCTGCATTACAGAGAAGGAAGGACCCAGCCCAGTTCCTCTCTGACGTTAGGTCTGACTCTGGGACAAGTTTTGGGTGTGAGAATGAGCTGGGCACTTGAAACATTTCTTTCTTCTTCTAAAAGCACAAGTGGAGTGCTCAACCTTGCCTCAAGCTAACTCTGACTTGAGTCAGTCCAATGCTAACTGGGAAAGGAGAGAAAAAAATCCCAGGAACAAACTGAACCCGAAGCTAAGTTCTGCATTCCTCCTGGCAGAAACCCTGAAACGTGGGAATAAGTAAACCAAATCAAAATGTCACATAGCAAACTGAGAACAGCAATGATCATCTCCTTCCAACACCTTTCTCAGAATATTGACAAATTCCACACCCTCACTCTGGCAATCCCTGTGCAGTCCTTTCCTCAACTTTACCTCTTGCACACTGAAAGAGGTTTGATGCCTTTTTTCGGAAAGGTTTCCTGAAATGTCTCAGAGGCTTAGGAATACTATTCTCCTTCCCAAGCTGAAGATGTCGATGTCCAATTTATTCCCACTTGATCCTCCACTGGTACTACCTTTTAACATAAATACCTATTTTACCACAGTATATTTAATACAAATACTTCTTTTTCACCCAGACTTCTTTTGCTTTGCTTACAAACAGCAGCTTTCAGCTTTGGTTGACTAAATGATTCATATGGTTGTAACAAAAAATACATCTTGCTTTCCCTAATCCAAGCATAGTCTGAACTTCCTGAGACTGTGCTGCACTCTGCGCACCTGCTTGTAACCCTCGGTGCTTAATTCCTCCTTGATTTTCCTTAGGAACGGAAACTTCCATGGTTCAAAATGTAGCAAGGGACACAATATTTCTCTTATCCCACTTCTGTCCCTCATTGCACATAGCTCTGTCTGTGACACACAGCCTTGCTGCAAAACCACGAGGCATCAATATGCTGGGAACATTTTTTGACGTTCCTTTCCTAATCCATTTGAATCCCTTACAATTTGACAGGTCAGGCAGACCTAACAGGTTTTTCTCCCAGCTGGCAGAGCAGAACAGAAGAGCTCTTCACCCTTTAAGCAGGACCCAAGGGACCAGGAGGCCACATCAGCATCCAGCCCTGTGAAATGGAAAATTCGGTGAGGTACTCAGGGAGACAATCACAAGTAATCCCGGAGCCTTTCCCTCTAATTCACACTCACGAGGACAGGGCATGTAACCTGTCTGTGACTCATCTCGTTCTCAGGCAAAGTGCCACAAAGGAAGAACACTCAAAACGGCCCAGGACAACTCTCCGCTGCTTCACTCCAAGTAAAACAAGAGAAGGAGAGGCAGCTGCAGAGTTGTTTCCAAACAGACTCACAGTGAAACGGTGACACAGCAATTCACACAAGTCCAAAACAGAGCACAGATCTGACATAAGCAGCCTCTTTTACAACCCAGCCTAAGGAGGGGGGCAGCTCACCTGGCTGGGGATTTGATCTGTTTCTGAGTGACATGTCAGTGCATAAAAACGTGGTGATGCATCAGTCAGAAAGAGTTGTGTGCAGCAGCCAGGCAACTCCAAAACCTGCCCCTTCCCCTCTTTTCTGCAGAGCTGTGTCCCATAGGTCAACATAGGCTGTTATTTCAGAGGCAGAGGAGTCTCCAGCCTTGCAGATGAAATGCAGACTCCATGGAGGAAGTACAGTGAGTGGCTACATCTGGCTAAATATCCATGCGGAGAAATGGTATCATTACCACCTTGGCATGGTTGTCCATCAGGGGTCTGGGGTCCCCTATACCCTCTACCCTAAAACATGAACCTACCCTGGTAGATATTATGGTTTTCTCAGTATACTGACACCTTGCTTAGACCACGTTAAGTTTCTATGTCTGCACTGTGAGAACTAAAGTAACTTTATTTCTAAGCATTTTCATTTACTTTGTCCTGGTTTAATGCACACGCTTTCAATTCACCCCTTGGGTAGTCAATTTAAAATGCAAAGATGTGTCTGCAGAGATGACCTCCCACCTAACTGCTCTGTGCTACTGCCTTGGCACACATCACAGGCTTCTTTCTCTGTGCTTTAGTTTAGCCTGGTTCTGGAAGTGGAAGCTCTGGAAACTCCAGCAGGAAGGACTAAATTGGCTAGTCTCTGTAGGGTGCTATCTACATCCTAGCTGAGACAATTTCAACATAAATGTTGACTGTATTTATTCTCCCCTGCATTTGCTCACACAGGAGCCACCTAATCCTCTTCCCACTCACATCCATCTGGTGAGCTGAGCCCAACCCTTTAGATCTGACTTGATACCAAAGCTGTAGTAGGGGAGGGCAGAGAGACATGAGGAGCAGGGCAAATACAGCTACAGCCATCCAGGGAGAGGAGCTGCATAAGCCAGCAGGAGCAGAATTAATGGGGCAGGTGTGTTGGGTAGAGCAGGTGTCCCTCTGAGACTATGGGGTTGCTGGCAAGTCTGAGGCCATAGTGGTTGAAGGGAAGAGGATAGTGCTAACAGCTCAGAGAGCAATAGATAGGGTGCTCTGGTCAGACTCATTCAAAACTCTGAGTCCATCCTTTGTAAGTAGGGAAATGTGGTGGGAGAGGCTCCTCCTTCCCTCCCTGAGGAGACAACACCCAAGTCAACCTCATCAGCAGAGGGTGGCCCCAGCCAAAGACAGGGAAGAAGAAAAGGCATTAGTGACTTTCATGAAGAGGTCCAGCTGCATCCCAAATAATCTTCCTTGCTGAGAGTGCAGAAGCCAGCAAAGCTTGGAATCACAGAATCATAGAATATCCTGAGTTGGCTTCATGCCTTTCCCTTGGGTTCTGTCAGTGGTCACCAGAGAGAAGAGATTGGTGCTGTCCCTCTGCTTCCCCTTGTGAGGAAGCTGTAGTTTGTGATCAGGACTCTCCTCAGTCTCCTCTTCTCCAAGCTGAATAAGCCAAGTGACCTCAGTTGCTCTCATAGGGCTTCTCCTCCAGACTCTTCACCATCCTTTGGATGCTCTCTAACAGCTTAATATCTTTTTTGAATTGTGGTGCCCAAAACCACATACAATATTCAAAGTGAGGCTGCCCCAGAGCAGAGTGGGACAATCCCCTCCCTTGCCCGGCTGGTGATGCTGTGCCTGATGGCCCCAGGACAGGGTTGGCCCTCCTGGCTGCCAGGGCACTGCTGACTCACATTCAACTTTCCAAGGACCAGGACACACAGGTCCCTTTCTGCAGCACTGGTCCCAGGCTGTCCATACATCCAAGGTTCTCCCATCCCATGTGCAGAACCCATCACTTGCTGTAGTTGAACTTCATATGGTTGGTGTTTGTCCAGCTCTCTATTTCATCAAAATCTCTCTGCCTTTGAGGGAATCCGCAGCTTTTCCCAATTTAGTTACCAGGGTCATTCGTCTTGCTCTTCTTGAAAACGGGGACAACATTTGCCAGCTTCCAGCATGTATTGCAAGTAGATCCTACCAAGACAGAGAACATGATGGATGTCTTCAGGAGGGCTATTAAGCACATGAAGGGAAGCTCACAGTGAGACGAAATGAGGTACTGTATTTTTAAAAGTGTAAATTATGCCTCTGCTTGTACATATTTCCCACAGACTGGAAACTGCATTCTCAGGAGTGTCCAAGCTGATCTGTATCTCCATAAAAGCTTGGTCTTCATTAAACCAAGGAAATGCATCATTTGAAGGAAGCCTTTGTGCACTCCAGACACAAACTTCTCCAAAATCCCCCCAGCTGAGACAAACTGCTCCAAGACTTCACCCTCCTGCAGGCAGCCACAGTGCTTCAGCTGACATTCTGGTTCTGGGAGAAGGTTCAAGTCTGCCCAAGGTTATAACCAATAAGTGAAATTAGCAGTGGCTTCATCTCAGTTAACCTCAAATTGCCTCTGTCTACACAGACATGCCTTGAAGCAATTGAACTCAAGCTTTCTCTTGGCACTGGATCAAGCACCATGGATTTGCATTTGAGTTTTAGATCATGCTTCACACAACATTTATGCAGACAACAGGCATATATGAGCACTTACCATCAGCTTCCCTTCCTTCTTCCTATTTCCACAGCAAATTGGCAGGGAGTGTTTCTGACAGGCTTTTAAAGCCCAAATGGTCAAAATAGATAGGTATGGTATTTATAAACTACTAAGGCTATAGGAATAAAAATAAGAGCCTGCTACTGAGCTGTAAAGCTCAGATTCAGCCTACATTAAATCATGACCTTTAGAGGTCCGTTCTGACCTAAACTATTCTATGATTCTATGCAAGCCTCTCTACACACAGCACAAGACTTTACTGTGCATAAAGACTGTATTCACATGTGACACATGGTTACTACAGGTGAAGAATTAGAATGCTTGCAAATTATTCCCTTCACCTCCATCATTCCCAGCATTCTATGGCATAGAGGTTGCTGGGACTGTCTTCAGAGATTTAGTTTCACCCACTGAGTCCCATTGCTTTCCCCACTGAGAGACACGGGGAGTTGGAAAAGTCAGTGGTGCTCTGGAGAGCCTGGGAGTTTGGTTCATTGCAACCAGGTGCAGGAGCTGGTGATGCAGTTTGTTTATAGCAACATCAACAACTCTTCATTCTTGCAAAATAAAGCTATGGGTGTATCATGGCCACATCTCTATGGCTGCCCTAAAACTGGCAGCAATACCTTGCTGAGATGTGCAGATGTAAGAAAACACATAGAGAAAATTACTTAATGCAGACAAGGACAGAGTTGTGCCCTGTGCCTTCCCAGATCTCCAGGATGTTGTTCAGCACAACACCCTGTGCTTCACCACGGCAAACACCAGTGATATGCTACAAAACTTCAGCCAGTGACAAGGCTCCTTGGGATCTGGTTAAAGGAATTCAGACACAGGCCAAAAGTGGAAGGTGGCCTACATGGAAAACAAGTTCTGCTGAGAGATACCAGCCTTCATTCTTCTCTTTTGGGGATAACACCCACTCAGCAAATTTGAGCAGTCCATAAAAGTGATACAAACTGAATGATGGCTGGAGGAGGTGGCAGAAATCTGTCTCAGAGGAGAGCACAGGCTGAGCTACAGCAGATGTCTGCTTAGACACCAGTAAGACAAAATTCTCTTTTGTCTCCTTCCTTACAAAACCAGTCAGATAAACATCAAGATCTTTTGATGCTCCTGAAATATTGCGGTGTCTTGGCAAACGACACAGTAAGATGCCTGAGACTTGTTTACCTGCTCCATGCGTGTGGTAGTTTAACGGCATTTCTCAGATCAAAAGGAGAGGCTAGGCCTTTTTTATTCCAACCGCACAAGGTCTAAAATCTCCAGACTTCTTAATTTCTGTTTGTTTAGCACTTTCTTTGTGCTGATTTTTCATTTCCATTGGAAAGTCTTCACTTTTGGATTCAGGTGCTGCAATGTGAATCAGATGCTGTCAAGGAATAACAATCTGTCCTCTTAAAATGACAATGTGTCCCTTGCTTTTAAAACAAGAATCATTGGCATTGATATATTTGACAGTTACAATATTACTGCCTGCTGGTCCCATTCCCCTTCAATCTGTCCCCTTTCCCACTGTCCTTCTGGACACATGGAGACTTGCTGGCTATAATACTGTTTTCTTGTCTTCTGATAAATCCTCCCAGAGTCAGTCAGGTACCCACGTGTATCATTGCAAGGAATGTTTTCTACCTCTTCTTTCCTTTCAAACCATTATGGCCTCAAAAAATATCTACGTCCATCACTGCTGCTAAATTTCAGACCATCTTTCTCAGCTCTCTCTAGAGACTGCAGGTTCCCACCAGCCTTTGGCCTGCCCTATGGCTCCACAGCCATAAGAGTGGCAGCTCTTGTTATTTCAAAGATGCTTTCACAGCAGAGGCAAAACAGGAGGAAGGAAGATGCTCACAGAAACCTTCAGAGACTCCTTTCCCTAACAGCTTCCAAGACCACAGCCCTTAGGACCAAGCAGAAGCATCTGGAAATCACCTGTGCCTCCAAGCCCTTCAGAAACCCTGTGGAACATCTCTGCCTGGCTGAGCATTCTCACTACACCTTGGGCCATGAGGGACTGAATGGACGTACTGCTCCTCTAGCAGACATAAGGCACACATTGCATAGCTCCAGATCTCTTTTTCTCGGCCTGTTTATAAGAAAGGATGTCACTGTCAGGCACTCTTCACTCTCTTGGCTGGGCTGCTCGGCACAGGGAAGCTGCTGGATGAGAGGCTGCCTGGTTTTCCCCTCCTAAATCCCTGGTACTACACCTCATGGAAACTTTGGTGCAGACTCTGAGCTGGCACAGACAGCTATAGCACCATCAAAGGTGTTTAAGCTGCTGTAAATCAGGAAGGATCTGGATGCTTTGCCTTTGGTGCATCCCTGCATGTGCCATGACTTTACAAGCAATAACTAAGAATAACATTTAGCTTCCCAGCCTGAGTGCTGTGCAGAATATCAAAGTAATTCACCAGGAGTGCAACAACATGACTTTATTCTGCCCTTCGTGATCATGAAAATGTCCTCGCCTCCCACATCCAGGGAAACAGTGTAGTCACTTACCCTCTAAATTATAGGAAAATCAACAGAAGCGGCAGAGTCCTTGTTTTACCTGATGTTCCACTTGAGAAGGAGCAGCATGAGAGGCTCTGTCATGGCAACTCCTTGTCCCTTGCAGACGAGCTGTCTCCAGGCCTCTCCGATTACATCTTTGCCGTTATAATTCACATCCTGCACTTATTAGTGATAAGGTCAATGGGAGCAATTACAATGGGAGCCACTGAAAACTCTGTTGTTGCACATACTCCCAACGACACTCACTGTGCTACAGAAACCAAAAATAACTTCCTGGTCTCCCAGAGCGGCTTGGAAAATATTTCCCTCTATTTTCTAGGTTATGGATAACTTCCCTTCTTTAGGTTTGCAGTGGCTATTTCCCCAGGAGAGCCAAATACAAATCTCCCTTGAGGCATGTACTGTTTTCCTCTGCTTTCACCCTGGAGATCTCCATGTCCTCCTTATGAGGGCAAGGAGTCAGTCTCCCTCACTTCTCTGACTCCTATTCACATGTACGCAGCTTTAACTCAGTATTTTTCCCTTCCTTTTTTCCAACATCCTCAGACTTATCCTCTTACTTTAGGGCTTTTAATACTTGCATGAAGGTGTGGACTCTCAGTGCACACCCATGGCAGAGAGCAGTGGCATTGCTTGTGTTCTCTGTTGTTCCTCTAAATGAAACACATGAAAACCCTGAAGTACCAGAGGCTCTTTTTTACTTTCCTTGTAAAGAGAAGGAAGTGTTCCAGGAGCTGCTTTTCTTCCCTAAGAGAAACCACATCTGCACTGCCTAGACAGCATGACAGCAATGGACTACGAAAAATATTTCTGCTAAAGAGATCTAATTTTTCTGCTTCTTCCTACCACTTTCCCATCTCTTCCCATGCTGTCTGTCACTGCCTTCACCTGGCTCTGGCTCTGAGTGGCAAATGCAGAGACTGCTTCTCTTCACTGGCTTAAAAGCTCACGAATTATTTCTGATGGTCTATAAATGTTATTTGTTTTTGACAAACAGTTGTAAATTACAGAACCACAGTGAGTATTAGAGGAAACAGGAATGGGATATGAGAATCCAGCTGGGTTGAGAGTGAGAAAGAGGTGTATCCAGGAACATTTGTGAAGGTCAGGTCCTGCAGATAAGCCACCGTATCATAAAAGCCATTAGCACAAAGTGTTTTTCTAGGAAGAATCCGAGTCCCTTTTCCCTGTGTGTTTGAAAATACAACTCACACACACATGGGGTGACCCTAGAACTGCCGTTGCAGTGACACCTGAAAACCTCAGATGCCAGCAAGGTCCTGCTGTACTGTCCTAAGGAGATGAGGTGAATCTCTGACCCCAGGTAGGATAAACTGGCAGGGCAGAGAGGGCAGAGCAGGCACACGCAGTGCTGGGCAAGGGAAGAAGGGATTCAAAGCCCCTTCACTCTAAATTTATTATTGCACTAGTCACAGAGATTCCTTTGGTGGGACTGATCTATCTGGCTGATCTCAGACTCCCAAAAAAGCACATGAACTTCTGCGGTTTGAAGTATGCTACAGGCTTTGACTTTCCCTGATCCAGATGCAAAAAACACCAGCTTTCTTGACAGCTACAGCTGTGGTAATGACGCAGAGCAAACATCTGTGTCTCATCTAACATAAGGCACAGCACAAAAAAGGACCAAGTTATTCTACAAAGAAACCTGATGATCAGGCCAAGACAAGGAAGGCTTTAAGCTAGTCTGCACTGCTCTGCAGTGTCCAGAACATTATTAAATGTATGTGGATGTGCAAGGCCTGGTACGAGGATCACATGCCCTTTCCTGACCTCACATGCTGCATCCAGTTAAGATACTGAGCATCATCATTTGTGAACAGCCAGCTTCTTGGGTAGGAAGCCTGGATTCTGTAGGAAGGGTTGAATCCTGAAGTAGGACCTCCTCTGAATGGTAAAATTCCTAGCAATCACTCAGATCCCCTCCAAGCCTACGGCCTCCCACCTTCTTCTTCCTGCTCACCTGAAACCAAGACCCCAAAACTTGGACTCTATTCTCCACTTCCTTGACCCTGTTCTCCCTGATTCCTGGTCCTTTTCAAGAGCAGCCTTCCCTACATCTATCCCATAAACCTCACCAGTCTTCTTTTCCTCTTCCATGCCTTCTACATCTTCCATGGCCCAGACCTTGGGTGTTTTAGAGCCAGCCTATCCCAACACAGGGAACCATTTGGTTTACTCCTGCTGTCTTATGGGATCAGATGTGACAGCAGTGAACACAGCAGAAAAGCTCTTCACTGGAGGAAATACAGGGAGACTGGAGTTCAGATCTAATGACTGGGAACCATTTCAAGTGTTAATCATTCTTTGTTGTTCTTTATTCAAGTTGAAGCTAAATCTTAATCTCCTTAATCCCACTATTTCCATGTGAAAGGTCTGCAGGCAATGTGGGAGATAAACTCATTTATTCCTCTTAGAAGTTATGTCAAGGAGCACAATGGGAAGATCCGCATAGGCAGGAATTTTTAGGTACAGTCCCCCAGGGTGCGAGAGCCGTGTTCTTTTTTCAAACCTGATTAATTCTGCATCAGCTGGGCACATAACAGACACCATTTTCCTGAAGTCTACAGTGTATTTCCTGGGCCACAGCTGCTGCTTCTGCCACTACTTGCTATTTGTGGAGTGATTGCATCTGACAAATAGCAATGGGGAGACATTTCAGGAATGACTCAGAGGCAAAGGCAATTTCACATCCAATTTTATATCCAAGGACAGCTTTTCACTGGTTACAGAAATATGAATGGACGAGGCTTATTCCCACTGCAGCACTCTCTTGGGATCTTGTCACATCCTAAGCCATGAGTATCCATCACCCTTCAGCATTTCTCTGCTCCACGCACCAGCGGCTATGACTATCAAACCCTCAGCACATTTCTTGGGTTTCTTTCAGACTGGTGGCAGTGTGCTGAGTTTGGATGTACCTATTTATCCCTGGAGGAGCTGCCAGCAATTGGTCTCTCCAACCTGAACTACCTTTGTAAGTCACCAGGATTTACTAACTGGCTTTTCTTTCCCAATCTGGGTGTCCTGAGACATTGCACTTAGCTGTGCTGGGATCTTGCTGATTTGCTCATCTAGTGGCCATCTAGACCTGCCATTTCTGCAGCCCTCTGCTGTTTGTCTCTTCTGGTGCTTCTACACCAATCCTCATCCAATTTTCCATTCTTTCCAGTCCCAACATTTCCATTATAATTCCCCAACACACACAAAATCCCTTCTCCTGCTGACAGCATAACAACACCTTCACGATGGGACAAGATGCTGCCACACAGGAATCTGCCCACACAGGCCACATCATCTGAGACATTTCAAACACAGTCCCAAGTTCCTGTGGGAAATACTGCAGGATCAACAAATTCAGGCTACTGTTCCTCAAATCCCTTTGCTAGAAACAACTGTAAACTTTTAGCCACTCTGGTGTAATCAGCCAAGAAACACCCTGAGCCAAGGGTTACATGTTCACACCGAGCTGTCCTTAGGGGAACATTTCTCTTTGCTGGCAGAGATCAGTGTGAATTCATCCCGGGGAGGGCTAAGACAACAGTAACCCTGCCTTCCTCCCCTCCAGCACCATTCTACAGAGCAGTTCTCTCTGCTCCATCCTGGAGAGGTCTGTAACATGCTCCATATCCACCAATTTCACAGCACAATAGCACTGCTGGGCAATTTGTGGAGCGGGAGCATGGTTTAGGGCATCCTTATGCTGTAGTGATGAATTATCCATAGTGAGCAACCAGCCTGGCAGTACTGACTGCTCAAGCTCCATCAGGGCGATGAGAATTGAGGCTATTTCCCTTCACATCCAGTCCTTTCTGCAGCACTATCCAAAGCCCATTCAGGAAACGAAGCAGCAAGCGGTAGATGTCAGTAGTGCAGCTTACAAACTGCAACATTGCTGAGCTTCAGATACAATCCCAGAGCTGGCATAATCCCCAAACAATTAAAAATGGATCTTCAGTGCTCAGTTTCCAAAGCACCCAGGATATGAATTACTGGTGACAGAACATCAGTCAGGGTGGGATATGGCCATAGTAGTGACTCTCCTGCACCTGCAGGACCCACCTGATAATGGGGACCAAGAGAAGCCTTGTCCTCAACTCTGGGTAAAGTTGCCCCTGTTACCACATCCCTGCTACCCCTGTTCACAGACAATCATTGAATCACAGAATCATTTAGGTTGAAAATTATCTCTGCAATCATTTACAGCCATTAACCCAGCACTGACAGCCTGTTCTGATGCCTGACTGTCCTGGTCAGACCACGTTGTTCAAAACCCCATCCAGCCCGGCCTTGAACACTTCCAGGAATGGGGCAGCCATAGCTTCTCTGGGCAACCTGTGCCAGGGCCTCACCACCCTCACAGTAAAGAATTTCTACCTAATATATAATCTTTCACCTTAAAGCCTCTTGTCCTATCCCTGCCTTTGTCAAAAGTCCCTCTCCACCTCTCTTGCAGCCCCTTTAGGTACTGGCAGGCTGCTGTAAGGTCACTCTGGAGCCTTCTCCAGGCTGAAAAACCCCAACTCTCTCGGCCTGTCTCCATATGAGAGGTACTCCAGTCCTCTGAGCTTCTTCATGGCCTCCTCTGGACTCACTGCAACAGGTCCACATCCTTCTAATGTTGGGGGCACCAGAGCTGGATGCAGCACTCCAGGTGGAATCTCACCAGAGCAGAGCAGAGGACAGAACACCCCTTCCTCACCTGCTCCCTTCACTGCTTTTGTAGCTGCCTAGGACACAACTGGATTTCTGGGCTGCCAGTGCACATTGACAGCTCATGTTCAGCCTTTTATCCACCAGCACCACCACCAAGTCCTTCTCCTCAGGGCTGCTCTCAATCCATTCTATGCCCAGCCTGTATTTGTGTTTGGGAATGCCTCAATGGACGTGCAGAATTGTGCACTTGGCTTTGTTGAACTTCATGAGTTCTCACAGTAATGGTAATTAACAGTAGATATTAACACCTAATTTTACTTCCATTGTTATTAATATTAATTATAGTAATTGTTGTTATTCCTCTGTCAATTAGAAGAATAATAGAGTTATTGCTATTATATGCTGTTGTCATTGACCTGTAACCTTGAAGTACCTCAGAGTGCTCGTCGTGGGTGAGGACACCCTTGTTCTAGGCTTTGTCTGAGCTGAGCCAGCCATGGTGGCCTGAGCCTCAAAGCACAAGCCAAGAGGCTGCTTGGGGAGATGCTGGAGGGAGGTGAAGAAGTGGGGACACGAGACATGTCAGCACCCTGGCATGGTGAAAGCGTGCAAGTCGAGGAGTCAGGAGATCCAGAAGAATTCCCCATCTCCATCACAACCTTCCTGCATGACCTCCAAGGAGGTATTTGGAAAGCCACTGGAGACAGGAGGCAGATGCAGCTTGCAATGCTTAATTGCAGGTGTCTCCTTGTGTGTTAATGCCTGATCTCACGTTACAGCCACCAAGGAGCTCATCAGCACTATCAGCGCAGACTAATTAGCAATTTAACTGAGTGAATGTACAGCTAACCCATTTGCCTAAACATAAGCACCACACGTTATTTGAGATGCTTGAATGTATCTCTGACTGAAACCCGCTGAATCTCTTCATGGCACAGCTCCCCACCAGTTACATGGAGATGTTACAGCTCACTCCTCTACAGCTGAGTGTTCTGACACGCCACCCCCCACGATAAGAGGAGCCCAGAGCTCTGTGCTCAACTGAGAGACATCAGTTATATCAGTAACAACACAAGAGTTTTGCTTTGTGGCGAGGCCACAATGCTCAGCACCTGATTAACTCAGTTCTCGGCTTCTATATGAATCTCACATCTGGATGGAAATCTCAAGATGAGCCAAACACTAAATCTATATTTTGAATATATTTACATACTTCAACCCATCCTGGAAGCTTATAACATCTGTGAATGAGAAGACAGCCCAGCTACATGTGCTGACCACTTCATTAACAGTGATTCACTGTTCCAGTCAGGAACATTGCAGAAACCAGTGTTGGTCCTGCTGGCCACCCTCTGCTCCCCAGGAGTGACACATGACAAATGAGATTCCTTGTCCTTCCCCCAGGTGTGCCACAGGTTGTACTAGAGACCTTGCAGTGTTCACTCCAACCTGAATTATCCTGCAATCATAGATTCCTGCAACAAAGCATGGCTGCACTATGTCAATGTTGTGCCCACCAGTGTGGCCTCATGCCAGGAAGGGTTCTTTAAGGGGCAGTTTTTTGTTGATTCTGGAATAACATCAGTTGTGCCATTTGTCCTTCTCTCATATCTCCTCTGTGCCAGGAGGCCTGGGGAGCTCTGCCTTAACAGCAGACCTCAGGTTGCCCTGAACAGACCCGGCTGTGGAAAGCCTGCCAAGGAAGCGTGGCTGGGGCACACCTCTGCCTCCGTCCAGCTCCGAGCAACAGCACAGCGAGGCCAGAGCGTAGTCTTTGGCCCCCCTCCAGCAGGTGACTGACCTTCCTGCTTCTGAACAGGGGTTTTGGTGACAAGACCCATGATCAGTATTTATTTGTGAGTTAGATAAATAGCAGTTAATCCACGTCCAAAGAAGGGCAACAGAACTGGGGAAGGGTCTGGAGCATAAGTCTGCTGAGGAACAGCTGAGGAGCTGGGGGGGCGCTCAACCTGAAGAAAAGGAGGTTCAGGGGTGATCTTCCTGTCTCTACAACTCCCTGAAAGGAGAATGTAGCCAGGTGGGGGTAGGTCTCTTCTTCCAAGTAACATGTGACAGGACAAGAGGAAATGGCCTCAAGATGCAGAGGAGATTTCAGTTTGATATTATGCAAAATTTCTTCATGGAAGGAGTAGTCAGGCATTGGAACAGGCTGCTCAGGGAAGTGGTGGAGTCACCATCCCTGAAGGGATTCAAGGGACATGTAGATGTGGCACTTGGGGTGATGATTTAGTGGTGGCGTTGGCAGTGCTGGGTTGATGGTTGGACTCAATGATTTTAGAGGTATTTTCCAACCTATACGACTCTACTGATTCTATTTCAACTGCTTTTCTTCATGTGCTTCATTAAGCTGGTGACTTTGAGCCCTGGGCTATGGCTACACAACCAGCCTGGATCTCCATCCCATAAATTAACACTGGTGATGGTTGTTGGATGGAGCTTGTGATTTCCTCCTGATGGCCCAAGGCCATGGGAAGGACTCTTTGTTACTCAGCACCCTGTTTAACCATTTACAGCAGGGCAAAGATGGGGCAGGCCCTTGCTCTCAGTGCCTGGGTAGGTGTCACACCTAGCCTGCCCATCCTGCTCCTGCAACCCCACATGAGGCTGACCTGGGGACTCCTCACCTGCTGTGGCAGAGCTCTCTGGGAAGGCCAAGTTATCTCAAGGGAGTTTCAAAACACTGTTTACTCCACATCCAGCCATAGCTCTCCCAGGTAATGCCATTCTTTTGCTTCACACTATGTGCCTACTTGACCCACACCCAGTTCTTTGCCCTCCCCACCCATGGAGAAATTAACTCCTTTCCACCCACGGCAAAACTCCCTGTCACACCCAGGGAGCCCTGGCCATTCCCTGGTGACACAATCTCTGTCCACAATGCTGACACTCACTCTGAGCCTCAAAATGTGCCAGTGGGCATCCTGATCTCTCCCTTGGGGTCATGAGCACTGAGTCTGCAGTTCCCTTCTCCACTGCCATGCACTGAGGTATTCACATTCCTGGTGGGTGAGTGCCCTGCTCGAAGATCTCTGTGCATGTCATTCCCTGAATCCTCCACTCACAGCCCCAGAGCCCCAAGCACTGCAAACACTGTGGGAATAAGAGCATCGGTAAGACATAAACAAGAAGACTGTAAGAAACCTGGGTGTCACTGATGGGAGGGCCTTGTTTCCAAAGTAACTGGGTGGATCTTCAAACCACTGAGAGCGGGATTGAGAAGGACATGAGGAGGTGACCTTGTCCTTCCCTCTGCCCCAAGGCAAGATCAAGCATGCCTGAACCAGTCCTGAGAGCTCTCAGTTTAACCTGCCCTTGGAACATCCAGGCACACAACATTTGTTGCCTCCAGCTCTGCCAAGTCCCTGCCTCAGTTTCCCTGCCTGTAAAAGGAGGAATGGCCAGAACCAGTGGATCCATTGCTGTGTTACTGAGGAGGAAAGAAGTGGAGAGGGAAACTTTTGGCTGGTGATTGATGATTCACAAACATCTGATGAAAGCCGTAAATAAGCCTGGAGTATTGTGTACCTATGGGCAGCAACTGTGACCAGATTTCCAAAGGATACCAGGTAGCTCCTTCTAACTTGTAGCAAGCCTTGCTTTTCCATTTTATTGGGCAGGGAGAAGTGTGGGAATCACAGAGCTGGACTTCCTAAGAAAGGTCAACATTTGGTACATTAGGCCAGCATCCTACTGCAGTCAGGAGAGTGGCAAGAGGATCATTATTTGTGTCCAACACTGCATGTATCTGACACTCATGTGAGCACATGGTTCTGAGTACATCCAGAAGGGTGTTTTTAAAAGGGCAGCATTTTTATGGCACTTACGACCTCAAGATTTGAACTCCACTGCCTTGAAAGACATTTTGAGCCTCCAAAACTGGTTATTGTGGGTCCAAGTCTCTGGTCAAGAAGAGTCTGTTTGGAGACAGGAGGTGACAAAGGCTCCAGCATGGTCTGTGGGTACCAAAGTCCTTTGGGTGCTGGGACTCATGCAGAGGCAGAAACGTATTTCAGCTGTCTGAAACCACGGATGGGCTGCACCTCTGCTGGAAAACATGAGGAGCCATGAACAAAAGGAGGCTGAAAACCAGGCTTTTAACCCCAGATGCTCTCCTGCACTGTAATAGCATTACAACATACATCCCAGAAGCCTCCAATTTGACAAAGGAGCAGGGAGAAAAAAGCAAAACGAAAAAGAATTTTTTCCCAAATTTCAACAATAGTTTTGCCACCTGCCAGACCAAACTTAGCTGAAGTTGATTTGGTGTCCTATATCTTATTATGTTCCTAATTTAGCTCTCAAGTCACTGCTTCAGCCAGTGACTTGATACACTAAACCTGTGTCATTAAATCATCTCACAGCTCTCCAGGGAACAGATAAGATTCAGGATGGCCTCTCAGCATTACTGTGCAATTTAGGTCTGTTTAATTCCCTTTAGCTGGGAAATATGATGAAAATGTATCTAGGAGACCAGTAATCAGCCATATAGCTTCTATTCTTGACAGATGCACAAGCCCAGCTTTCCACTGATAGTAATTGCTGAGAACTAGGACCTCATGATTTATCCAAGGCTCTTAAGAGCTTGATATATGCTGTTCTTCCAGCAGGGAAATGCAAAGTTTAAATATAAAACCTGCCTTGAAAAGTTCTGTGCAACCCAATCAGCCAGTAAATTTCTTACAGATGATAGCACACTGATCCTGGTGTAATCCAATGTTTCATAAATGTCTTAGAAGATTAAGGCATCGTCTTCTGCCCAAATGACAGAGGAGATTCACATGTCTGCAGAGTAAACACTGGCAACACTCTTGCATAAGAGCCAGCAATATTGTTAAAATTCTTCTCTGTGCTTCCTTACAAGGGCAATTACATAACCAGAAGCCTTCCATCTATCAAAATAAGTCCTTTTCATTAAACAAGATGCTGTAGTGTAAGTGCACAAACACATATCCATGGGGAGGAAGGGAAGGTGGCTGGATTGCATTGCCTGACTGACCTGGAAAAAGGATTTTAACTCTGCAGTGACTCAGCCCTGCTGGCTATTCTCTTTGGTTGATTTCTAGCTCTGACTCATGAATCATAGACCCCCAACAGGCCAGACACTGTACTTACAGTCACACAAGTCTTATCCTTTATAACAGAAAAGGGTTGTGCCTGCAAAGGAGAACGGGTCAGAGCAAGACTCTGGCTGAAAGACCTGCAGGTGCAGAACTGCCAAAGAAATCTCACCACATGCTTGCCAAATTTTATCTTGCTCAGCCAAGCTCCCTTAGGGACTAGTAGTTATGCTGCTCCCTCTGCCAGAGGGTCCCTTAGTTCCCAGTTTACTCTTAACTGCAGTGAGCTCTACAAGTTAGGGCAATTCCTGTCTGAATCCTAAGGTGACAGCAGACAGGAGCAAGTGCCTGCACATGACCTTTCATCCGGATTCCGTAGCATCCATGAGGAGACATTCCCTAGCATGAGATGTCCTAGTCAAGACTGTTTCCCTCTGACTAGGGAGAGTGAATCTGTCACAATCCGCAACATCTCTGCATTAGTTCTATAAACCGAAACAGCAATGGGCAGCTTTGTCACCACCTCCTGGTACTACACATAGCAGCTGTCCTAGGAAAAATCCCATCAAGAGCCATATATGTGTCCTGAAGAAGCGTGTCCAGTTATAGAACAAGCAAATGTGCCAACTAACCTGGAATAAAAGATCCCTGCTGTCTGCTCCCCAGCAAGAGATCCTGGGAGAGCCTGGGCTTGCTCCCTCACAGGAAAGCTGTGGGATCTCGTGCCCTCACTGGGGCTTCCTCTTGAGCTGGTAGCTCAGATTAGGAAAAACATATTGTCCTCAAGGGAGATAAGGTCAGGTTGTGCAGGGACTCTGAGAATGCCCATCAGGAGTTGGGATGAGCCTCATGTCTTTGTTCTTCTTATTGCCATCCACAGTGCAGCTACAAGGGGAAAATTAGGGACAGAAAGGACCGGATTTAATACACATGATCTCCTCTGAGGCAGCTGAGGAGGGATGTAATTCACTGAAGTGCCTTCCCTCAGCAGGAGAAACTTTCCTGACCACTGATAATGAAATAGCAGCAAACAATATTTTCCTGCTCAGACCTAGCAAGCACACAGCACAGAGGGGGGATTTTTGACAGAGTTCCTCTCAGAGAGCAGAAGGTAACATGATAACTGGATGAAGGCAAATGGGAAGCAAGGAGAAGGAGGCCATGATGGCAAGGTCAGAATCTGCAAGACAGCTCAAGACAGTTGTGAGCTGGAAAGGGAAGGGAAGCAAGCACAAGGAAAAAGAGATGGAACAAGGAATAACTGGGACACGGAACTAGGGGCAGGACATGGGTGTCCCCATAGAGTCCCCACCAGGAGCAGACATACAACAGACATACAGCACAGCTATGACCTGCTGGTGTGTCTGGGCCTCCTAAAGGCTCTTCCCTATGGAGCAAAAACATGAAACCAGATGAGTTTATTTCTGAAAAGATCCCATCTCATATTTAGGCTCATCCACTTGTGATCTATAAGTCCCACATTATCTTTCACTGCCATTTCTTTGGCTTCAATTCAGGCCCCTTGGGTTTCAAGACTAAAACAATGCAATGTCATAAAACCACAGAATGGCTGGGTTGAAAGGGACCTTCATCTCATTCTGACTCCCTGCCATATGCAGGGGCACTTTCCACTAGACCAGGTTGCCCAAAGCCCCATCCAACCTGGCCTTGAACACCTCCAGGGATGAGGCAGCCACGGTTTTTCCGGGCAACCTGTGCCAGGGCCTCACCACCTTCACAGCAATACATTTCTTTCTAATATCTAATCTAAACCTGCCCTCTTTCAGTTTAAAGCCATTGCCCCTTGTCACCCTTTTCCCCCATCATAACTCATCCAACTTCAATACTTTCCTTGAGAAAATAAATATCCCTGCTTGTGAGGCTGCAGCTGAATCTCTTGAGTTGCAAAAAGAGTTGATTTAACCAGCACAGAGATCAAGGCTGGAGGATACTACTGTGGTCCTCCCTCCCATCACCAGCATGACCCAGGCCACAAAGCCACAAAGCCATCCTCCTGCAGTGGCAGTTTTTGTGGTCTCCCAGCTCATCCAGTCCAAGACTCACAGACTGGGGAACTACAAGGATAACAAGGTACAGGACAGGACCTAAAAAACCCCTGCAAATCATTCACTGCAATGAACAAGCTGTCCTTGGAGAAGTGGATCAATGAAACCTGCTTTAAAGAGACTGGAAAAGTTTTTACAGAGATTTTGGAGATTTTTAGAAACTTCTTCTCTGGGATAATATGTAGCGTCCTCATAGCATTGTATTTCCATTAGTGGAGGCACTGAAAGAGACTTTTCCTTTATCCAGCAATTAATATTTGCAAAACTGGTAGAAATTCTGATATCTACAATTTTTGGTGCTTTACCAGACTTGGCTGAAATGGGAAAGGATTCAAAGGTATGGAACAGTGAAGGGGGAAAAGCACATCAAGAGAAAGTGAGGCAGTATTAGCTTCTTATCTCCAGTATATCAGAAATCAACATCCTTAGCAACTGACTGTGGCATCCTGCTATTGCAGGAACTGGCCCTTGAAAGGTATGAAAAGATGGCTCAGTCATTTCAGAGGTTCAGGATGATTTTGCCACTTCCCATTAGCATTTTCAGGAAAAGCTGGGCACCCAGTGGGAGGAGGAGAGCAAACACAAGGCGATTGTCTGAGTAACTTTCACATACGTTCACACAGGCGGCTGTTCAGTGAATAGTCCCATTGAAAGTGTTTCAAAGCTGGGCACGAGATTGGTCACAGAAAACAAAGTTTTTGTTGGAAAGTATTAGCACGGGAACTAAATACCTGTTGTGCTCTGCCCATGGCAAGGCGGCAGCTTATCTCCCCAGCAGCAAGAAAGCAACACAAACCCGCCAGCAGGATTAATCACTAACACCCAAAAAGGAGACAGTGCAGGAACAAGTTGTTACTACTGTACTCAGAGGCCAGATCTGCTCTAGGAGGCCACTTTCAAGCATTCGATGATGAGACAAAAAAAGGCTTTTAAGATCAATTATTCTTTGCAAAAGATCCCCTGCAATGGAGTTTCCATAGGTCCAGGGAAGGTAACACAGAGGTTGTGGTGGGAACTGGGGGCACCATGCATCCTCTGAGTGCCAGCAGGGTAAACACAATACTCGGGACAATAGAAATGTCGGATGCACCAGGCAGAAGAAAAAAAGTACAAGGAAAACTGCTGATACTGCAGCCAAGGGGATTGAAAAGCTGAACTGACTTAGAGCAGGTCACTTCCACAGTGCTTGGAACTGCCTTCAAATTATCTGGTCAAATGAGCGTTAGATAAGCAGAGTCCTTCTGGGCCTTCGGGGGAATTCAGACAAGAGTGTTATTCAGCAGCTGGGTGATGACTAAAACTTTCTGAGGCACGTGGGGGATAAATCCCTGCTGTGACCCGAGACCCAGCTGGTGCTGGAGGGCAGGCTGGGAGGGTGCCTGAGGGAACCGGAGTGGCTGAGCTGAGGCAAGGTCAGGGTTCGTGTCTATGTCTGTCTTGCCCAGTCACCACATCCCTGAGCTCTTTGAGGAACCTGATTTCAAGAAGGGATTTTTTTGCTCAGATTTGTATTTCTGTCAGGTTTCGTAAGTGGCCAGGAAATCCCCTTATGCAATCGCTGTACATGACTGTAACTCTGCTCCTGACCAACAGTTTTTACCTTGCCAATGCAGTGCTTTCAGAAGTCCAAAGAAAGGTTTTTTCAACACATGATGAAGAAATGGGTGAATGAGGAGAGTGAGGTGTTTGAGATCAAAGGGTTTAAGCCAAGCATGGGATCACAGTCTCTCTATCCCCACCACAACACCAGAGGAGAGGACAAGTGCCTGTAGAAAAGCTGGAGGATCCTCACCCTCAAACACAACTCAAATTGTGGAGATGAACAGGAGATGGGGAGCATTCCCATCTGGTAGGGACCATCTCTGCCTGCCTGCAGCCAGGGCATGGCCTGCTCTGGGACCCTGGCGAGCACTCTGAGGCTTGTGCAGAAGAGGGACCTGGAGAGAACCATATCTGCGGTCTGGCACAGGGCTATCCTTGGAGATAGCCTGGCTGGAGGTGGAGAGGGCTGGGAGACTGGAGTCTGGCTGCTGCCAGTGCATCACTGAGAGCTAGGCAAGCTGCCTGTTCCCTAATGCCTCCACTCCTGGCAAAAACTGGGATACAGCTCTATCCCCACACTGGGGTCTGAAATCAATGGAGGGAGGCAGAGGTTGTTCATTAGCCATCCCAAGCCTGTCCCTGGGACCCTTGAGAAGGGAAAGGGCACAGTTTCTCCTGCAGCCAGCAGTGCCACGTACACAGCTGCTGATGATTCAAAGTGTATGAGTAAGGTCAGTGAAGGACACTGAAGTCATTGCTCCCCCTCTCCTTCCTTTCCTCTTCTTGTTGAAACAAAGACCTTCTCTTTCATGTGCTATCTGAGGACAATGGAATAATTTAGGTCAGAAAGTTCCTCTGGGCATCTCCAGTACAATCTCCTGCTCTAAGAAGGGTCGTCTTCAAACCTTGATCAGGATCTTACCCAGGTGACTTCTGGTTATTTCCAGGAGTGGAAATAGCACAGTGTCCTGTGTACCTGTCCCCACTCCAAGTGAAAAAGGTTTCCTTTGCTGTGCAGGGCTCCATAAGAGAAATGTTCAGACTGGAGGGAATGTGGATATTCTGTGTGGATTCACCAGAAGGAGCAAATGGCAGGGAAGGGCTGCACAAACAGCACATTCTGGTGGCACCTGGCAGAACAAGCCAGCAAGATCCCAGCACATCTCCACACACCATCTCAGGGCACTCAGGATAGGACTCAAAGGCCAGTGAGTAAATCCTGGTGACTTTCAGACATGCGGAAGGATGGAGAGGTTCAACTGGTGACATCCTTTGTCCTTCATGGCTTTGCAGGGAAGCCTGGACAGATGACTTGGCCTCGAGTGTTTTGGTGCCAAACTGGTGGGTACACACTGCTGCTTGTGGGCATGAAGGTCTGGATTCAATGAGTGACAACAACTTTTGTTTTGATTTGGATTTAAAATTTAATCAACTCCCAACAAATACCTCCTGTTATTTGTCAAATATCTGCATAGGCAGCAAGAACAAGCTCCTGCACCTTTGGCAGCAAATCTTTAAGTATTTGCTGATGAGAACTAACTTTCTCCACTCCATTTCATATGTCTCCTCTGCTCTGCCTGATAAATTGGTTCCCACATCTCCATTTCTGCTGAGCAAAAACTGATTAGGAGCAAACCTAAGAGGAACAAACAATAGAAGGTTCCTGCCGGTTTGGAGATGAAAGGGTGCTTTTAAATCATTAAGAAAATAACTGAGGGGGGTTTTCTTCCTCCAAAGCAGCAGCCCAGATCAGCTTTTAATTACTTCCTCACCCCTACAGCCCCCTTGGGAAGTTATTGCCCTGGCTGGTTGAGCTCATTGTGGCCCAGAAGCAAGAGGAGGAGACTGCAAGACAGGATGTCTGGGCTCCCCTCTGGTTCTGTCCCTGACCCCTGACCTGCTGTGGGAAACACAGCTCAGCCCTGCTCCTGATGGGCCGAGCCTGCCTGAGGGGTGGGTTTATGCAGTATATGTCACTGCAGCTGTGGTTTTCACTGACTGACCACTATGACACTGTAATGCTTCCTCGTCTTCTGGAAATGTCAGGAAGATTAGTTGGTGTTTGCTCAGTGCTGGACAGATGCAAGGGGAGGGAGAAGGTTCCCTGCTAGCTCTTCCTTCTCACTGAGCAGATGCAATTCTCTTTCATGTTTTCAAGGCCTGCCAGGATCCCTGTGCTTGCCTTTGCCTCCTCCCCTGCTATGGCCCTTGCAGACCAAGGTTCTAGAGCAGAGCCTCTCCACCCAGCATGCCAGGAACCTTTCATGGGAAAAATCAAGGTTCTTAAAAAGCCCTTCTCTTTCACATCTTGTTTTTGTGTCACCATAGAACCACAGAATGGTTTGGGTTGGAAGGGACTTTAAAGATCATCTTGCTCTAAACTCCCTGCCTCAGGCATGGACACCTTGCACTAGACCAGGTTGCTCACATCCCCATCCAGCCTGGCCTTGAACACCTCCAGGGATGGAGCAGTCACAGCTTCTCTGGGCAACCTGTGCCAGGGCCTCACCACCCTCAAAGTAAAGAATTTCTTCCTAACATCTAATCTAAATCTGCCCTCTTTTAGTTTGAAGCCATTCCCTCTTGTCCTATGACAGAGGGCCCTTATCAAAACTCCCTCTCCAGCTCTCCTGTAGCCCTTTTAGGTCCTGGCAGGGGCTCTAAGGTTTCCCCAGAGCCCCAGTTTCTCTTCTCCAGGTGGAACAACCCCAGCTCCAACAGCCCTTCTCCATAGCAGAGGTTCTCCATCCCTCAGAGCATCTTTTGGCCCAAGCACCACTCTGGACAAACTGAAAAACATTCACAAAGCTGACTTGGCCATCAGCTCTGGGGTATAAGAAGTTCCCCTGCAGCTCTCCGTGCCTTCCTCAGCCCTCCATGCTAATGAAAGCAGCACAATTCTCTTTGTCTGAGACATTGTCCAGAGGAACTGAAAGTGGTGACACAGCACCACAGGTGACACACACCCTAGTGCCACCGCACCAGGGTGCAGAGCAGCCTGGCTGCCTTGCTCTGAGCACACTCTGCAATGCGGTTGCCTTTCTCCCAGGGGTGACCAGCCAAGAGCTGCACCAGCTCAACAGCACAAAGCCAAGGCACGACCTGCCTCTGGCAGGGACATCCCATTATCTCATTTATGGTCCTGCTGGCTTGTCATTCCCCATGCTGAGCACTGCCTGCATTCATTGAGCATCTCCTGATGCCTCCAGGTCTGGTCTGAGCTGGCAGGGAGTCTGCAGCAGTGCTGCTGTGTCCCACAGATCCCTTCTGCTGTGTGGGCACAGGCCAGGGTATAACACAGGCACAGCTTGCAGGAAGCACAGACAGACCATGTGTAGCCAAGCTGGTCAATCCCACAGCCCCACAGGGTGTGTCAGGAGCTCTGGTTTTGTGGCCAGGGATCATGCTTGGCAGATCTTCCCCTCCCACCATGTCCCGATCTCCCCAGCTGACACCCTTTTATGTTTTCCTTTGCTCCACCCTTTCTCCAGCCACAGAACTAAAGTGAGCACATGTGCTCTGCTCCACTCTGCAGAGAGCTGTGGCCATTTCTCCAAGCCAATACTGCCATGGGGACAAACACTGCGCTTTTCATGAGCCCCATGGGGAATAACCACGGTGAGTGCAGAAAAACAGCAGCCAAACAGCACCACAGCTCTGCACAACTGAACTACTGTTTGAGGAATGAAGAAATCCCATTTTCTGTGACCCTACATTTGCCCTGCTCCACTCCCTCTTTGCTGCCTGAAGCTTAGACACTGCCATGATTCATCCCCAGGAATAAAAGGCAGGTTAGCTCTGAGTTACTCCTGATCTCTCACACAGCCTGGTGCATGCAAAATTCTACATTGCCACCAGCTGAACCAGCTGCTGCTGCTGGGTGCTGAGCCAGACTCTGAGGCTCCTCTGTGTTGCAGACCAGCAGGGCTGTGGGGCAGGGATACAAAACCAGCAGCATTGTTTCAGGAGAGTGACACACATCTGGCTGCAGTGGGGAAAAGGGGATGAATAACTGGACTTGCTTCCAGCTAAAGGCTGACTTCAGTGAAGAGCGTTTGACTTCATGCCAACCCCAGAGCCAGCAGATCTTGAGGGGAAAAAAAGCAACCCGACAACAAAAGTTCAAAGTGAAGCATTCCTGTACTTGAAGGGAGGTTTCATGACGCCTTGACTCACAGGATTTTTTTAAACCTTATCTTTAGCATAACCAAAAGGAGGACAGCAATCTCAGCAGTTGAAGGCACCTTCATCTGGCCAAACAGTTCTGAAAGCTTTCTGACAGGGAGGATTCTCAGGTGACCCAGCCGTGAGCAATCTCTTCCCATGCTGGATCCTCTGCTGGGCAAGGCTCCTGCTGCTGCCAAACTTCCCAGCTTCGACACAGGACAGCGGTATGAGGCATCAAGGAGAATTTATGCATCCATCTTCCCACCCTCCACCTTCTGGTCATGCTTCTGGTTAAGCATTGTCTCCTCAAAGCCCAGGTTTACCCTCACCAAGCACCTCTCTGGTGCTCTGTTCTGCTTTGAGCGTGCACATCCCAGTGCCAAGGGAGCAGTTTGGGAAGGGGGCCAGGAAACACAGGGGTGGGCAGGACCCCTGCAAGCTTTTCTTGCAGGGAAACAGGTGTGTTGCAGGCAGAGACATTGCACATCTACAGGTCTCCCTCATTTCAGGCACCTCTTTCACTCAGCTGTTTGTAGTCAGCGCAGACAAGGCATGAGGATGGCTCCCTCAAAGTCAAAGTCTCCCCAAATTTATGTGCACAAGAAACAGGGATTTTGTAAGCAATGCTGCAGAGCACCTCCTGGCCATGTAACAGACCCACAAAGCTTCTCATGACTCTGGCTAAGAGGGACCAGTGACCAGCTGCTGGTTCAGAGTCACAGGGTTTAAGGCACATGGGGTGAACAGTGCTCAGTAATCCGCCCTCTTGCAAAACCCAGCACTGACCGCTTCTGCCAAGCTCACAGTTTCCTTTTGAGCAATAATTTTGCTGTGTTGATTTGGAGATTTCCAGCAATGGAGAACCTACTGTGCACCACCTATCCCAGGTGGCTGGTCACAGTGGTCTGCAGCCTCCACCAGTTACAGCCAGGAGGGCATCAGACTGACTGAACACATCTGGCCTCTGCTCCACATCACTGGATGTGGTTTGGTTTTCCCAGTGGGGTTGAAGTGTTGTTCACCCCTTGGAAAGTTTTTGCATCCACCTCATCCAGGTCAGCTCCTTCATTTCTGAATTTCATTGCTGCTTTGGGCACAGCTGTGTCTCATCATCCACAGTGGCCAAGAACAGCCGTGCTCTGTTCCCTGCTCTGATCCCCTCGATCCCCTCAAGGCCATGTTACACAAGATCTTCTCAGATGTTCAAAAACCAAGAGCCACCTCAGGGCCAGGAAAGGCCAAATCAACATCTGCTGGGCAAGTTTCTCTCAAAGAAATCACAGTGAGGGTGCAGGACAGACACACAGGACCTGTGGATGTTATAATCTGAGTGTACTTTTATTAAGACTCAACATCATGTGCCCTCATAGTCTCCACTGACCCCCAGCACACACAGTTTTGGTGGTCCTGGTACTGCCAGCAGCCTGGGATCTCAGTTCCAGTCATCCTGCCTTCTTGCAGGCCCATGGGTAGAGGCAGGTAATCTGTCCCCAGAACACCTAATCCTTTCAGCCAGCTGCTGCTTTCAGCCCAGGGACAGCCACTTTCATGGCATTCGGGTCCAGTGTGCAACTTGTTCTCCCCAGGAGCGTCAGATCCTTGGAGACATTCTGGGCAACTGAGGTGCCCCACGAAGGAAGTGCAGAGGGTGTGGAAAGCCTGGATATGCCTTGTCCTCAAGTCAAACCCCAGGCAAGCAGCTTGTTGAATCCCTGTGAAAACCCACCACGAAGCGCTGATAAACCCAACCCCCTTAGGACCCTTTTACGTGACTCAGTGACCAACAAACTGCTGACCTCGCCTCCATTTCCACCTCAGACATCCCCGTGGCCACTCCATCTCTGCTCTGGTTATCTTCCCAGGGTTTTCTGACTGAAGTCAAACCTCCTCCCCAGCATTTCATGCCGTCAGAGAAGCCAGTTTGCCTTTCAGCTGCCAATTTCACGTGAATCTTTGATATGCCAGCGCCTGCCAGGTGGGACACGGCAGGATCCCTGAGCAGTGCAGGAGCCGCAGGGATGATCCACGCAATGCCTGAGCTGCAACCAGATCTGGAGAGGGAACTCTAGCCTGTGAGATCTGACAGGCTCATAACAAACCCAGCTGGCTGGCACACACACCAAGCCCAAAACACCCCAGGCCACCCCCCTCCCACCCTTCTGATACCATCACACCCCTCAGCAGTTAATTAAAAAAGGATTAAAGCAAGGCTGTAAGGACGTGGGCGACTCTGAGGTCAAGGGGTGCCTTGAAAACCTACGCCAAGCGCCGCAGCTGGTGCTGGGACAGGGGGCTGCCTGCTGGTGACTCCAGCTTCTCCAAGAATAAGGCAGGTCTAATCCAACACTCAGGCAACATATCCGGGCTGCTTGCCTATGGCAGTGCTGCTCTGTATGGAGAGCTGCAGGGCAAGGATTGGGATCAGGGATGTGGGAGCCTGCAGGGTAAGAGAGCAAGCAGTTATGGCTTTTTTGCCAATGCTTCCATGCTGTCCTCCTGGCCCTTCCTGGGGCTTGTTTTTGGCTGTGTCTCCTTCCAGAGCTCACACCTTTATCCTGCAAGAGCCACATGCAACCATCCCAGCCTTGGCAGTGAGGTTCATCTCGTGCAAGCAGCTCTGTCACAACAGTACAGGCTGTTCCTGCCTGTTCCCTGTTTCCAAAAATATGAATGTTTCACCAGGGCAGTGCTCAGAGGCTTTTTCCAGCCAGAGTGATGCCAGGTAGATAGGTCCTTCCCACATCCAGCCTCACAGAAAGCCCTGGGAATGTGTGTGTGGATGAGACACAATGCCAAGGAGTCCCTCATCTTACCAGGCCAAGGTGTCATGATCATGGATGGCTGGAAGTCACCTCTGCATCGGGATTGACCCTGGCATTAAAGCCTCAGTATCAGTGAGTTACACCTTCAAGGGGGGACATTTTTTCACAAGGAGGTAGAAAACACCCTGGCTGACTCTGAGGACATTCCTACCCTGTTCAAAGGTCTCTGGGAGCAGACTCCATGACATAGCTGGGAAGCTCCGACATGGAGAGAAGCACAGGGCAATGCTCAGCAGGAAGGGTAGGGGCAAATGGAGAGACTGTTGAAGATGCCATTTGCTGCCACAGAAACAAGGCAACAGGTCCAGGTCTGAAACCCACCCCTGAGTGACAGGACATGTTGTATGAGATGTCTCAGGCCAGTGATGGACTGCACCAACATTTCTATTGGGAACCCTCTCAGCTTGTAATCACTGCACAGAGAACTGACCTGCAGGACACAAGCTGGCTCCTCAGCAGCAGCTTTGAGGCCCACCCAAGTCTATAACACAGGACCAGTACTTGCAGGGAAGACAGGTGAGTCTATGGCACATTAAGTGCTCCCCACTTCACCCAAACCACTCTCACATTCCCCAATGCATTTTAGTTCAGCCCAAAACCCACCTCTTTCAGAGTGGCTTAGCCATAACAAGCCTGAAGAGCTCAATAAAGTTTTTCACAGTCTTTTTACCCCTTTCTTCTATGAAATCATTGCCTTTCCCTCCACAGCCTAAGGGACTTCTGCTCCCTACAGCCAGCTGCTCCATGCAGGACCTGACCTCTTTTTTAGGTCCCAAGTGCTCCCAGTCATAGAATCACAGAATGGTTTGGGTTGGAAGGGACCTTCAAGATCATGTCATTCCAACCCCCTGCCATGGGCAGAGGCGTCTTCCACCAGACCAGGTTGCTCAAGGCTCCATCCAGTCTGGCCTGGAACACTTCCAGGGATGGGGCATCCATGGCTTCTCTGGGCAACCTGTGTCAGCCCCAGTGACCTCAGTAATTGCTGCTGTCTCCTAACCAACCCATCCTGCTGTCACCCAGTCTTGGAAAGTTTTCTCCCTCATTACCTTGCACTTGCCAGAGAATGGCTGATTCATCCTCTCTCTGCCTCAGGCATCCCACGCAGCCACTGATGATTGAGTTACTTAACAATTAAGCAGAGCTTTAAATCTTTGCAGCACTTAACATGTATTGACTAATTAATCCAAGCCTTATTTGAGGCAGGTTAGTTCAGTCTTGTGTGTAGCTTCCAAACATGCCCATGGCCGCCTCATGGGTCAAAGGCAGAGGCAGCTCTGCAGAGGTGAAAGGAGGTCCACCATCCCCACTGCCCACCCTTCCATGAGGGACCCATGTAGCACTGCCCTTCTGTGCTGTGACTTCAGAGGTCACTGGGCCCAGGGCACCATGTCCCCAGCCCAGGACTCTTGCCAAACTTGCCCTCGAATGGCCTTTTCTCCTGCATCTTCTCTGGCCCTCTATGATTGCTTAATTCCCTGCTCTCCCACTCAGTGGGGCTCTGGGCACATCCAGCAGCTGAAGTCAACTTGCTCGGACAAGCAACAAGTTGCCCGAGGCTCTACCAGACCTCAAGTGCAGGTGGGATAAACCTTCCCCTGGGGTCTGGCTGGCAGCCATCCACAAGTCCTGCTGATGCAGGAGAACAAACCTGGCCTTAAGACGGTGACAGGTGAGCACAGCACACTGCCCTGCTGCATCCTGCTGAAGTGACACCTGGGAGAGCCAGGCTTCCCCCACAGCCTATTCACAGGGACTGTCTTAGCCACATCAAACCCCATGTTCCAGTCTCGCTGCCAGCGGGGAATGAGGCCAGGTGTGGGAGGCAGGGAACCCGTTCCCTGCATGAATGAGCTGCACAGGAGCTTTGTGCAGATAAGTGGGATGGGGACGTGCAGGGACGCACCCAAGGTTATGCAGAGAGTCCATGGCAGAGGTCAGTGCCTCAGTGGCTCCTAGCCCTGGGCTTCAAGAGAGGGAAAGGGAGGGGATTTGCAGCAGCTAAAGCCAGGGAGTTGGGGAGCTGAGCTGGGTTCCCAGCCACACAAGACTTGGGGCCTGATCCTGAGGAAATCATCTCATTTTCCTCCAATGCAGTCACTCTAGTTCCTAGACTAAAGGAAAATGTCATGTTCCTCGTGCCCCACAGATTCTCAACCGTTAGCTAAGACCAAGGCAGACATCAAAACTCTTGCCATGCCATGGGCCTCTTGCACTGCAGCACAGGATCCCCCCAGCACAACGATAGAGACACAGAGGTACAAGATGCTCTTTGAAGTAACACTGACACCAAAATGTTTCAGCCCACCTGAGTCCTCCAAGCACCTAATGCCCTTTCCCTGTCTCCCTGTCACCCCAGGGTTTCAGCTCAGTGGCACCCCCACCCCGACAGGCTGGTGATGAGCCTTGAGAGATGCTTGATGTGAAGGACCTGGCAGCAGAAAGGGACTTTGTCAACCTGGAGAGTCACGGAGCAGTCAGGTGGAAGAGAGCTTAATCCAAACAACCTCACTCAGGAAAGCCAGGGCCAGTGGAGTCTGGATCTGCACAACCTATGTGGAGCCTGTAACAGCAAGGTGCTGGTTTGAGTCAAAAGGCATCAGCCTGCAGGTTATAAAGGCATCTCTGCTGCTTGTAAGGGTGCCCTTCACGTGCCCTCCACCTCATGCTGCTGAGTTCCTGCCTATCCCATGGATATCACCACCATTTGCTTGCTTTTTAACACATCTAACAACACCAAATGCAGAGGGGAAACTCCTCTCCCTATGAAATTCACCCCAGAAAATCCTGAGTTGTAAAGCAGAGCAACTTGTGGACCAACACTTTTCCTCTGGGTCCTAAACCATCACATATATTTTTTTTTTTTCCTTGACTGAATATGTGCTGATCTCATTCATCCTGGGAAAAGCACGGGGTGTTCTTATCCCGGCTATACCTGGCAAGCTTCACACACTGTGACAGAGGGAGCGAACTTCTGAGCAGGCTCTGCAGTGGCTGCTGCCCGGCTTCCTGTGGCTCTTTCCTGGAGCAAGAGGCCGGCTTCTTCACCTGGCATTCCTGGGAGAGATGAAGGGTAAGTCAGCAAATCAGCTTCATGCACTGCAGACATCCTCTGCTTTCAGCCATAGCAGAATTAGCTCAGGTCGGGATTTGCTGGTAGCTGGGCAGAAAAACATCAACAGGGGATTTCCCCCCCTCCCTTCACCTCCTTTGGAGGGAGAAGGCAAGAAAATGTTTTTAACGTGCTGCGTGGATGCAGGTTGCTGGAGCCATGGTCCCCGTCATGGCTCAGCAAGCACTGCCGGGGAAATCAACAGGGAACGTTCCTGATGCTATTTTAGACACCGGCAGAAAACGCCAGATAGCAACACCGAATTCGACGGGGCTGCACAAACCCCGGAGCAGCGGCAGCGGCACGGAACGCAGGGACCCGCTCCCGCCGATGTGTGGGTTGTCAGTCGATTTGTTGATGTGTTTGCTAACAACGACGTTGCTTTGACATGTCAGCTGGCGAGCCGGCGTCTGGATGCCTCGGTGTCATGCAGGCAGCTCCGTCTGAGCCCTGCGGAGAGCAGCTTAGATCCGCTGGCCGGGGTTAAAAATGAGCCGCAGTTAAGCTGTTGAAAGGGATCCGCGCTGCCGCCAACGTGAGTGCTCCGCGCCTGCCAGCGCAGGTGGAAGTTGCATGCCTGTTTCCAAGGGGGGATGCAGCTCTCGCCGGGTAACTGCCGGCTCCATCGGGAGCCTCTTGGCTTGCTTGCCTGGGAGAGGATGGAAAGAGGGCGTCTTGCGGGACTGCTGCAGCCGGTGGTGCTGCTGAAGGCAGCGTGTGAGATTAAAGGCGGTATCTCAACATAAAGATACCTCAACAACCCCTGATTTAGGAATAATGAGTATTGCAGGGCTGGCTGCTGCAGGAAATGTCCTCTTTGTAAGTCGGGCTGTTTGGAGCAAAAAAGAGCAATTATGCGGGTTCTGCTGCAGCTCATTGTGGTCGGGTTAATTTGGGAAGAGGATGCTTGCTGGCAGCTAAAGGAAGCAGCCTGGCAGAGGGGTTAAAACGCAGAATTACCAGACCGGGCTGGTGTTTTGAAATGGTACAATAATCCCAAGGCAGGGGAACATAGTTTGGTATGATTTATCCTCTGAGACAGTCAGGAACAGGGAGACCTTAGCTTAGACGGCTACTCCTAATAAATCTTTTTAAAAAGTGAAAAAAAAAAAAAAATTTTCAAAGACAGACCCTGTTTTGCGAAGCCCCGACATCACAATGACAGGCACTGCTGATACCAGCTGTCCTGCCTGCCATCTGAATGCCAGGCCTTCCCAGAAACGCTGCTTGTGAAAGATCCATCACAGGGAAGTTTTTAACGCCCCAGTTTTGCGTGTGGGTGCGAACGCATGTCTGTGTAGGGGGGAAGAGGCATGAACTGCTCGTTGTACCCCAAACCTGGCTGTGCAGCCAAGGAATTACTGTAGCTGTGATGATGGGTGTTAGGCAGGGCTGTGCTTTTGAAAGGAGAGTTCGGCTGGGTTTAACATGCTGATCCCTCCTGGAGCTTTCAGCACTTGTGGTCTTGGGCATCTCATAGCTAAAAGTGGTGCCCGTTCCTCAAAAGCTGGTGTCAAATGCCCAGGGCTTCCATGGGACCTTCTGCATGGACACAGCAAGGACACGAGGTCTGAGTTGATTTGCAGCTCCAGCTGGGGTGGCATAGTGAAAATGCCGTGGAGGGTGACTTGGCGGGGTTGATTTGGACGGGATGGAGATTGGAAAAGCAAGCAAATAGCAGTGAATCTTCCTGGAGAGAACGTGACCAGGGATCAAAAGGGAGAGATGGCATTGGTGTGTGCTGGGACAGGTCTGGGATGTGGAGGGGAGAAGGGTTTGTGATGGCAGGGAGTGCTCCCTGTACTAACCCATTGCTGTCCGTGCTTGTCAGCAATGCACAAAGCCACAAATGAGAGATACCGGGTGTTTGCAAGAAAAGGGGAATTTGCTCCTTCCTCATTTCTCTGTTAAACTTTACATTGCAAACTCTGCCTCAGCTCTCCTTCCAGAGGGAAAAGAGCAGTTGCTGTGAAGGCTTATTTTTTTAAAAGCAGTAGCACAAGGAACCTAAAGCACAACCTTCCTCTGGCATAACCTTACTCTGGTCTTATTCCCAGTGGCTGCTTCAGGACTGACCAGAACCAAACCATTCAGCAGTGTAAGAGCACAACCTCTGTAGGGGCAGCAGCCTGCCTTGAAGGGCTACTTCATTTTCTTTCATTAAATTTACTGTTTGTATTATTTTGTTTAATGCTGTTGAGGAAAAAGGGTCCTCTCTATTGAGCAACGCTATTAAAACATGCCTATTAAACCTCACCCCATGAAACCACAGGGGCTGGCTGGTGCTTGTGGCACTCCTGCTGATGGTTCTAGTCTTGAAGATTACAGGAACCAAGCACAGACCAGTGTTGCTTTTGTCAAAGGCGGGGGGTCTGCTGGTACAAGAGCAGGAATGGTGTGTGAGGGAGAGCTTACAGCTCTCTGGCTGGCAGGAGACCTTCCAGATGTCTTTTTCCTTCAGCCTTCACCTAAGGTGAAAAAGGACATGGAGTGAAGGCTGTCTCTTCGTGGCTTGTTGACAGCTTGTCAAGCAGAGGTTGGGAGGAGGCTCCAGTGAACACCTGGGCATTCCTGTAATTTAGTTCTTTCAGCAACTAATGCTGGTTCATGAGCTGTGTTTTCAGAAACCTCTTCATCCACCTCTGAAGCACAGTCACTGTTTTGCTCGGCAGGGGTCAGAACCCTGGTTATAACTTGCTATTGACATGGGCATAGCATTTTATCCCTTCCACCTCCCCACCAGGAAGGGATGAAGCCCCATCAGCCAACTGATCCAGAGTGCCCTGTTCTCCTGGGCTGACACCCACAGGGTGCCTTTCTCTGCCATGGAGCCCTGTGTCGGTGCAAGCTGCTCTGAGAACACAGACCCAGACCCAAAACTGGGTGAGGGCAAGGACCTCCAACACCCCAGAGCGAGGCAGACTGGATCACATGCACAGCAAACACTGCCAGTGGCTGCACCATATACTGAAGCAACTGCACAGCCTGCAGCCCTGATACAAAACCACTGACCTGAACAGCAGCCAGATCATTTTTCTTATGAGAATGCACCATTCTTGAGCAATTTTTCCAGCACATCCCACGCAAACGGGT
Source organism: Cnemophilus loriae (assembly GCA_013397755.1). Taxonomy (NCBI): domain Eukaryota; kingdom Metazoa; phylum Chordata; class Aves; order Passeriformes; family Corvidae; genus Cnemophilus; species Cnemophilus loriae. The sequence goes on along the minus strand of VZTF01009100.1, from coordinate 82,502 downwards.
TTTCTCTGAACACCACATGGCAGCATTTACCATCTCATGCCAGCTCCTGTTTTTTCCTAATCGTAGGGGGGGAGGGCCCTCACATATCACTGGTGTGTCTGTGCTGGGGGACACAGAGTCTGAGAGGTATATCCTCATGGAAAATCCAGCACTAAACCATTTCATGTCACCAGTTCTGTTGAAGACAGAATTACAGGATGGTTTGGGTTGGAAGGGATTTTAAAGATCATCTATTTCCAACCTTAAGTTAGGCAAGGTTGCACCTTTCTACAGAAATCTGAGACCCTGGACCTGGCATGTACGTACTGGTCTAATAACACATCCCTCATCTTCTCATCACTGCAACAGCCTTCCCAGGAAGGGCAAGTTGACTTCCCAGCTGGCATGCAGGGGGTTGCAGAAGCAGCATTGATCATTCCACACTGACACTAACTATTGTTGTTTGTGATATTATGCTAAATTATCTGAATTCTTGGTAGTAAAAAAGGGATGTGGAGGGAAATGGATGGTGTCTGTAAAGTCTCATATCTGGCCCAGTGTATTTTGTGCCCACTCTGACCTGGAGATTAAGCTACTGTGGAAGCAGGGAGGTTTTAAGGCATTTTTTGGGCCCAATTTATCAACATCCATTGCACAACAGCACCTCAGGGCAGTCAGGGTGTATCACCAGATACATTAACTGGGCTTCTTAGTTAGTGGTGAGTGACAGCCATGTGCTATTTGTTCATAACTAAGAGAAAGAAATGGCCAAAGTTCCTCTCTTCCCACATGGCAGAGATGGAAGGATGTTTCTACAGGAGCAGCTCTGCTCCTTGGCAGACCATCATTTTTGATCCAAGCTTGCAATCTCATCATGTCCCTCATTTCTGCCTGCAGGAGGGAGGGGGAAGCAAAAGCAGCAGTGCTTCTCCCACTTGTCTGGCCCTGGTACCCCATACACTGATCTGATGGGAAGAGCAGGGGAAAAAAGGTATTTATCCAAGATGATCTAATTAACATTTCCCATGTTGTTTCATTTGGTAAGAGACTGATACTCTATTTCTCCCTTGATCACCCTGAAAAGTCCATTGATTTTAACCTGCCAAAAAAGGATTGAGGGATATAAAATCTGAACCTCAAACAAGCAAAAAAAGAGCAGAAATTGAGTATTTTCCTTTATTTGTAATGCAATGCACTGAATAATGTTAAGAAGTGGCAAATGCCCAGGGAAAACTGTTTCATCATATAATTTTACAAGGGAGAGAAGAAGCAAACCTAAGTGGACTCAGTGGATACAGTGGATTGAGCCCTGTCCCTGTGCAATCCTGAAAGAAGTCTGACCAACCTCCCATGTCTCCTGTACTTGTCCTGTCAGACCTATCTGAGGGTATTTGAGGTAATTCTTATCTAATTGTCCAGAACAGGAGCAACTTCTGGCTGAGATCATGACTGTGCCATTAGCTAGGAACTCCTGGGATTGATTGCTGTGTTCACAAACTTCAAGCAAGTACCTGCTAGGAGAGGGAGAGGATGAGCAGGTGGTAACCTGGTAAGCCAGGTTCTTGCCACTGTCAGAGGATTCAGTGTGCTTTGGAAGAGAAGCAAGAGAGTTTAGGAAAACAATTCTCACATACACAAATCTGCAGAGAAAGCAGTGATCAGCACACAAAGAAAAACACAGCTTAACTTTAGCAACCTACAAAATTCACAACAGTGGTGCTGCACAGGGGGGCTTGGCATGATATGTCAAAAAGTTAAGTGGCCCCAAGAGTGAAAAGACAGGGACAACTGCCAATATATTATGCAGTTCTCATCTGAGCATCCAAATTCCCCCTCAGTGAGCTGCATTAGGCTGCAGAGCAGTCTGTAATCAGGAAGTTTGGCAGTGATGACGGAGATGCTCCTGGCATCCATTTTGACCAGCCTATTGTGCAGCCAGGTCCACAGAGCCTCTATGGGTACCAGAGAGAACAGAGGCCTCTCCTGCAACTGGGCAAGAGCTGTGGCTCTCCACACGTTGGACAGGATCCACTTCAGCCTCCGGCACAAAGCCCTGGGAGCAACAGAGCCGGGGCCACGTTGCCTCTTTGTATAGAGTCTGGGCAGACACATCCAGGTCACTCACTCCAGACAGCATTCATGACCTGTGTCTTTGCTGTTTTCCAGTTGCCCAGAGGGGAGCTCAGAGCCTTGGCAGCAGCCCTGTCACAGTCCCCAGGGTCCCTGGGCTGTCCTGCCTGCTGAAGCATGGTTGGAGCGTGTGGCAGCTCAGGAACTTGGGAAGAGGCCACCACGTCCGGCTTGGATGTGATGTGCCTCACCCCATGGTGCCTTTTGGGTTCATTTAGGCACTCAGCTCATTCTTCAGTGGCTGAAGGGAGATCCAAGAACAGGATTTAGCTGTGGCTCACCCTCCCCTTCTCCTCCTCAATCCTCTAGAAAGAATAAATGCTAAAGAGAATGAAGGTCATCTACGGCCAAGGCAAGTCCATGCTAATTCCTCTCTGGAGTCTTGGCATTCAAACCCTGGGAAGTATTAGGAAATGGATACTAGAACAGGAAATGCCAGATTTTGGTAGCTATGAAAAGGAGAGACACACATTACCCATGCCACAGAGATAAAGGGGATGGTTTCCCTCTCCTCCCAGGCTATGGATGCTAGAACTGAATGGACACAGTGTCCAAACTGGGTGAAAAAAAGACTGTACCACTCTTCTTGTGGGGCTTACAGGGAGAGGCCACACTGGGAAAAAGCCAATGGCTTGAGGATGACTTTCCCACTCATGAGGCAGCTCACTTCAGGTCCTACCCCTCCTGTGCTTGCTCCTGTGGCATTTTCAGTAGGCACCCTTGTATGCATTTGAGACGGAAAGAAAACCTGTCTAACAGCCCAGTGCTCTATCAGATGTTCCCTTTTGCTTCTGAGACCAGCTTAAAAAAGACTTTTCTCTGCCATCCTGGAGAAAGAACCGAAAGTGCAGGATCAGCTGAAAAAGATGAACTCACTGCAAGCAAACCCCACACCTTCTGCAAAATCCAGGAGACAGGAAACTTCATTCGCTTTGTTTCTACACAACTGATCAATTGAAACCAATCAATGAAACTCTGAGGGTTGGCATGTTCCTGCCTCCACCCCGCGGGCTCTGCCTGATCCCAACAACAGCCCGGAGCTGGCTCCCACACTAATGCACACGCAAGCACAGATCCTCCAGTGACATCTGATCCTCCAGGATATCTCATGGATGTCTAATTATTATCTAAAGCCCAGCCTGGATAAAACAGAGTTTTTGACATCCCTTTCCTCCCAAACCTTCTCCCTAAATCTTCTCAAAACACAGTGGGCAACACGATGGTTTATCTGCCGTGCAGGCACTGCTCCTGATGCCACTTCATACCTCTCCTTCAAAGCCCATGAATTTAGGCTGCAGTTAAACCTCACAGAATTTTTCAAGCCCAGCTTCTCCAGCCCTGCAGGTAAATCTCTTGCATATCTCTTCCTTCTTCTGTTACTAAAGCACTTCTCTCTTACCCATTCACAATACCACCAGGGAGATTTTTCTCCTAACCTTTCCCTTTTGTCTTGTTTCTCAGGGTGTATCCCTTCACTGGTTCATCCCTTCCCATAACACCAAACTCAGGTCTTCACTCTCAAAGCCCTGTGATTTCTCTGTCCATAGCCCTTCCCACCAACAACCAGCCCACAGTGGCGGCCAACCTCCTTTCTATCACGTCTTTGGAAGTACTCCTCAAAAAACATCCAAAAATCAGTCTCTGGTAGAAACCCATCTTTGCTCCCAGTATCTGCATACTGGTCATGTTGCCACACAACACATTGGCAAATACCACTTTCCTTCTCCATGTTCCCATTTGTCTGAGCCACTCATTTTCCTATGTCTTAATCTTGGAATAGCAAGCGTGAGGGTTTGTTGTGTAGCACAGCTGTAACTCAGCCCAGCTGCAGCTTCTTGTCCTATGGCAACAGGAACGAGGAATAATAACAGCAAGGTGGTGACTCATTAAAACAAATAACCTCAATAATTAGACTTACTTAATTTTTCCAATTGTATAAACAGCTGAGAAAAAAAACAGAATCTGATGCCTTTCCAATATTTTTCCTTCTTCCAGTTTCTCACACAGAAATTGTCAGTATTGGGCACTTGTCACAATCAAATTTCCTCTCTCTCCACACAACAGTAAATTCATGGAGTGCAGTGAAATGTTTGCTTTGTCCATATTCTGTGAGTGCTGAAGACTCTCTAGCATCTCTTTGCTCTGAGCAAGTAGGAGACCAGCTGCAGCCCTGCCTTGATGCCAACATTGTTCCAGCTGCTGTTGCTGTAGGAAAAAAACCAAAGGCAGAACTGTCCAAGTTTCAAGTTCCTGAAAAAAAATCTGTTTAAGTCAGCAGGGATAGAGTCTGGATGCAAATTTCTCTCCAGATCTGATGCTCAGTGGGTGCCATCTACCACTTCATTCAGCTGCCGCTGGTTGAAGCTGTATCCTGGTACAGCCTCTTCACCCACCCTGTGACCTGCCCCTCTCTAAATAACACTTTCCTGCCCATTGCCTCTTGTCAGAGGCAGAGAAAGAGGCTTGGACCAAGGAAAAAGCTGCCCATGGGATTAACAGAGGGTGTCTGTGGGACAAGGAGCCATCACAAGTAGGACAGCACTCAGAGGGCACTGGAGGGACAGGTAGCCTGGGGGCAAAAGACTGGGACAAGCTGGCTGATGCGATAAGGAGCAACCAGGATGGCAGGGGGTAGGAGAGAGGAGGCAAGGAACCAGGGAGGAAGACCTGGGAGGACTGAGATGAAAAGGGGATGAAGGGACCAAACTGCTAAGAGAGGTGGGCATCATCCCTGAGCAGAGCCTCACACTCCACTCCTCTTTCCCCTTTTGGGCACACCAGGACCTTGTATTTAACTGCCCTTTAATTGCAGTCCCCTGCAGCTGGAATGGCTGCAGAACCAGCGCTGCCCTGGAAATGGCTGCTCTGACCCCAGCAGGGCAACTGCCCTGGTGCCAGCATTGAGGGAACTTTAGTATAGATCAGACCTCAAGAACCTGACTGTCAAACCTGCCCTACAGACCTCATCCCCCCCCCCACCAAAAGAAGTACACCAGTGAGTACAATAATAGCGTGTTAAAAATGGAAAGTGCTTATGGAGAGAGATCAGCTGCTTTGTGAGGCAGCTGTATATTCTGGAGCTCCTTTTGATGTAAATGTGTGAAATTACACATTTATTGCAGGATTCAAATGTAGCCATGGCAACATGATTATCAAACAGTTGCATATGGAAGTGTAAATCCATACAGGTTTCTGGCTGGCGAGATTAAACTGCCCAGAGACAGAGCTCAATGTATTCCAAGCCCAGGCCTTCCGTACCCAAAAGGATTCATCTCTGGCTTCTGGGCCTGGGAAAAATTCCATTTCTTTGCATCCAAATTGGCTCCACTCAAGTGGGCCGACCACCAAACAGATGGAGAAAAGCACTAAACAGGCCAGTACCCTCAGCAGAGAGGCAGCACCAGGTACCTCCCAGCATGCTGCTGCATGGGATGACCCTGTCCTCAAGGCTGGTTTGAACAAACTCCTCTGCTCAGCCTTGCAAGGGGCAGGGACAGTTCAGCCAAGAGCTGTGTCTGCAGAGCAGGTTTCAGTTACACCTTGAGCATCGTCAGGCTGTATTCATAGAGTCCCTGGGCATGAAAACAGGCCGGGCAGCCAATGGCACCCCCTCACCCTCGGTGTCCTAATGTGACAGCAATCTGGTGACATGGTGACATCCAAAGAGGGGACAGCAAAGCTGGCATGTGTACTGGCTGCGAGTAGGAAAGGCCTGTGCCCTTATAGCCTCAAAACCATGACCTTGATGGCCATCCCTTGGAAACAAGGCCCATCCATTAATTTTCCACAGCTGTCAGTTCCAGGCTGAGCCACAGTGTCACAGCCAAGGAAAGTCAGGCACAGGCTCCTCCCCTGGATACGCAGCAGGCTCTGACATCTCATGTAACACTGTCTGCACATAGACTGGGCTCAGCTCAGGGTCCTGGTGTGTCTGGAGTGATGAGTGATGAGTATCATCAGGTGGACTGTGAAACAACAAGGGAAGAGGGAAAGGGAACAAAAAAGAGGAAAAAAAAGAAAAGGAAAAAGAAAAAGAAAAAAAAAAAAAAAGGAACATGCACCCCAGTACAGAAGGAAATAGAAGTTTTAAATAGACACTAAAAGATTGGCAGAATTTGGCTGTAAATGAAAACAGAGTAGTGGAAAGGCAGAACTTTGTCCTTGTTTTGCTTTCTTTTTCCAGAGACTTGATGTGGCTCTTTCACTGAGAAACACAAAAGTAGGGCACAGTCCTGCAGCAGGCACCCAGGAGTATCCACAGTCCTGAGGACTGGGGATCTGCAGCAGGAGCCCTGGCATCCCTCTGGAACCAGTGGAAAAGCAGGTTATCTCCACAACAACGTTGTGAGCAGCTTAGTGGGACACCTAAAGCATCTGATGGCAATGCCCCCAAGCCATCATATAGGAATTCACAGGATGGCTTCTCAGTAGGATGTTCCTACAGTTAATTAACCTCTGGTCCTGATTTCCACTGGGAACATCTCTTGTTTCCATCTCCAGCAAATGGCTCTAATACATTAGACAGCCTGCTTTCATCTGGCACCTGCTTCTGCCGCAGGTATTTCTGGACAAAATCCCTTCTCACCTTCCCTACTGCAGCGTAAACATCCCGGAGCTCCATCACACTCCTGTTTCCAAACCTGTGAAGTCCCAGATGGTCCATCAGCTATCCTCCTCAGTTTCTTTCTCTGCATCATGAGCCTTTCTAGCAGAATCTCTTTACCTTTTCTCGGGGACTTTTTAAATAGTGCTCTTGCACAGAGGATTTTTGGGTTGGAAAAAAATATAGCCTCTTGTCACTAAAGACAGACTTTTCTCAGTAGACATTAGGCTTTTGATTTTAAAAGTGACAAACATTGTTTCTTAATTAAAAAAAAAAAAAAAAGATTAATTTTCCCAAGCCTATTTAGAAAAGAAAAACTATTTCTGTGCTAATTGCTATTACCAAATGATTTTCACATCATCTCCTGCCTGTGGCCACACAGATATAGGTCGTGCAAATGGACTTGGCATTCCAGGCTGCAGCAGATCAAGTATCAGATTTCTGGTTAACCATGACTTATCACTAAAAAATAAAGGTACCCCAGCCCTGTTGTTAATGCTGCCCGAGTCCCATGACTTGGGAGTGCCGCTGTGCTGTGCTGCCAGGCATCTGCTCCCCAAATTTGGCTTCTGCTCATTGAGAGAATGAACCAAACCTGCCTAAGAGGGGAGGCGAAGTTGTTGCCCACGTCTCATTCCTCTCACTGCAGTCCTTTCATCTCTATGCTATATTAGCATTCTGGAGAGCACTAATGGGTCTGAAGTGGCTTAAAGCCATTTTCTTTATTGCTGGATTAGTGCTGGAAGGGTATGAAACTGCCGGCGCTCGGCTCGAGCACGTCAAGAGCTTTCTGCTCTGAGCAGACACGAGCACTCAGAGCCCGGGCCCGGCTCGCACAGCCCAGCTCACTGCTTTTATGAATGGAGTTAAAAACAACACACACCGTGAAGCTGTTGCTTAGAAGCTTTTTTTTTTTTCCTGGTGTCCTCACTGCTCCGGCCAGTATAAGCCCCAGTGCTCCAGAGCAGCACACAGCCCTGAAAGCAAGGAAGTGGGCAGGAAAAGCAAAGCACAGGTTCCCTATCTTTTCCATGCCTGCCTTTAGTTGAGCAATTATACAATTCCAGATCCGTGATTATTCCTGGCAAGGTTTGTTCATCTCATGGGAGACTTTTGGAACAACATGGTGCTTTTGTAGGGAGTGTCAACCACCAGGCGAATGTGCCTTCCAGATCTGATTTTTTTTTTTTTAAATATGTAAGTAATTGTTTCTTTACAGATTGGTCTTTGCCTTTTAATGACTCACATTTCTACCTTGTCAGCTTTCAGCACGGGCCCTGCCCTCCCTCCCAGTGCTACAATCCTCCCCGATCTCACCCACAGTGCCAGGTCACACCGGGTGAAATCCCGAAGGATGAGAATCCATTTTGTTGGCGCTCTATCCAGATGTTCTGCTTACAGGGGCTGCTTTTTGGGGGCTGCAGAAACTACGGGCACAGCAGTCAGAAGGTATAAAACCGAGGTACAAACCTGCCTCTAAAACATTGAAATAGGGGTTTGTCTGTGGTTTATTTTTTGGACAAACCCAGATACATTTTCACGGCAACGGTGACAGATTCTCATCTCCAGCACTGCTGCTGTGCCAAGTGTCTTATTCCCACTCCAGCCTCTTGAGGTGCAAATGTGCTCTTCAAAATAAAGAGGGAGAATGCTTAAATACCACTAAAACTAATTCATTAGCTTTAAGCTCAGTGCAATATAACTGCACCTTTTTAAGAGGGTTTTTTTTCCTGAAGCTTTTCCCCCTTCACAGCTCTCTGAAAAATGTATTCAGCGTGAGGCAGGGAGCAATTATGGAAAATTTCAGGCTGGATGGTTAAAGCATGGCCAACTTGTAAAGTAATTGGAAACGTAGAAAGGAAAATGTTTGGCAACATGGGATAAAAGGTGCTGTGTAAGTGGAGGATTTTTTCTTATTGCAAACTCTCCTCTCTGATATGTTAATTGTGTTTGGCCTGATCTCTTGACAGTCCATTAATTTTTTTGTCCAATTGCAGGCTGCTGAGGGCAGATAAATTTCAGGCTATTATGGGAACACCCTAGAAGTTTGTATAGAAAGGAAACTCTCTGTTTCCTGTATCATCCTTCTGAGGATCTTGAACGAGTTCACAAAAGCCACTTAAGCAAACTTTCTTTGCTGGATAACGGAAGGAAAGGAAGCTGTGAACAAGCAAACAACACTCAATTCCATGAGACAAGAGATAGTCACAGGTCATTCGAGAGAAAGTAAAGTCTGTGAATGAAATGCGCACACATGCAGAAGGTATTTTGTACTCTGAAAATAATGGGTATTTCTGCACCCCTGCACTATTTCTGATTTATAACAAGGTAAATCCTGCAAACCACCAGTGAGATAGGAGGTGGAACATCCGTCCCTGCAAGGCATGAAATGTGTGGAGGGTTTTTGTGGTTCAAATAATACATCTCAGAATGAGCTGGAGATGGTCATGGATCAGCTGAACAGCTCCTCTTTCTTTCTTCCTGTCATTAACAGCAGAGCTGCCAGAGCTCTGCTACAACCAGCTCTGTGTTTTTTGTCACCCACAGATAGAAAGCAAAGGTCTGAAGAGCTGTAAGTTTTCCTAGGGCTGACTTCAAGTGTAAAATTCAGATGGAGCTCAGGGAGCTGGGGCAAAACTCAGCAGCAGATGTTCAACTGCCTTCAAGCCCTGGAAATACTAGGGGACTCCAATTTATAGGCTGTCTCTGAATTTTATACCAGTTTTCTAAGGAGGTGAGGTTGGTCCAACAGTGTGTCCCCTTTCCTGAGAAGTTTTAAATGACTTGGCTTCAGCTGCATTTCAGAGGGAGATCAAAACCACAGAGAGGATGAAATGCTGCAAGTTTCTTAAAATAAGCTCTTAGAGGAGGAGATTTGTAGCTCATCTGAAATATGGGGTTTGTGGTACTTGATGTGAGTAAATCCATACGGTATAGAGACCTTGTATCTGTTCAAACCACAGGAAAACAGGTTCAAGTTTGCATTCAACAACAAGGCATGGTCCTTTAAGAAGAAATGGTTTGGGAGTATACTCAGTTAGCAGGAAACTACCTGGGCACTGACTGAAAATTTTTTAAAGGCATTTAGGAAAATACCAATTGTGAAAACATTTTTTCTAGCAGATTCTGCAACATATGCTTATGGTCTGACCAAAACCACTAACTGGGGGAAAAAAAGAGCAAGGAAAATACATGAAATTTTTGCCAGCTGGAAAAAAGAAAAAGGTTTTGTTCAAGTTTGGAGCACTCCACTCAGGCCAGTTCTTGTTTAATTGGGACTGGGGAAGGCCTTTTCTGGCAGAAATATAGCTGATTACTTGACAGGAAAAATCTAAACTCCTCAAAAACATTCCTTCTGGTCTCTTCTCAAAGTTATCCACAGGAACAGTGCTTCCCTGGGGAGCTTGTTAAACCTCCCTAATAACCTCATTGCTAGGACCTTTCTCTCAGTTTTACAGACTTCTTTATCTTCAGCTGTAACCTCTTGAGTCTGCTCTCTAGATTGCAAATGATCTCCATTCAAATAATCTGTTGTCCTTCTGTACTCTGGCCCAGGTGAGGGCTAAGACATCCCTGTGGAGAGCATCCATCTGCCCGGTGAAAATGCGTCACTAGTCCAAAGAAATGGGCTGGAAACCATTCAATGAGAAAGGTTCTTTATTCCTATTCTGACAGTAATAGAAAACTTTTGGTCCTACCAAAGCAGCCTTGAGTCTTTCAGGTGCTTAAGTCACAAGTCCAACACTGCATGAAAATCAGTGATTGGGGTGACATTCAGTTCTAGGAAAAGGGAAAAATTGAATACAATCAACTCAAAACAACTGGTTTGAGTTAATTCCAAAAACTGTGAATGTTTCAGTTTATACTCAGCTTTTAGGGGTGGCGGGGGGAACGATTAAAAGAATCCTAAAAAAATCCCAGTATTTTGTAGGGGATTTCCACTCCAATCAACTTTGGCATTTCATTTTTTCCTCAAAGTTTAAAATTACTTTCATATTAAACACTTTAGGGTCTGCAGCTGTTTGGTTCTTTGGTTGTGTTTGGAAATTCAAGCAATTAGAATAAAAAGTATTCACTCAATTTGGTTTCTCAGTCACAACTAAAACAGCCTGCTTGGGGTTATTCTTGAAACTTGGGTTGCTTAAGTCATTTAAATAGATTTCTATTTCAGAAACAACACAAGAGCCAACAATTTCACAACTAAAAGCTCGAGGGCTACAAAACTTGGCTTCACCTAAGACTCTTAACATTGTTTTTCATTATCTTAATCACTAGGTTCTTTACATACTAATTTTCCATCCCGTTGCCAACCAGTGCCAATCCAACGCGCTTTTCCATCACCCAGGTGAGTGTTACTCATGTTTTCACGGAAATGTGAAAAAACTCTGAATACAGTCAGCACAACAGTGTCTATTTTTGTGACTGCTTGTGGACTTTGCTAACACTGAGTCATATCTGCAGAAGTCACTAACATAAGTGTAGCTTCTGAGTTCTTTCCTAGGATTTTCCAAAAATATGGAGAATGCTGATGGTTGTCCAGATGCAGTTTGGATGACACAGGGCTAAACAATTTGTTTATGCTGGGACCCAAAATATTGCAAACACCAATTAGGTATGTGACTGATTAGGCAAGGGGAGAGATGAGATAAATCACAGCACGTGGTTGTAACAGGCCTTAGCAGAGCAAAGAGTAAAGTGAGTCCTCTGGGAAGGCTACAGAGGCTTCAGGTCCCACCTAGTGATCAAAACAGACGTGCCCAGTAACACCTGCACAGTTTGAATCCAGCTGGAGCCGCAAGGCTGCAAAACAAGCAGGCAGTGTGAACAGGGATAAATGCTCAGTTAACTAGAGGTCATCACTTAGTGTCTAGAGCTATAAACTAAGCATTTGTGTGGTGATCAGATAAAAAATGGTATTTTCTTCTCCCTGGGTTAGCTCAACTGGCCATCATCTATTAATTAATCCATGAAACATCATGTTGTTATGAGAAAGCATTAAGTAACCAAGAACTATAGAATGGTTTGTGTTGGAAGGGACCTTGAAGCCCATCTCATTCCAACTCCCCCGCCATGGGCAGGGACACCTGCCACTAGACCAGGTTGCTCCAATCCCCATCCAGCCTGGCCTTGAACACTTCCAGGGATGGGGCATCCACAGCTTCTCTGGGTAACCCATGCCAGTGCTTCACTACCCTCTGAGTAAAGAATTTATTCCTAACATCTAATCTTAACTCTCCCCTCTTTTAGTTTAAAACTGTTCCCTCTTGTTTTATCACTTTCTGGCTATATAAAAAGTCCCTCTCCATCTTTTTTACAAGCTCCCATTAAGTACTGAAAGGCCACAAGATCTCTCAGGTGAAACTTTGGAAAATTTGGCTTTATGGCAGGCAGCAGGAGTCTGTGCAAGGAGAAGACTAACTGGTCTTTTTTTAGACATTCACCAGTGCAAACTGAAAATATTATCAGTCAGCTTTCACCAGGCTAAGGCTTATGTGAATGAAGTCACTTGAAAATCTTCTCAGACTTAAACAGCCTCCTGTACTTCAGGCTTTGGTTCAGGATTTTGGTTCTCTGCACATCCAATATGATGAAAATATATCAGTTTTTCAATAAAAATAGAGCAATCAAAATACAAATATCCCCATGCAGCAATGGAAACCTCATAAACATCACAGTCATGGTTTCATAAGAGGCAGCTCAGAAGGAAAACTGACTAATCTCAGCTCATTGCCCAAGTGCAGAGAAACAGAAAAGTTTCAGAAAAGTAAACAGAATTTAAAAAAAAAAAAGGAAAAAAAAAAGAAAAAAAGGAAAAAAAAGTTCTAATCTCTCCAAGACAAGGGAAGCAGTGACTGAACTGAACAAGCCCTGCAGTTCTTAAGTGCTGTCTAGCAGCATCTTAACTGCTCTTGGCACTTGAGGCCTGAAAGCCACAGCTCTTGAACGACTATCAAGTTACCCCCTGTCACCTATAAACTGCTCTGAAGCTTAATTCCTCCCAGTTTTATTGTGAAGATAATTACAGACCACATAAACTCAAGAGGCAGGATAATTTCTGCAGCCATTAATATCAGGTTTCAGCTGTGCAAATCAGGAAAATAATGACAGGGAACTCTCATTCTTCAAGGCATGAACTCATAATGAGACCTCACAAGTGGCAGAAGCAGCAAACCCCATCTTACAGCCTGTATGAGCACCTTGTAACATAACTGCTATCATGAGCCGTTTATTTTCCATATGAGGTGATGTGAGAAGTAGCTACTGCCTTTAGAGTCATACAATCATTTCAGTTGGAAAATACCTTTAAGAACATAAAATCCAACCATTAACCCAGCACTGCCAAGTCCACCACTAAACTATCTCCCCAAGAATGATAGAGATTACCTCTATCATCTCTCTTGTAGAGAGCAATAAGGTCATCTCACAGCCTCCTTTTCTCCAGGCTGAACACCCCCTGTTCCCTCAGCCACTCATCAGCCAGATCCTTCCCCAGCTCCACTGCCCTTCTTTGGACATGCTCCAGCACCTCAATGTCCTTGTTGTGAGGGGTCCAAAACTGAACAAAGGATTTGAGGTGAGACCTCACCAATGCCCAGCACAGGGGGACTCCAGCTTTCAGTGCAGCACAAGGGCAAAGGGACCCTACACCTGCACCACCCTGTTTGCTCAGGACTGTTGACATTGCTGTGGGGTGGCATGAACCAACTGGCTCCAGATGGGTGGACTTTGGGCTGGTGACAGGACAAAGGGCTGAGTCACACTCTACACCTGCAGGTTCTGTCAGAAGGCCTTTGGCTCTCAGAATTAAAAATCAATTTTGGCTAACATGGGCAACTTGAATGGACCTGAAAATCTGCCTGTCTGGGTGCCAGTCACAAATTCACACAATCTCCTGCTCTTCTTCACAAAACCTTCTTGAGACTTGTCTGTGTCTAGACAAAATATCTTTGGTTGACCGGCCACAAATCCACATCTGCAAAAAACAGAAGCATCCCAATGCTTTTAGGGGAAAAAAAAATGCATCAAGGGACATGGGCCATTTTACACAGCCATTAAAGTTCCACCGTAATCACAGCATATGTTGGGGGAGGGTGGGAAGAAGGGTAAACAGCAGTTTCAAGTCCAGAGCCTGGGTCTCCCATCAGATATATCACCCTTTGTGAGAGATACCCCAGGGCTGAGTTACAGGCCAAATGTGTAAAAGTTGAGACTCATTTTTCATGTCCAGTTTATAAATGTCCTGGCTGGGAGACCTCACCTGGGTTTCTGGGTGCTCAGATTTACTTCAGGCATAGCCTCAGGCTTCCCAAACCCACGGCCACTCCCAATTAAGAGACACCTCAGAGAGCTGGCTGTGTCAAATATCATTAAGTCTGAAAGCAAGTCAAAACAATCCCAAGGGCTTCTGTCCATCCAGAGGAAGAATTACCTTTTTTTTTTTAAATTGCAGCTTTGAAAGGATTTAGGAGCAGCAGCAGTCTCAGGAGGTTTCTATAATCTAGGAATCCCCTCGTTTCATATAAAGCAATTCACACTAGATCTGAACACTGGCAAACAGTCAGCTAAATCCATTATCGCATGATAATGCTCAAACATTTCATTAATTCCTAACCATCTGTCCTCTGCTCCCTTACCCCTTTCATCATACAAACATTTCTTTAACTGTCTGAGGGAGGGGAGAAGGGAGGATCAGACGCAGCCTCGTAAAATTCCTTCACCCGCTTGGCCTGCGGCAAGTTATTTCTTTTGACACGCGTGTAAAATAATATTGGGGGTGGTGTTTGTTTGGCTTGGCTGGATGGTGAGTTTTCATAACAATTTGGTAAGCCAAGTACCTGTGAAATGGAGTACAGAGAACTCACGGCAGCTTGTTGATGAGACTGCCGCCTGGTTAATTAACATATCTCATTAAATAGGGAAGACCCCTTGCTCCAGCATCTATGCCAAGACACAAGGCAAGGTGTTTGGAGCAGGATGTTGCTCTCCAGTGTTTTGAGGTCTCATAGGTTATTTCTCTTTTAAAGTCCTCGGGTTCTCCGTGCCAAACGAACCAGTGGAAGCGAGGGTAAGCAAGGGATCGATCGGTACCTTGGGGGGTTCTCCAACTACATGACTCAACAAAGTGGATACATGCACACCAAGACCCAGAGAGAGATTTTAAGGTGACTTCTGCATGCTTTCTTTAGAAAAAGCTCTCCCTGACATGCCTCAAATCCCTACACAATGCGTAGGGACTCTCCAAGGAACAGGATTCGCCACCCTGCTGAGAAGGGACCTGAGGGGAGCACTCAAGGATTGTCTCCAACCCTGCTCTCAACCACAGTCCCGGGGCTTTTCTCCCAGTCCCTCTCCCGGGCAAACGTAGCACACGTCCGGACAGCACATCAGGCTCCTGACTGACACTCATTTCTCCCCTGCCAAGACATGAGAGTGCTTTTATTTATTATGGGTTAAATATTTGGAGTTGAGTAAGAACCTCAGAGGGAAAAGGTGGGTCTGTTTCCTTGGATTTTTTTCCACCCCCTCACTTGGTATGAAAAATCACATTTTTTAAACTAAAATGTTTGGTTTATGGAAAATTCCCATTTCTGACTTTAGGCTCAGCTAAAGGCTGAGAATTAACAACTCTTGAGTGAAAATAACATGAGGAAATACAATGGAGAAATATCTGGACACGTCCAGACACGTCTGGACATTGCTAGAACAGGTCTGAAATGTCAGGCTGAGGTAAGGATCACACTTCACCACAACAGCAGGCAACAGAAGGACTGAAAAAGAAGTATTTTAAAATTTTTTTAGTTATTTTAAAATGAGGTGTAAAAACATCAGGTAGCTGAGGCTGCCACAAACCCATGGGTAATCAAAAACACATCTTAGAAGTTGTAATGATATCTTGAGATCCTTTCTTGGTGTTTTTAGGTGTGTTAGGGTCTCAGAATTTCCACTAAAGTCATTCAAGCCTTTTTTTCTTACCACAGAACTACTAGACATTTCTATAAGTACAGGTGTATTTTGTTTCTTCTGGGGAGGAAACTTTAACGTTTTATTAAGGTGTATCACAGTTTTGATACAACAGATGTTGTTTTGCTGCCAAGAGCAGGAGTTACACTGGGCTGTCATGGGTGTGGAACCTTTATCTTCACCATTTGGCTACTTAAGATAATTATTTTGCCACTTTTTGTGTTTATAAACATCAGTAGTATGTCTTAAAAAACAGCACTCTTTGAATGGACTTTGGACATCCTCACCAGAGGATGGTTAATTTAGTGAGTTGTCTTGATTGTGGTCATGCATGCTTTTGAGCCCTTGGTCTCAATTAGCCTAAAACCAAAAAGATTGATAACAGCATCATAGAACAAAATATTGCTGTCTTTTTTTTTCCTTTAGGACTTGTAATAGTGTCTTTCTGTTAGACTCAAGATTCATATTGCTTGTTAATAGATGTGTACAGTTCTTCCATTTTGCCTTCTGTGGTTTTCCTTTTCTGAAGTCTGGTATGCTTCGTGGTTTATTTATTCATGAGCTGTAGAGAAAGAAGTTCACCATTAAAAAAAAAAAAAATTGTTTTGGAATATATACTTAACGGCGTGTCAAGAAACAGAAAACAATTACACTTACGCAACGTAACGTGCATTTTTACACGCCACTCGCATGCTGCTTTATGCATCCCCAGTTTATGTAAGTAATGAAAATTAAGTATCATGCTAGCCTGCACAATGCAGTCAGCACAATTAAGGCTAGGAGGCCTTAACTGGGAATAAAAAAACACACACCAGCGCTAAAAAAACACTGTCTTTTATGGCAAGTTTGCAGAGGATGCTTCCAATGTGGCAGGGCTATGGCTGCCATGGGGAACAAAGTGTTTTAATGTCCTGAGGGTCACTGGGCACTGTGTGTTGGGGGTTGTGTTCTGCAGATGTGATAAATACATGACAAATGCCACATGTCACCCTCTCCATGGTGGCCTGGCATGCACCTCAGCGTCGCAGCACTGGGCTGGACATGAGGAGAGGCAGCTCATGGCCTCTGGTGGGCAGAGCAGCGGGGGCAAGGTGGGGAGGCAGGATGGGACTTTGTAGCCAAACATGAGGAAAAGGTGTTATTTTCCTTCATGATGAAGGACAATTTCAGCAATTTGGGGCCAGCATGTTTGCAGTATCTCAGGCAGAGAACAGCACCCACTCCTGCACTTTCCAAGCTGTTGGTTTGGAGCTATACTTGGCACAACTTTCCCTGAGAGGGGCAAGGGGTCCACACTCTGTTTCTGTGCAAATGCCCACTACCTTGGCAGAGACGGTGCAGGTGGAGCCTCCATCGGCCCTCAGGTTGCCACTTGTGCTCCCTTTCCAACCAAGAGCCCCGCTTCAACCCAGGAGTGGTGCCGACAGGCTCATCCTTCATCCCTGGGCAGCAGGAAAAACTCCCGCTACACAAACTGGGGAATGAGATGCTGGAAAGAAGCATTACAGAAAGGGATCTGGGGATCCTGGTTGATGGCAAGTCAAATCTGAGTCAGCCAGGAGGGCCACCAGTGTCCTGGGGGGCACCAGGCACAGCATCACCAGATGAGCAAGGCAAAGGATTGTCACACTCTGCTGTTCTCTGGGGCAGCCTCACCTTGAATATTGTGCATGGTTTTGGGCACCACAATATGAGAAAGATAGAATACTATTAGAGAGCATCCAAAGGACGGTAACGAAGATGATGAAGGGCCTTGAGGGGAAGCTGTGTGAGGAGTGGCTGAGGACACTTGGTCTGTTCAGCCTGGAGGAGACTGAGGGGAGACCTCTTTGCAGTTACAATTTCCTCGTGAGGGGAAGAGGAGGGGCAGACGTTGATGTCTTCTCTGTGGCGACCAGTGACATAACTCAAGTGAATGGCCTGAAGTTGTGTCAGGAAGGTTTAGGTTGGATATTAGGAAAAGGTTCTTCACCCAGAGGATGGCTAGGCACTGGACCAGTTTCCCAGGGAAGTGGTCACAGCACCAAGCATGGAAGAGCTCAGAGTGTTATTGGACAACTCTCTCAGGCACATGGTGGGATTGTTGGGGCTGTCCTGTGCAGGGCCAGGAGTTGGACTCGACGTTCCCTGTGAATATTCTGTGTCACTCTGTGACGCTGTCACTCTCTAACACCTGCCCCACCATCGCCGGCCTCAGCTCCCCTCAGGTGGGCGCCCCTGCGGCGGACGCCTGGGCGCCCCCGTAGCCCTCCTGCCGTCACCCAGCAACGCCCCCCATCCGTCCCCCCTGTCCCTAGGCCACGCCCCTCGTTGCATATTCATGAAACACGCCCACAGCCTGAGGATACCACGCCTCTTGATACATATTCATAACACAAGTCACGTACCCCATGAGAGGCCACGCCTATTACACTGCATATTCATGACCCGGGGGCGGGAGGGGGCGGAAGCGGAAGCGGAAGCGGGTGCCGGTTCCCGAGGACCCGGTATAAAGCGGCCGCCGCTGCCCGG
>VZTF01009100.1:0-63967 GCA_013397755.1 Cnemophilus loriae | reverse complement strand
AGTGAAGGTGAGAAAGAGTTGGGGTGACGGAGGTGAGGAGGAGTTGGGGTAAGGCTGAGAAAGGTTTGGGATTAGGGGCAGAGAAGCTTTTTCGGTGAAGGAGTTGTGGGGCTGGAAAGGTGAGAGGGTTGAGGAGCTTTGGAGTGAAGTATGTGAAGTCATGAAGATGGGAAGATAATGAGGATCCTGGGGGTGAGGGACATGTGAGGCTGCAGAGGTGGAAATTGGAAATGCCACGTGCTGTGGTGAGAAATCGGGTCAAAGGAGATGTTG
The DNA here is from genome assembly GCA_013397755.1 of Cnemophilus loriae. Lineage (NCBI taxonomy): Eukaryota > Metazoa > Chordata > Aves > Passeriformes > Corvidae > Cnemophilus > Cnemophilus loriae. The sequence continues at coordinate 63,694 of VZTF01009100.1, read as the reverse complement.
GGCTACAGAGGTTGGGAAGGGATGAGGAATGAATGGAGGAATGAGTAAGGTGATGTTGGAGAGACTTGTTTGGGATGTCTGACATAGCCAGCTCTTTCTCATCAGAATTCATTAAGTGCCCCTTTGGGATTGTGTTGGGTGGAGACTGTGCTGGAAGAGGACTTGACAAAGGGTCCAAAGATGGAAATTAGTGTAGCTTTTCAGACTATTAAACTTCAGTAGTCTGCCATTTGAATAATTCCACACTTAATCTGTAACCTGATCTCAAAGCTTTATCACAAAACAATTGAGCCTCTCCTTGCCTGATATGATGGTGGGAGGGTACTGGGGGAAGAAATTACTTCCAACTTTGCTCTTAAACCTCCCATGAATGCAGCAGTTTTCCTTAAGATCATGTTATCAGTGATCTGCAACTCTTAACATGTCTTAATTTAGCACCTTTAGCAGGTGCAGAAATTCTGCTTGACCTTGAAAAATAGTCTCTCCATTGAGCAGTTTTCTGTTGGAGTGCTTTGCCTTCAGTATTCTCTATGTATAGAGGGGAGGAAAAGATTTAGCCAAGGCTCTGACTTCGCACTGGGTGCGGTGAGTGAATCAATGTTGCTGGAGCCTGGCTAATTCAGGGACTTACAAATGGAAAAGGATAGGAAAGATATTGCAGGATGTTGAATGTTAGACAGAGGAGAAGTTTTCTCCTTCAGGAAAGGAGATGTTACAAGAATTGGATCTACAAGGAGAGGCAGCACTAGGTACAGAGCACGGACAAATAACTGCAGCATTATGAGGATCAGTGGGAAGGCATTGCACTGTTACAGCATGTATCCTTTCTGCTCTGTAAAAGCTGCTCCAGTGTGAGCTGCGTCATGTTCCACTGCTGTGATCAGACAGTGCTACTAAAATATTTAATGAAATATGGCTTGAGCAGGTGCTTGAGCTCAAAGAGTGAGCTGGTGAATACTTCCTGCTTCCCTCCCCAAGTCAGGCTTTTTCGTAAATATCCGGCACAGGGGGTTGCTGATGTGATTGCACTGCCATGGCTTGTGTGACTTCTTTCCTCCCAGCAGTATTGCAAAAGATAAGGTCTTCCTTGCTTGGTTTGTTTAGTGATTATACTGGATTGATTAAATGTTCAACATGCCTAATTTTTCCCTTCCTAAATAAGGGAAGAGGTTTCGGACAAGAGATTAAGCTATTTTCTTGACATTTTGGCTATAAATGCTTACAGAAGTGCTTTTTACTGTAAGTTTGAAATGCTGACACTACCTTAAACTCTTAAAGATGCATCCATTAGTCTCTGATGCATCCAGAAACATCTGTGAGTTCCTGTGTATGTCAAAGGTAGTGGCAGCTGCTGTCTTGGAAGTGAGAGCTTCATTCCTCTATTAATGAGATTAAATTGGATACTTAAGGGAGTTTTCATGACAAAATAACAATTTCCATGATGTAATGTGTGGGATCAGTGGAACAACTTCTGTTTTAGTTAGCTATTTGTAATGTCAGAGGCTGGTTTACATGGGTTGGCTCATGCCTCTCCGAGCAAGTAAATGATAGCAGTTCTTGTGTTCAATTATGTATAACTGAGGCATCTTCAGCAAAAGAAAAACATGTGGTTCTACAGATAAACCCTCCTGTGTAACTGCAGGTTAACTCCTGCAGGAGCCTGCTGCTCTCTGGGAGCCTGTTCCTGAGAAAGGAATGAGCAGTATCTGCTGTTGTGATCTTGCTTGGATGCTGTGGGGACTGCCTGCAATCGAGGGCAATCCTCTCCCTCCAAGAGAGTGCCTAAAAAGTATGATACGTGCCTAAAAAATTCAATCTGTTTTAAATACAGTTCTATTATGCTGCCTTGCGCTGACAAGGGAGGTTGTCTTCTGCTGGAGGTGTCCTTAGTTAGTCGTGAGAAGGTGGCAGGAACACCGACTGACAGCTGGTGAACCTGCTGCTCCTTCTATGTCATGTTACAACAAAGCTCGAGAAGTGCAACTTTGTTCATGTGCTTTTTTAGTGGGGCAACACAAGTGGAATATTTTCGTGGCTTCCAGTGAAGCGTGGTGTAGCTCTGAAACAATACACATGCTTGTATGTCCAAGTGCATGTGACTAAGTTTTTGCACTGAAGAAAGTGTGGAGCCTATTTGAGGAGCTTTCTGAAGTAACTGCCTTGATTCCTCCAGGTGGAAATACAGGCTCTAACAGAGCGGGCTGAAGTTGGACCTGTCTCACAGGGCTGTGACCTCCAAGGTTAATTACCTTTAAACGCACTCCAGTCCTGGATTCTCTGGCAGCTAGAAAGTTAAGACTTGGTAGTATAATGTTGCTCTACTTGTGTGCTGAGGCAGGAATGCATGGACTCTGCCTCTATCCCTGTATAAACTTAAATGAATCATTTATAAAAGCAAGGAGAATATTAACACTGGATGGTACCTGCAGAGTAATTCACCAGTGAACCTGCATCTAGTGCTTGAAAAACTTTCTTGCAGTCAAAATATTTTGCCAACTGAGCAGCTTAGAAAAGATGTTGAAGCTTTAGGAGTCATGAATTCCTGGGTGGAAAGATGATGGCTGGAATGACCTGCTAGGTGGTGCCTGCAGTTGTGAACACAGCTGCATGTAACACTTCAGGACTTTCAGCAGACACTGATTTAAGCTCTAAACAGTTCCTTTACACCGGAGCATTTGATGTTGTGTAGCTTAGTCTGTGAACTCTGGCTGTGATGCACTGCTGTCATCCTTAGTTGAGCACCTCATGACTTCCAGCATCAATTCCTAGAGTAGGAAGCCAGTTTCACTTGCAGTATGTGGGCACTGCTACTTGCATGTTAGGCAAAACCAGTGAAATCCTTCCATTGCCCATCACAAGAAGCTGGAGCTGGCAGTTCCTTTTGAGCTTAACTTTGATCTGTATCTCCTGTGCCCCTCTAACACCACAAGCCACCCTAAAATAATTGCATCAAATGATCAAGCTGTGTGTTGAGCAACAGTGCACATGTGCTGGTGTCATGTTTGACATAAAACAAGCTTCACTTACCCTTCAAACTGACTGCAATGCTATGGGTTACTTTTAATAGTGTAAAAGCACGCTGAACAGAGGCAAAGCTATTGGAGTTGAAATGGAGCTTTCCAGCTGATCTGCCAGGAGAGCCCTGTGGAAGTGACAAGGCTGTCGTGCCGGAGGAGGACGCTTTAGCAGCTTGCAGAGTAATGAGTAACATGAAGAATTGTTTGTGCTGTGTTTTGGTGTTGCAAGGGTCACTCCCATGACCTTTATATCTGTAATACTTGCAAGATCCCAGGCTGTGACCTATTCCAACTATAGGCATAAGATTCATCAAAACTCCAATGGAACAGCCTTGTGTGCAGTTGTTTCCCTTAGAGATGGGTCAACTGATCTGACACCTATTCTGTTGGAGCTCCTGGTCCTTCAGTTTAGTGTCAGCCTTACCAAACACTTTCGTTTAACAATAGCCCATTGACTTGGGGATTACAGAGTGCAGCGGGCATTGCTTAGCTTAATATACCAGCACTAAACTGGCATGAGTGAAACAATACTTTTCCTAAGCAGAGCATTACACCTGCCCAGTAATGGCTGTATCAAGTCCTGTACGCTTTCTAGCTGTGGTGTGTTTAAGGCTCCATGCAAAACCAGAAAACAATCCAGTTGTCAAAGTTGAAGCAGAATGCTGTCAGGATGAGTGACACCACGTGTGCAGCTTTGACAGCTGATGTTTCAGCCTGAGAGTCACCTTTCAGACAGGACATCCTGGGCAGCCCAGAAACCAAGCATGGAAGCAGACGCTGCTAAGCTGTGGAGTGTTGTGAACTAAGGGCTGCATGCTTTCAGTAAGCTGCTGCTGTCAGGTGACTTTTACGGTCAGCAGCTTATCAGTTACCCACACATCTTGCAGTTGGGTTACAGCCCTGCCCAGAGAAACTACCCAAAGCTTCCACTGGTAAACAGATACTATATCCTGCATCTGGGACTGTAAGGGGCTCTTGTATCAAAGCACTGAATAATTATTGCTGTTCTAAATAAACTGATTACTCTTTAGTGTGGTAAAGAAGCATAATATTCCTCCAAGTGAAACAAGATACTCTGCATGAAAAAGAGCTGATTTTATACTATTAAATCTAGACCTCCAATAGAGTTGCCCAAGACTGAATTTGCCTCGAGTTAAAAGCTGGACTTTGGGCATCTCAGTGATGGGTTCAGAGCACTGCATCATCTGAGCCATGGAATGGTTTGTGCTGTGACCTAACTGGCACACGGTGGCTATTAACTAAAGCCCCTTCTTGCTGGTACTTCCAACAAGTGCTGTGCAGTCATTTAGACTGCAGCTGGCATACGGCTTTGTAACAACTCGGAACAAGCAGCCAGGTTTCCTCATCAAACTTGCTCTTGGCAAGTGACTCTGGCAAGCATCAGGACACAAGGCTTTTGTTGGGTAATGATTGGGTTTGGCTTAAGAGCTGCTCCTGACCTTGGTTTGGCTTTGGCCAGCATGTATTCTGCTCAAAACATGAATCTCAAGATATAGATGATGAGAATTTGGTCTCCACAATGTGGACAACTAATAAAACTTAAAACCCAGTTAAAGCTGGGGAAGACTTGATTTCCAGGACTCTCATGTATGAAGGAAAAAGACTATTATACTTTATCTTTAGGAGACCTGGCTGGCCTGACACTTTAGGCTTGACTCAATCTCTTTTGCAGTGTTATATGAAGACTGACTAATCTGGTGTCCTGAGGTGTTCTGGAAGGGGACTGAGACATACTTTTCTTGCATGACTGCAATTGTCAGTCAATAGCTGCTGCTCATGTAGCAAGGCATAAAAGGGTAGGAGAAAAAGCCTAAGGAGTAGGCCAAAGGTGCTTTAAAGAAAATTCCAGTGTGTAAATGGCAGCAGGAAGGTGTTACCTTATATTGTTTTGCTGAACTCTATTTGAAGTGGATTTTGTCAGTGTTCTGGGGAGAGCAAGGTTGGTTCTCTCAGCAGAGTGGAAAGAGGACCTAGTTGCCTCATCTTGTTTTAAATGAGAGCTCAAATGTTTTTGTAACTGAAATTGAAACCAGTGTTATGCTGACCCTGCATATTTTCTATCCTCTGCTGGCTGGCCTGGACTACTTCTGCATGCAGTATAGTTCATTTATTTTGGAGACTTGAAAACAAGCCATTATCACCCTTCAGTGCCAGATAAATAAATGATCTAACTGGGGGCCGAACCCAGTGTTCTTTTACAAAAGCACAACTGCATGTCACTCTTATCTTCTGCATTCTGTCCTTGAATATATGATCAATCTTTCTGGACCACATCCAGAAGCTAGTGGCTTAACCCAGCAAGCGATGACTGCAGAGCAGTCAGATTTCTGTGCCACTTAATTTCCTATCATCACTTACACACAGCAGACAGTCTTCCAGAATACATTTAATGTGACCACTGTTTAACCTACAACTTTCTTATCAATCACATGGAAGTACAAATAACAGGAACAGGAGTCAAGTCTTAAATAGGCTTGATGCTGTATCTGTGCTTCCAGGTAACAAGAGTTTCAGGGGTTTGATTTTTTGAGGGTTTTTTTTGGTTGTGGTTTTTGGGTTTTTTTTGTGGGGAGACAGAAGGCACAAATGCAGGGTAAAAAATACCCCTCCCATTTTACGAGGGGAATATCTGAGCAAGTACACTGGCCTGAGCAGTCTGGCTCTGGGTACTCCCAGAGGAGTGATTTGACAGTCTGAACTATTGCTCCTTAGAGTAGTGTGGCTGGCCAGCTAACTCCCAAGAGTTCAAAAAATAACCCAAAACAAACGCACAGCTTGCTTTAACACCAGCACTTCTAGTGCACATGTCCCGTTTGCTGTCTGATTCGTATCTGGGGGAAGCAGTTTGTGATGTAGGCTTGTTCTTTTTCTTGGCTCTTGTTCTGCTTCTAACTTTGGTGTAGAGGGAATAGGCTTACACTTCTCAATGCACAGGTACTCTGATTGTTTCCAACATCGTAGCACTTCCACCTCCCTAAAAATCAAAAAATTCTGTTCACAGGGCTGAAAAAAGAGTGAATGGGCAGTTATCTGTTCCCTTCATGCTCCTACAGTCATCTCTGGCCTTACAGTGGAGCTTTTTCTGCTGCATTATTTTCAAATCACCTTGCCAGTTTGTCATCATCTAGGTACGGTCTGTTCAAAACTCTCATTATACGGCTGCATAGTAGATCTTTCAGTCTAATGGAGAAATTGAATTGAATCAGATAAGGTGTGTCCTCTTCCAGACAATTGCTCTGGAATAGTTTGCGTGACAGTTCAGGGTGCCAGTTGAAAGTAAGCCTTTTGACCCTAAAGCACTAGTGGGATCTCTAATCTTCTTTGTATGCATATGGCCTGGACACTACCATGGCCTTTCAGTTGTGTAGTAGCCCCCAGTTAAGCTGTGTATAAAAGGGTTTGGGTTCCCACACAGTGGATTTTGTGCTAACATCAGATGCCTGTGTGTCCAGTGAGTTTGGTATTGCATTGTTAGTAAGTCTTTTACTGGTTAGGAACAGCAGGATATATTTGTGGGCAAGTAATAGTCTTGGTGTGATGACTTAAGATAAAGCCTCACTACTTTGTTCCAGGGTATTCTTAGCCTGTTCTTGGCTAGATCTCGGTAGCATCACTTGGTCAGTGTAAAACTTAACGAGTGTCAGGGATGATCAGTATAAACTTGACTCTATGCTTCTTGAACAGATTTCACTGCATCATCCTGCTCTTTGTGGTAGAGATACACTTGAAAAAACCCCGGTGCTCAATAACTGCAAACTACGAAACATGTACATTCATCAGACTGCAAACTTCCAGCTCATTCCAGCAGCCCAACATTGCATGGCGTTTTCCTGAACTGCACTTAGTAGTTCTCTCTTCCTCATTAACTATGCTCCTAAATTAACACGTTCTAAGAGATCAGTTCCAGTTCTTTGTTAAGGCTGGTTACTGAATAACTGGTTGTAATTAATGCCTGAATTTATCACTGGTACAATACTGGCTACACTGTTCCCTGCACTTCAGCTGCTTTAAGAAGCTCTTTGTCAACAGGCTTCCTGTTTGGGTGGCTCTGTGAGGAGTCTGTATTGCTGAGTATCTCATTTGCAGGATCCTTCACTGAACCTGGTAAGTTGACCTGATTGTGGATCACAGCCTCATTCTGTCTGTTTGGAATTTAGTAACTGGTGTGTCCCTGATGGCCTTTTCTGACCTTTGAAGTTTTAGGGGCTACCCACTGATAAAGCCACTGCTGGTAAGTAGCCCATGGTCAAACATCCCTGCCAGAGAAAGCTTTAAGTCCCTGCATGCAATTACTGGATTGACTATACTTATATATATATATAGATATATATAGATATATATAGATATAGACACACCATTGCTTACAAAACATGAATTCTTTAAGTAGGGAATAAGATTTCAGCTTTACATGCAGAAATTGCTGCTGTCCAAATGATTTGGAGATCTTGCCCTAGGAGATGGGATAAGAAAGCTGCTGCAGTTCTGTGCTTCAGGCATTCGCAGTAAAATTGCTTTCTCTGTGAAAAAAATAGTCTGAAATAAAGAGGTGTTGGTAGTGGTTCCCCAAGCTTTAATACTAAAGGTGTATTTTCTAATGAGGACATGTGTTTAAATACTTCAGCTCTGTATTTATAACACCTTCACTATGCTCTCCTTCTTGCATCTAAATGAGTGTGGTCAGGGTGGAAGTACTGTGCAAATGAAAGCAACACTTGGTTTATCTCCAGTAGCAGCATTCAGTTCATTAATATTGCATTTCCCTGTAACTTAGAAAAAGAGTGAAAGCCTGTCTGTGTCAAAATATTAAATAAAAATGTGTTCCTTATTTTTGCATTAATGACTGTCCAGCATAATTTTTAATTCTTACTTGATGCAGTTATGCTCATACCATTATAATACTTCATTTTCTCACTCACTGTTGATGTAGGGATTAAATAACTTCCTTTCTCATTGTCTGAGTAATAGTCATATCTTTTCAAAGAATGAGAATAACAAGAACACTGGCCAATTCTTGGCTTTCACCAGAGAAATTTTTAAAATATTGGACTGGACTGAGAGGAAAGCAGGAAGCCAAGGTTGGAAACTTCTCTGCTCCATCCTATCTGATAAAGCAAGCAAGAGCCCAGAATTTTCCTTCATTAATTTGTTGGCCTCACAGGACAAACTGGAGTTCTAAGTTGCTTGATGTGAGCAGCTAAGACTAAAGCTACACAAGTCTGTCTTTTTGCGTCTGAAAGGGCTTAGCCTTGTAATAATGCTGTGACCCTTCCAGCCTTGCAGGGAATAATGAAAATACAGCAGGCTTACATGAGTGGTGAATACATCTTACATTGTTTATATCTGGGCCTGTAATTTCATGTTAGATCTGCACTCCCAAGACTTCTAAGTAGTTTAGGCACAGAATTAAACTGTAGATTGTGCAGCAAAAGCCTGAAAGTCTGGGAAGCTTTTTTCATCAGGTAGGTGGAGGGTTTCACTCCTGGCATATGTGGGGAGAATATATCCAAAGTGACAGACAAGTGTCACTGCTCACAGACTAGTGTGATTCAGCTGTGGCTGCAGCATAGAACTGTCAATGCTTCTGAAATCAGTGTAATTTCAGCAAATGGTTGTCAGGCCTGCTCCTCGTGGTAGGAAGTGTTTAATAAAAAGCATGTGAGAAGGCACATACATGTGTGCAGTTTGTTTTCTGTTCAGCAAGGAAATCTGGGATCAGGCCTCTCAAGATCCTACCCAGATGGCTGATTTAGCCCATGTGTCTTAAAGTAAGCTAGAGTCTGTTTTGATTGCACTATTCTTCAGAAGGAATTAACATTTCATACCTGGGAAATTTGTCTATGCTAATTTCAGTTCCATGTTTTGAAGGCAGAGTTTTGCTCTCCTTGCCAGCGAATGTTTAAGCCTTGTTGATGTTTCTTGTAACATGACAAGTATTCTTTCATCGGGTAAAATACAGAATACAGTTGCACATTCTATATTCATTCTGGTTTTCTAGACTTCATGCATGAGTGGTGAGCAAGGGCACACAGAGCCCTCAAAGGAAGGTGAAAAGGCTTTCCTAGCCAAAACTTGTTTGAGTTATTCACACTGCTGTTCACGTTACTACAGATAAGTAGGAAGAATTTTGCAGGCACCGTGTGAATTCTTTTCCTGCAGGTTTTATTTTTTCCTAAAAAATAAAAACTAAGACTTTTTTATCCCCTAACTCTCTACCCCAATTAAGTTAACTTAAACTGACTGCAGCTTGACTGAAAACCAGAATACAAGTTAAGGATAGTAGTGGGTCACATCATGGCTGTTTTAATGTGGAATTGAAACTTAAATTTAAATATCTTTTGGCTTAAAAGGAAAGGTTTAAAACAAAATGGAAGTGACCTTTTGAATTATGATTGTTTTACTGTATGATCATCTGTACTTCTCCAGAGAAGTCTATGGGTTAAAAGTCTGTCCATATGTTTTGCAGAAATCTTTATATAGAGGTAATACGTTGAACTTTGAATTTCGTTACTGGAAGAATAAGAACTTAAAGCTTTTACAGGATGACAAATGCATTTCACTTAAATGAGATAACAGGGATGTGCTCCCCCTGTTTAATCTGTTAAATCTTGACTGCTGTACAAAGCAACATTAAATTATTTCAAATCTATTTAGGCTCTTAAAACCTAAAACATTTAAGGATATGTTATGGTTAACTGCTGATTGCTTTAATCAAATCTTATTCCTTCTGAAAATCTGGCCAGTGATTGTTCAAATGATAAATGCATTAGTTTATTGCATATGCTGGTCCTGTAATTGAAAAAGTAAAATGACTAAGCACAGTGTTCTCAGTAAAGCTGCCAAAATAAAATACAGCCCAGAAGGGCAAGCCACGCATTTCATTAAAATAAGGTTCAGTAACCATGAAATTTATCACCCTAAGGGCTTCCTCACTCTGACAAGTGACTAAAGTGTAAAATATCAAATACCTCTGTGCTGACCAGTAACTGGCATTAACTTTAAGATTTTGTTAGTCAAATACTAGATGTACTTTCTTGTTCACAAGCGACAAGAAATGAATAGTTTTCTTCCTCAGCTTCCTGTGTTACTGCTGAAGACTCACACCTACACATGCAGCACATGCAAATGTCTTTGTGGGCCCTGGGAGGTGGGAAGTTGTGTGTGTGATCACAAGTGACGAGGAAAGAATGGCAGGGAGCAACCTCAGCTTGTAGAGCCATGAGAATTTGATCCATGAGTGGGGCAAGGCAGGAGTGAACTTGTTTGTTATCCTCCTCATGATGGATAATAGCACTTGTAACCCATAGCATCTAGAAAATATTCTCTAATTCTGGTTACATCTTGGGCCAATCATTACCTTTCTGATGGAGAAATCACTTCATGTTGGTTTTTCAACAGCTCCTACAGTTGAAACTCTCTGTCAAGACTTTGTTTAGAGATGTAAAATAATCTCATGCCCTACAGACTTTGTAGTCATGTCTTCTGGCTCCTGTCCTTTTGATTATTTCCTCTCCCAGCTTTTTCTGCTTGGCTCAATCTGATATACAGCTTTGCTCACTGAAGTGTTTGGCTTGAATGTTGTTGTGCTTGATGAGGAATCATTTGTCATATGAGGTGATCCTCATCTCTAAGAGAACATTAGGACAAAAGTGAGAATATCTCCTTTCAACAAGATGTACTGATTTGGGTTGTGCTTCTCTGCTAGAATCCACAAGTCTTCCTGAAAAATGTGTAATCTCTTCTCTAAACTGCTAGCAGGAGCAGTGTTTGAATACATATTTGCTAGATTTTTGATTTTATTTCCCACTATGCTTTCCAATCCTTATAGACAGATCCCTGTTCAGTAAACCTGTTCTCAGTGCATGGGCTGATAATACTTCTGGACCATCCCTAGAAAGCCCCTGAAACCCTACTTGGGAATACTGTTTTGGAGTCAGCTACTCTTCACAGCAAAATTTGTGGAAGCTGTTTCAATGTCCTCTAAGTCTATCTGAGTGTCCTGCCCACTTCAGTGATGGTTTCATCTAAGTTTGACAGAGCCTGAATATATTCAGTAGGCACATCCTACTGCTTTATTAATAGGACTTGTGGAATTCTACATGACTGTTAATTTATTAAAACCTTCAAGTGTTTCAGAGTAGGATTTCCTTGGAAGACTTCCTGAGTGACCAAATTCAGGCAGTTCTACTTGTCTAGAACCAATTGTAAAATCTCTTCTGTTGTATCGGCTGAACCAGCAGTTGTGGTGGCCAGGGGGCCAAAGAGCCCAGGTACAGAGGGGGGCCCGCTGGTGGACAGGCTCCAAAGAGTAAGACTCCCCCTTATCTCAGTGAGAAAGGCCTCCCCCATTGATCTTGTGACCCTATGGAGATTCGGTCTGTCTGACTGGCCAGCAGACAGATGCCCCTTGTATCCCTTAAGAGGATGTAATCCAGCCCCCAGTCCATCCCCTCCTTATCCCCATTGGTTGTTCTTGTATTACCCCACCTCCCTCCTGGACCCCTTTATAAGTCTATCCCGAACGGAAGTGTGCCCCTCGCCTCCTCTCCTCCTTCTCGTCCTTGAACCGGAGGCCTATAACAAGCTATCCAATATGCCAAAGTGCTTACACAAGGCTTTTAGGAATTGTAGACAAAGTGAATGTCACCACGGTGTCACCAGGATAACTACCAGTTGCTTGAAGCCTCCTTCACTTCATATTTTTGGTTTGCCAGTTCTTAACAGGTGTATACTTTAACTAGGTGTAGCACTTCAAATACTTAGGACTATATACATCACTATATGAAGGTAACAGCTTTTTGCCTGCTTTTCAAGGACTTGGCCAAGTAGGTGGTAAAGTAGAATGACAAGTCTGTTAATTTCAACAAACTGTTACTTATAAACACCTTGCCGACAGTGAGACAGCAAAATAATTCAGGAATGAATGTCTTATCCCTTATCAACTCCACGTGTGATAAATGGATTTAGCTGGTTGTGATGTTAGAGAAAGGAATCTCTAAGTGTTAACTATCTTCACGGGAACTGGGGTGCAAGCCAAGCCACTATCTTGTACCAGAATAAACTGATAAGAGAAAGTGTTCAGTTAAAATAGGGCAGTTGTTTAAAGAAATAGTCTGAAGACGTAAAACTCTTTGAAAAGTTGAGATTAGATAATATGTGCAGTATTCATTCAAGTACCTGACTTCAGTTTTGTAACTTTAACTCATCCCCTTGTAGAAATTACAGCTATCCTCCTGGTCTCCCCCATTTTCCCCCACAGATGCAAGCCTGTGAATTCTTCTGCAGCACAGAAGGAGAACATCCCTTTGAAATTTATCTTGTCAGAAACATCAAACAGCTTCAGCCAATTGTATGTGTGCTCCCATCATCCTTTGTCTGACCTCTGTCATTAGTGATGCTCCTTGCTTGAGATGCTGTTGTGGGCAGTTGCCATCTCCCGGAAGATGAACATCAAGACAGTTTCGAAAATGGAGAAAATATAATGTATTATTGGAAGTAGAATCTTGCCGTAATAAGTTGCAAGTTGATTAGGAGTGACAGACCGGGCAGCTGGAAATGTAACATGTGGAATACTGTGAGGTCAGGCTCAGCTTTCCAGAGGAGCAGTGAGAAGACTCTGCATCTGTTGCACTTTTAGGATCAGAGAACAGAAAGCTCTCAGAGAACAGAGAGCTTACAGAGCTGAGTCTCTATCTTGTGGTGTGCCTGTTCCCAGCAGCTGCCGCCAAACCATGAAGATGATTAAACCACAGAAAAGAATAGAGACTAAAACTCTTGTTCTGGTATTTCTTCTGCCATTTGAGCAGAGCAGCAGAAGCGAAGCCACACTGAATGTGAGTGGAGCAAGATGAGGAAATGTCAGTGATGCAACCACAAACTTTAAGCACTATAATAAAGGTGTGTGGATGACAGAAGATGAATGAGAGCTATTTAACTTAACTCTCTTCATGAAGCCGACACTCTTGCTAGATGTTATTACTCAAGTTTAGAGAATGCTCCTGTCAGCCTGTTGAGATGCATAAGCAGGTAGCCTCAGTGCACTGAAGGCAGCATTTACTGATCAGCTCAGTTTGGTCAGTTCTTCCTTTGCTCTGTGAATAGCCCTACAGCCCCTGAGCTGAGAGGTCGCTTAATGTTAGGTGCCTGTTAGACTAATCCTAAAGATTTATCTGAGCAAGACATTGCTGTTCCTGTTTATCCTTCAAATCACCAAATTTCACTTGTTACTCTCCAAGCTGTAGTTGGTGTGCCTTTTAAAATTTTAAGGAGGCAATCAGTCCTGAATTGAAGTTGTAGCTGTTATTTGCACCTACTCGTAGTCTGTGGAGTCTTTTTATATTCCTTCCTCTGAAGGTGGCTTACGCTAACTGCACGTGTGTTTTGGTGTCTCTTTAAATAATAAATGCATAAAGCGAAACTTACCTTGTCAGGTATTCAGGTTACTACTTCTTTCTCTGGATTTCCCCCTTGGCTTGAGATTTCAGGATCTATCCAGGGTAATAGAAAGAGCTTGTTCTCTGAGTGCACTTTGCAGAGAGGATCCCATCCCTTTCTGAGGATATTAGATGTCTAGTAGGATAACCTGCCAGCTCAGCTGTTACACTTTAGTATCAAGCTGTTTTGTGCACTGCAGTTCTGGTGTTTCCTTCATTGTTTTGCTCTTCACATATGCTGCTTTCAGTGCCTGCAAGTATTAAAGCAGCTCTGCCTACTTAGAGAAATACCTGTGATATTATCTGACCACAAATTCATTTTGCCTCTGAGAATGATCTGGAAAGGCACTCTAGCTGGTATGCAATTAGCTTTGCATAAAGAAACAACCACTAGATTAGCTTTGTTTTCTAAACAATCAATCATGCTTGTATAGGCTGAACCTCTCACTGCCCTGTTCTTTATGTCAGCAGCCCTGTATCTATAGAATTACTCAAGTGCAATCACTTTGAATCTTACAGCTAAATTAACATTGGCTATGACTTGTTGACTTTAAATACCTTTTTCATGTGAAGAAAAAACTCTCCCCTTCCTAGAAGAAGCCTGCCTAGTCCTGTAGACACTATTGCAAGAAGGTTTTGTTCTTACAGATACTCATGAAAAGCTGCTTTAGCATGGGAAAGATTAATTCACTGAGGATGTTTTAGGTAATCCAACTGTGTTATCTGATAGTAACCTCCAACAGAAAATGCTTTTGGGAGACTAGATGCCTTTCAAACAGCATTTGCTTGTTGTTTTGGGTGGGTTGGTTTTGGTTTTGGTTTTTTTGGCTGGAGGTGGGCATAAGAGCTCACAAGGGCAACTAGTGTTCAAGGTATTTAAATGTACATTAGCATCTCTACTGCCTTTACAGCCTGCTTGTGGTAGTCCCAGCTGCCTTGTAAAAAATAGTCATAGTGCAGCTGATGAAACCATTGATTCCTCTTAACCGCTCTGCCCTGGAAACTTGTCTCTGTGGGGACTTAAAGGGGTGCAAGACCCATGCTCTGGATGATAAGATGATACTTAGAGTTCCGTGGATGAGCTCTACCCCCATCTCACAGTGCCGCTTTCTCTTTTGGGTTATACACTGAGTTTTCCTTGGAGGATGACAGCTGTGTATTTTGCAGGAAGCACGCAGGAAAAGTTGATGGGACTGATAGAGCATGACTGAATTGTCTGACTGTGACAAGGCTAAACCTAGACCAGGAGATGTGTTTGCTTTCAAATATTTTCACCTTCAAGAACTTCTGTAGTGATTGCACTGATGTGACAGCGGGGTGCAAATACTTCTCTGGTGCAGAAGTGCTGCAGATCTCATCCCATAGTGGTCCACATGTCTGCTGTTGAAGTGGCATAGATGCTGGAGCTTGTGCATCCTCTAAGAGGAGAACAGCTGACAGTCATTCCCAAATTAGGTAAAAATGCCAAATTCTGGCAAGCCTTTGCCAAGTATTTTGTAGTTCTCTACAGTCACAAATGGAAGAGGTTTGTGTCCTCTAAATATTGCCCTGCTAATTGGTCTGCACGTATCAAGTCCAACTGCCAAGCACTTGTAACCTCTTATTATTTTAGTGTACGTGTCAGTAAATATCTTATCCTGCCAGTTCTAACAGGGTTAGAGCTTGGCAAAACACATTCTAAAATAGCATTTGTTCATTGTCCAAAATCAAAATGTCCTGATCAAGCTGCTCTTAAATGTGGCCATCAGCTTTCTATGGGGCTGCTTATAAACCAGCTGTCTAAAGCATATTATTTGCACTAAAAGTGTCTAAATTGGATGGTTTGTAACTTGGCCAAAATACCGTCTGTTTATTACCTGTATTTCTGTCTCCTATAAGGTGTAACTCTTACGTGGTGTGGGCTTCCTACTTTGTTAAAAGTACTGGTTGTGGAAGTTCTTGCTGTATTGATCCTAAATGCTGTAGATAAGGTCTGAAATCAGTGTGGTGATGTAACCCTTTTAAGTGCTGATTCATCCATATTATTGACCAAACAGTAATTCTCTGATTTTCTTAAGGTTTAATAATTATTTGGGTTAAAAGGAGATTCTTAATTTTATCTTACACCTTACTTAAAATATACAGGCTGTGCATCACTGCTAGATCAGTTCAAATGTTTATTTAAATAATTGAGGAACTAAATCAAATAGTTCTACTTCATGGCAGTGTACATAAACACATCTGTCATGCTGGAATTTGGGACAGCCTAAAAAACTGGAGCAGGGATCTGCTCAAGTGCTCCAGCAATACTTTTTATGGAGTGTGCTTTCTCAACGGTTGTTTGTAATTATTTGTGCTGCTAAAGGGAGGCACTGGAAATGTTTACTGAAGGTGCTGCACCCTAAACCTGCAGTTTCCTCTATTAGCACCACCTCACGTATCACAGGTGTGGGGCCAGAGGGGTGAAAAGCAGCTCTTTTACTACACCTTTTGCAGGGGGGATTTAGGAGGAGGTGGGATGGTTTTGGTGCCAGGAAGTAAGTAAGAAATAAATGTTATCTCTAAACACCTTTATTCCTTTCTTTCAGTACTGTAGTGATGAGTTCCATTCATCGGGGATGTTAGAGTATTTTCCTTGGCTCAGATGGAGGGAAGCTCCACGAAGCTTGGGTGGGGACGGGAAGGAATCTCTCACCTTTGTGCTGACAGGAGACAATTTCCAGCAATCGTGAGGAGTCGGTGTGGGCTCAAACTGCAGATTAGGCTGTAAATGCTGGTTTGTTACCAAGCAATCACGGTGATGAGGTTCCCCTTTGATCTGTGAGTCCACTCAAACAAGGCAAAATGAGAACATTTAGTGCAAGATGATATAACCAGTTATACATACTTGTTTACAAACCCTTTGGAGAATCTGAAATGTGAGAAACCCTCTTCTGAGATGTTTTGGTTTTTCTCTGAGGGAGTAATTATTTCATCAGAGTTAGTAAAATCTGGTCAAAACCTCACTTCTCTGTCTTTGTTGGAGGGTGAACAAAATTCTAGGGATGGTTTCAAAAGCTTCCTTTAACAGAGTTTTCTGAGATTGAATGATGGTAATGTGTTTAGGGACTGGTAATTGGAGCTAATTCCAATGAATTAGGCTTTGCAGATGTTAATGATATGCTAGAGGAAGTCGGCTTATGAAGATCTATGCTGTGCTCTTTTTTTGTCTTGATCTATTGAATAGCTTCTGTAATTGTCTAATACATATTCTGGCAGTATTTGGGTTTCCTAAGCATTTGCAGCCTGAAGAAACCAGGCTGTGAATTTTCAGGCAGTGCATATGATTAGTTTAAATGCCAGTATGTGAAAATAATGTGCTTTTCATAGTAGGTACAGTAGCATCTGCAAGGAATGTCTAACTTTGCAGATACGGACTAAGTAATCAGTCCTGGCTTGACTATTTTTATGGATGAATATTCATGCAAAACTCTAGTCTCAACCTGTTACAGAAAGTATTTCTTATTCTGGAGAATTTGCAAAGGTTGTTCTGGTGTATTCCATTTTCCCCACTGCAATCAGGAGGACAGCCTTGGCGAAAGAACTTAGAGCAAAAGAAATGCTACTGGCAACGATGTCCTGATTAGGATTATTCTTGCACCACCAGCCTTGCTGGGTTAGACATTGCCCTTCCTTCTGCAGGAAGGTGGGATTGATGCAGTTAATCCTCTTGTTTATGTATTAAGATGTTTGCTGATGATAGCCTTAATTTTGTTTTCCTCTGTTGTTCTACTTCATAGAGGCAGAGGGAACGAATCCATTTAATTCTGGTGAGAGATAACATTCGTGTTCAACATGGTTTAAAAACTTGATGATCTTTTAATAGGACATTCCAAGCTGGACCATACTTTTAGCTCAGGCCAGACTGAAGTTTGTGCCTGTCTGACCAAATCAGTGGATTTTCTTAGTGAAAGTCATTACTTGCAGCAGTGTCAGCCCATAACAACATATTTGCACACTGGCCTGAGTGATTTCTGTCCCTATGAGGTTTTGAGTTTTGTGCTTTTGTGGTAACTTGGTTGTTATTTTTTGGTTTTGAAAGCTGTTAGTGCTTGCTGTCTTGCCCTTTACCTAATTTTGGGTGTAGAACCTGCTAATTGGAGATCCAGCCATCACAAATTAGGCATGCCTATGTCTTTGCTATGCTGTGAAACTGCTTCGTAGTGCCTGTTTTTTTTCCCAGCATTCCTGGTCTCAGCTGCTGTTTTCCATTAGCTCTGAAGGCTTCTCTACTGCTATTTATGCACGTACCCCCTTAGCTGTTTACTTGTTTAATGTATCTGTATTAGTAAACATGAAGGTAATATGAGTATATATGACTTTTTTACCTATCAGTAAATCAAAGTACAAGTTAAATCAGATAATGCCACTTCTCCAGTTTAACAAAATGAAGTATTTCCTACTAAAAACAGCAGCAGCCGTGATTTAACAATGTAATCTGATTTAATATTAGTAACAGGCTGTGCCTTTAGGGAGCAGTATAATATCCAATCCACTGAATAAAGTCTGTCTCACATTAAATTCTGGCTCTCTCTTAAAAAGATGGCTTCCCAGAATTGTTTCAGTAATTGCATAAAGACTCATGATTTCCTATGTATTTTTCCCAGTAATGAATGGAGAAATTATGTTGGCCCCCAAAATACAGAGAATGATGAAATAGTGCTGTCTTACAAAGCAGTTCTCCCTGGTGTCACAAGCACCTTCACCTCTCCACTTTACCTCTTGAGCTTTCTACTCCTCCTTGTGTGTCTGGGCAGGAAAATTCCCATCGGGGAGTTTGTCATGCCCAGATTGCCATCTGTGACTGCATCACCACATCTTCAGCAGGAGCCAGAATCTTACTCTTGGTCATTTTCTGAGTAAGCTGTGAGGAGGTGGAAAGAGGGCCCCAAGAAAGCCAAAGGGGCTCTAGTCAAAGCCATGCTTTATGGAAAGAAGGAAGCAGGAAACCCTGTGGAAGATTTAACTTAGGCAGGGCTGGAGTCTGTAATCCTGTGTATGTCATGCTTTAATAATTTCTGGAATTTTGTATACATACCGAGGAAAGGGTGCAACAAGTCTTCATTAATCCTTCCAAAATCAAGCTGTTCACACCCTTTCTTTTATGTGTTGGATTGTGGTTTGGATATTTACTTGTTGGGGGAACAGAGGATGTCAGATGTTCAGCGTTAAGAGTAGAAAAGCTGCCAGCATCATCTGCTTCTCTTAGATGAATTTGTATTTCAAACATCGTGTTCTGGCTTAAACAGCAAGGCAGAGGTTGTAAAAGACATCAACTGACTTACAGTGTGTGAAGAGTCCTAAGGGCAAGCAAAAGTTTGTATTAGAAGAAGTGGAAAAAATGCTGTTTCTCCGTGTGAGGTGGATTGCTCTGTATTGTTTTAATTCACAACGTGCTGCAGAATGACTTACCCCTGCCCGGACCTTGCTTCTGTGGCCTAAATTGTGTGGTAGCTTCAAAAGTAGGTCATGATGCAAAAGCAAAGCACTGTGCTGTTTCCAGTGGCTCTTTTCTCTTTCTTTTTTTTTTTTTTTTTCTTTAGGCACGATGTCCTTGTAGAAGAAGCTGGTTTATGCTGCTATGTTTCAATGCCTTTGATTACCTGAATGATGAATTAGATGTTAGGACATGTCAAACGTGGTTCTTCATTGCACCCAGTTAGCCTTAACCTTTTTCCTTTGGCAGGGTTTTAGTGATTCACAACAGGCCAGTCCAGTGTAATATAAGACTGTTTTAAAATGAGAGGCTGGCTTTCAGGATCTGGAGGTAACATAGCTCATGTATGGGAATGTTAAGTAATACATGATATAATTGATTTTTAAAAAAAATTATTCCTGAACTGGTGTAATCTTCTCCCTCTGATAGGGTTAATACAGTTCTGCTTTTAGAAAGTAGTAGCTGAAAAGCTTTCAATGTTTGCATTTAGCTGTCAGAAGTCTTAATGGGAATTTAAACTAATGCCTTGCCTATAATTACCACCCTTTTGAACCAAAGGCTTTATGACTCACCTGTGTAGAAAGTCACAGAGTTTGTCTACACCTTTATGATGGAACAGCTTCATTAGATCACAGAAGCATACAGCCTTTCCTCTGAACTTTGAGTAGGGTAGTTGAGCACATTTATCCAGCTGGGCCAAAACCTCCAGGTATGTATTCTAGATGTTTTTCTTCCTAGTGCAGTGACTGAACACTTGAGTATTGACGTGGGCCAAAAAACCATCTCTTGTGGCCAGTTCTGTTACTATAAACAGCTGCTAATAATTAGCAACAGAGCCGCAAAACAGCCAGAGAGAAAATAGCTGCCTGTTGGCCACGCAAGTGGTGTTCTGCCTTGCATCTGGCAAGTACAAGGAGAATACATGAGAGCTCTCCCAGCATGCCTGAGGATCCTTCTGCCTTCTGCACAGCAGGTGCCTGGAGCTGGGCAGATGAGTTTGCTTTTTGACCTTGTAGCCGCAGGGATCCACCGACAGCTCTGCGAGCTGCAGTTGCACACTGGCTTTGGGTATTGCTGCCCAAAGGGACACTTCCAGCCACTCCTGTGCCTTCCTGTTCCGATGATATGGATCCATGCAGCCATCCTGATTTTATAAAGGATTTTTTTCAGCTGCTTGGACATGTTTTTGTCGGCTTAGTTTTCAGCCTGGATCAGTTACAGTGTCTGGTTCGCTGCTGGGCTGCTCGTGTGGCTGTGCAGGAAGCAGTGGGAGTAAGGAACCAGGGGCAAAGAAAAGGAAGAACAGACTGGTGCTCTTAGAGGAAGTACTTGTTTATACCAGCTCGAAGTGATTGAGAAACCTAGAGTGTAAGCAGTAGAATAAGCTGACAATGTATTTTATGTGGTACTTCTTTACAAAATCAGTTGCCTGATCTTACAGAGTAATTTTTAATGTATTTTGAGAATGGGCAAGGCTTTGTAAGGTGGTGTAGTCATGCTTCCAGAGGGATTGAAGGTCAGCCTTGCCTTTAAGAACTGCTCTTTTACAGCAGCATTCTCTTTGTCTGTTGGTGTGGTGGAGCACAGAGCACTGGAACTCAAAACACCAGCAATTATGTTTGGACAAAAGCCATTTTACTCTTGAAAAGGCACAAGCCCAAACGATGTGTCCTTTCACAAGCCAGTCAGATGCTGAAGCAGAACCCATTGTCCACTTTGCATTGAATTGTGGAAGGAATAATAAGTGGTGTTTGTCTGCAACATGGCAGTAGAAGTGCTCAGCCAAACATTTATTTAGCCTGAGGAAAAGACTGATAAACTCAGAATAGCTTTAATATTAGCATTAGAAAGAAAGGTAAACTTAAATCAGTCTAGATAACTTTTCAAGATGTGGCCAGATACTTGAAAACCTGAGCATAAACTTGGCAGAAAAGTATTTGACAAATAAATGGAATGACTGGGCATTTACGGGCTTGTCAGCCTGACATGATTCACAGGTGAAATAATTTGGTTGCTACCATAGATGTCTGTGGGATGCACTCATTGAAGCATTGGAGATGGGTAAGTTGTAAGGCTCTGGGAGGAACTAAAATATTCTCCTATTAGACTGGCAGTTTCTGGAGTATTACACTTTTTTCCCCATCAAACATTTGACTATTTCATTAAGAAGTACACTTACTTGGGGTTTTTATTGTTGTTGTTTGGGGGTTTTTTGATGTGTTGAGCAGAATGGATCACTGACAGATCCTAATGTGACGATGACAACTGTGACCAGAATCATTAAAGCCTATTTAAATTCTGTAATAATAGATTAATTGATTCTTAGCTATTTTCCCTTGTAAAGGTAGTGATCAACAATGAAAAGATATATGCAATGACGGCTCAAGGTGTCTCTTCATCCTTCCTTTCCGCATCAAGAAGGTAGAATTCATTTAAAACCATAGAATCTTTAAATTAGAGTATTTCCTACATCATTAGAAGATAATTCCTGTGAGCAAAACTGAATGCAGCTCTTCATGTTTTTAGACAACCTTGGTCAGTCTGTATCTTGGCATGTAAAAGAAAGTCATGATAATGTAAGAGGCAGATCTTGAAGACAGGAGATAACTACATAAATGACTGGAAGTTAATGCAATAAACTTCAAAGAAGAGGATGAGATAAGGGGTAGTTGGCCTCTGTTCAATCCTCTCCTTTTTTCCTTAGATATTCAGTAGTGCTTGGACAGAACTGTTCCCATCGTTTTCGGTTTGCTCATTCCAGTTTTTCACAGGCTGTGCTTATTTTTCTCATTGTCTTTGGTTTTTATAACTAGTGCATACCCACTCTTCTGAGGTTCTTTCTTACACCAATAAATGCCTGAGGAAATGCCCAATGGCTTTATAGGAAGAAAACCTTCCAAAATATTTGAAATATTCTCTTGGTATCCAGTTGGGCCCATTTAACTGTTTTCTACTTGCCAAGCTTTATTACAGCTCAAAAAAATGCATGTGTGATTACCTGAAACGTGCTGTGTACTCCACAGCTTACAGTCATATGCTTTGGCACTGGTTCAGAAATTCTAGTTACTTGTCAAACAGTGCATTCCTATTCCTTGTTAGCAAGAGAGATCTGGAAACATGCATCAAAAATAGTTCAGTCTTAAAAGATTGGGGCAGGATCACTGTTAGCCTCACTTATTTTGGTATTGATGGGTGTGCTACCAGTCTGCTGACCTCTAGATGGTGGCATCACAAATGCAGGAACATTGCTTTTCAAACCCCCAAGTACTGAACTTAAAAACACACTGAGATGTGTGATAGAAGTCATTTGCCCGAGGCATCATGTTGTATAATTGTGTAGCATGAGCTCTTTGTGCATCTTAAGCATGGTACTGCTCACTAGGGAAAAGAAAGCCATGGAATTTTGTGGGCTACAGATATGGCCTATATAACACTTACTCTTCTTTGGCAAACCCTGAGGAAAGGCAGTGATTTTCCTTTGGTTCTTTGATGGTTCACAGGCTCTGTCTGTGAACAGTACCTATTTGAGGCACAGGATTATTGACTTGTCAAGCCTGTAACATGTTTTGTTTGACACAGTCATATTATGCCTCAGTTGAAGGTAGGTAGTAAAAGTATAATAGATAAGATTGCAAGCAATTTGAGAAGCTTTATAAAATTTTGCTTACAGATTTTTGGAATATATCACTCGCCTGTTTTGTTGAAATATTAACTATTGCTTTATAGGTTTTTGTCATTGCTAAAATATGGCCAAAGGTCAAAGTAAAACGTGCAGTTAAGCTAATGAAGAGCTGATCTCATCAGTCCCCTCCTCCCATAAACACTCGGCAAGATCAGAAATATTTCTATATCTAAAGTTCTCTTCACATCCAACCTGTGTACAATGCCCAACAGGAATCTTTTCCCATGGATGAAATTCTTCATTCTACTGCTTTATTTGTTGTTAGTTATGAAAATGCCCTTGAAAACCAGCCATGAAAAACAAATTGTGCTGGATGCAGACATCAGAGAATTCTGCATTGGTATTTTAATCCAGCTTCTCTTCAGGTGCCATTTACTTTGGAGTTCTTTGCTGCATAAAAGCCTCTGTTATATTTACTTCCATCAGGTAAATGAATTTATCTCCCTCTTTGAGAAGAAAGAATGCCACTATTCAAACTTGCCAAATTCAAAATGAACTTGGAAAAAGCAGTAGCAGAATATATATCAGTCTAAAATGAATATGAACACAACTGAGCAGGGCTTGGGAAAGAACTGAAGACCTTTCTGAGAGGTTCTTGTTATTCTCTGGCTCTTGTATTAGACATGCACTTGGAGTCAGATGAAAGTGCTGCAGGAAGTCTAGCATTATGCTTACCACAAAATTGACATAATGGAACAGTAATTCTCTGTTCTTTTAGATAAAACCTGTCCATTGTGCCTCTTGCTATTGCACTCGAACACTGTAACTGCAATTTCTGGCATGTTTAAAATATGCTGTTCTTATCTGTGTCAATTACAGCTTCAAAGTCTGCCTCCATCTACCACCCATTATTCCTGGTTCTTAAATTATCTGATGATTCCCCATCATCTTCCACTTCAGAAATAACTTTTTCAGTCATCCTTTAAGAGCCTTGCTCAAATGGGCTAAATCTCAGAGGTCCTCTTTTGTGCTGCCTCTTTATCCTTTTGCAGGACAAATGCTCCTGGCTTGGTGTCATCCTCCTTGCCATGTGCAGATGGCCCCAGTGCATCAGAGAATATTTTGGAGTGATGAACTGCCCTCCTCTCAGGGCCTCACCCTGGACCTGCATATGGAAGGAAGTGTTTAGGGAAAGGGAATTAAATCCTTCACAGGAAGGGAAATCAGGCATGAGAAAACAGTAGACTTTAAAGCCAGATTGTTCAGGAGAGTAATCCATGACCCTCAGTCTGTAATATAACATACATGTTCTGGTGATTTTTGAATAATAAGAGCTAACATGTATACTTTCAAATTCTACTGAATGTGTTGCCTGAGTCTGCCAGCACTTAAAGATTTTATGACTAGTCTGTAATTAAAATAATTGCTCCTACTCTAGAACATATTTTGTAGGCTTTACTCACTCAGAACTTGTGTTATGTAAAGTGGATGTGTTTTTTTAATACACAGAGTATTTAACATTTATGATAAACTACTTGCATCTTAATTTCTGTTAATTCTGAGTGGGTAGAGAAATGCTTTCTCAAATCATTTTTGTTCTGAGCTATTTGATACTTACAGAAAAATCTTGAACTTAAAACTTGGTTTATAGAACTAATTCAGTAAGTTACTTTAACTTTCTCATGGGATTTAAAGGTTTGTCCAGCTCAAAATAAAATTTTAGTATTAGTTTGTTGTTGAGGTGATCAAATATGAGAATTCCAGTAATCTTGGGGAGCCTGGAAGAAGAAAAGATGTGAACCAAAAAAGATGCTTTTGAATGGAAGAACCAAATATATGCAATAAACAGCTCAAAGGAGGGTGTCAGCAGGAGGGTGGTGTTCTCAAGATGGTGTTCTTGTGATGCACTTTTAGTAGAACAGTGTCTCGGGTCACACTGAAACAGAGCTGCTCTTGTGGTGTCCTTTAAACACCAGACATGTCATCTGTTTCCTAAGGCTCAGTTTTAGGTTCACCACTTAGTGATCTGGTGTGTGCTCAAGCCTACAAAGAGTTTTTGTTGCCACAACTGAAGAGACAGGGAATTGCAGCGTGAGGACTTCTACTGAGGCCAGATTTGCTGCCAGAGCCGGCCTTTCATGGAACCATATCCCTGAGGGGTTTTGTCCTGGGGTCACAGCTCAGTCACCCTGTGTGCAGAGATGTAAATATGCATCCTTCTAGTACAAACATTATGTAATCTGATTTTTTATAAGATGCTTTGTTTTCTTCTCCTAAATGCTTAAATATGTTTTGATTGGCATGGTGCAGATTTGTACATTTTGTCTGTGGCACAAAGGAGGGGAATATACAGAAGAAGCTTGTCTTACCTGGTTAGAATACATTTTAATAATTTTAGTGTGGAAGATATTGTACCATTCTGCTTTCACAAATTTCAGCAGCCTTGCAAGAGGATGTGGGAGTAAGATGCTCTGGTCTTGTGTGCAGAAAGATGAATTCACATGCTGTGTATATCTTCATTAAAGTTTAAATATTTAAATATCAATCCTTAGTTACATTCATCATGGCTTATTTTGCTCATGCTTCCTTGAGAAATATCTTCAGTATAAAATGGTGTGATAGTTACTGCAAAGTAACTTGCAACTTCCAAAAGTCTAAATGGAGATGTCTGTGTGACCATGGTAATTGATGAATCATCTTCCTGGCATAGAACTGGAATATCCTATGCTGTTTCTGAAATGCAACCTGCTTTAAATTTCCCAGAATTTTAGTCTTGTGCTCTGTGTTCTGAGGATCTTGGACAAGTACCCTGACATTCTTCTGTGGCTTTGTGTAGGACCACAAACCAGAGGAACTGGAGTACAGTAAAGCATCATTTAAATACAAGGCACAACTGCTTTTCAATGGAGAGTGCAGAGGTAGGAGGGAACGTGGAATAAAGGACCCTACGCTAGGCAAGGACAATGGAAAGCATGAAGCAGGAAATAGGTTATATGGTTGGGGGGGGGGACACAATATCCTGAAAAATCCTATTGAAATTTTTAAATGCTTGCTTTTTGTTGCAGATTAATCAGCCACTCGATGGGGATTAACAGTGGAGCACCTCTTTGTGTCGCCTTTCCACCTCTGTGTAGCACGAATAACAACTTCAGCACTTCTTCAATAATAATTATGAAACTGGTATTAACTGAATGGCAATTATGGATTTTTAACTCTAACTCACAGTAAACCAGCAAGCCATATGTTGAAATTCCTACCAAATAGCTTTTCATTCTTAATGTCTCGTATCTATACAAGAAGTTGCAAGACACCTGTTTGTACAAGAGGAATATAAGCATTACTTGCCTGAGGAACAGAAGCTGAAAGAGAAGAAACCCTAACTTGTTTGTGGAGTTATGGTAGTATTATTTATAGAGATATAACAAATATATATATTTTTTATGGTAATGAAAATGGCTCCTCAGAATGCTGACTCGGAATCTATGCAAGTTCAAGATCTACCTGTGGCACAGCTTCAGAAACCAGAAAGCAAGGAGAATGAAAGTAGGGAGGAGACCATTAGTGAAGGATCCATAGACCGGATACCGATACGCCTGTGGGTGATGCATGGTGCAGTAATGTTTGGCAGGGAATTTTGTTATGCCATGGAGACAGCTTTGGTAACACCTGTATTGTTACAAATTGGTAAGTAATTCTCATTTCTGTGAGTCGAAGCTTTCTATATATTTTTGCATTGGTCGAAGCCAGGCAAAGAGGGAAGATACGTCTGCCAGCTACAAGTAAACAAGGTAAAAAGGATTTTGGTTTTTTTCCTTAGTGTCTGTAGCACAGATTCAACTGTGTGATCATGTTTAAGTGGGAAAGATTTCTATATGTATTCATCTTCTGTCTACTATTGCTTCCCTCTGTAAAAACTGTAACCTGATTTAATTCTAAAATGCTCTACTACAAGGTAAGTGTCCTAGAAACTAGAAACAATATTAGGCTATAAAGGATTGCAGCAAAGCATTTTTTTAATTTATGGAGAAATGCTTCAGGTTACAGTATTTTAGAATAAACAGTTAGATAAATTGTTTTTTCTATTGCATTTATTTCTGTTCTCTAGTGAGTCTTGTTTTGTGTGATTAATCTGCAGTTTATAGCACATGAATAAACAACGATACCAATAGCCTTAGATGATAAAGGGGAGTGCTGGAGTTTAGAATAGGGGTAGTCAGTGTTAAATTTCATGGTGAGCGCTGTCATTAGGTTTCAAATAAACTGTTTACATTTTCAAGAGTATCTGGTGTTATCTTTATCAAATACAGAAACTTGTCTTGTCAATCAGATATCAGAAAATATTACACAACATGGAATGGAAATGCCAGACTGACTGGGGAATAAACCAACCGTGTGTGTGCACTGTATAATTGTCTATATATTTGTATACTATATGTTTGCTTAGGGTGACCTGTGCAGGTGTGCCTTGCAGCTTGCTCAGCTGTGGCCAAACAGAAGCAGTCAACCAACTGAAAAATAATGTTCACTGAATGCTATTTACAACATTGTTTAAAAATTTCCAGGTTAGCGTCTTGAATGAAACACATGGGGTTTTTTTTGTTTGTTTGATATGAGAAAAAGGCATCTTAGATTCAAGTTGTGAGCACGTGATGTACAAGTCCTTTCATGCAGTCTCCCTGCAGTTAAAAATGTGTTTCTATATGAAATTGCTAGTTGGTTTATTTTGAATAAATGGAGTGAATAATCAGTGCAGTTAGTGCCATGGGAGATGCTGATGAGTTAAGCCTCCATGTTTTCCTGAAAATTTTAATTTTCAGAGCTCATCAGATGGTCTTCATGGATCTATTGTTTGCATAGTTGAAACATTCTAAAAAGCTCTAAAAAAGAGCTTTTCTGATCAACCTCACTTGCTAAATAAAACACGTGCAACTTCATCTAGGAATGTTTGTGATGTTCATAACTTGTTCTGAGGTTTTGTCTTTTGGTTAAGTTGAGATTTAGAGACTTCAGTCGCTTATCCTGGCAGCATTGATTCAATAACTGTCTACCATAAACTCAAAAACTTGCATCCTACTTTGCGTGGAGAAGATCCCTGGTTTTGTAAGTGACCTGTACATTTTTGTTTGCTTTGTTTGTGCTGGCACTTGGACGATTAAAATGTATGTCTGGCTAAGCTGACTTTACCTTACCATAGGGTAAGGTCAGACAGTATAAATAAACCATCCTCTTAATTACTGACCGGTCTTCCAGTTTACATTTCTTTTGTGAGCTTTTCTAGCTGTTTCCTCCAGATAATTGAGAAATATCTCTTCCCTTCCTTCCCTAACCCCCATGATCAAAATAACATCGGGATTTGGGGGAAGGGAGGAAGAGGGCTCCCACTTCTAGAAAAGCTGCAAATGGGCAAAGCGATGCCAAAGTCTATGGGGATGCAGCGATGATGTTCCCTGCCACAGAGATAAGAAATGGAGGTAGCAGTTACAAATGTCAGTGCTTTGGGAGTTAAATCTTTCTGCTTGGCTCCTGTGCCCTCAGCAGGGCTAAAAACAATGTTGGATTCACTGAAGGGTTAAGTTATTCACGGGTGACTTATCTGGCCTCTTTGTTAATTACCTCTTACATGGTTCTGTTTGCCTTTATCAACCTCAACATCTGTCTGCCTCAGCATGAGCTATATTTATTCCTCACTGGAGGGGGTTGCAATATAGCTGTCGAACTGCTGTAATATTCCCTTTGCTTCTTATTTTGGTAAAAGCAAAGATCAGTTTCTGTGAGATTAAATTGGCTTGAGAAACTATATTTGAGAATTGGCACCTGGGGAAGTCTGGTGACTCAACCAATTTTGCTTACAATACACTGAAGAACAAGAAGCCTTTTGGGTATCCAGAAAAAGATGACTCTTCACAGAGTCTGTTGAATATTAACAATTAAACTTTACAGTGTGTGCTTGTGCTTTTCTCTACCTCAGAAAACTTTGGTCACCGAAATAATCTGAGATTCTTACCACATACCACCATGAAAACCTTAGGCACATTAGTATGGTGTTACACACTTTCTGCTTACAAGTATTTGACTTTCTTTGTAGCTTGAGTACCCTGGATCAGAGGCGCAGTTATGATTTGGCAGATGACCAACCTGTCCAACTTGTTCTGTAACCCATGAGATTGTATCAACTGAAGGAGATGGTCACTCGGATGCTCCCTTTCCAGTTCAGTGATGGTTGTACTCATTGTGTTTAAATTTCCTGAAGTTCTGAAATCTTAAGGGAACTTGAAAGTGTTAGTGAAAGCTGCTTGACTCAGTGGATACTGTGAATTGGAAAGGTGCTGAAGTGCCTGAGTTACTTCACCCTTACTGAAATAAGTTCTGATTTCTGACTTCAATAATTGTCTTTATTGCTATAATTGATGTTACATTGCTGTGTCAGAAATGCAGCTACAAATCTATAACAGCCTTGTAGTTATAACTGGGCTTTAGTAGCCTAGCAACAAGTACAAGCCAAATATATATTATATGGGTTTTTTTTAATTACAGCTTGCTCTTTGGTTTCTTAGTATCTGCAGCTTAAGAATTCAAAATGAAGCAGCGAACTTGTTGAGAAGAATTCAATCAAATTTAAAAAATGCCAAATATGAGAATTCCAGTCAGAGTCCAGATGAAATTATATTAGTTGACACTTGCAGAAGTTAAAATCTCTAAAAATCTCCATTAACCTTTTTGAGACCTGTTCAATAAGCAGTTCCTCCCAGCCAGCATTAAATTTTACTAGAAAATAAGCTTTCGGCACCTTCAGAATTTAAGTTTTACTTGTTCATGGGTCCAAGGATTTTGAGAAACTGAGTGATTCGTGTTATCCTTAAGTATTAACACTGCTGTTTGCTTCCCCTGCACATAAACTACTACAAATTCCATAGGAGCAGGATGAGGCCTTTGTCTTCTGAAACATCTGGTACTTAATGCTGCTTATCTGTGAGAGGGAATTAAAATCCCTGCTATTGTTTATAAATGACAGTGTATTTTCTTCCATCATTAAACTTGGCTTCTAAGGATTAAATCTCTAAAATCACCCCCAGTTCATAAGTTCATGGAAGATTTGGATACATGATAAAATTGTTTTGCATGGGATTTTGCTTGAATAAAAGAATAAGGAGAAACCGAAGACTGGTGTGGTATAAACTTGGAGAAACTGCTTTTTGAAGAAACTTTTTCAGTGAAATCACATTACATAACTTCTGTTAATAACACTTTAAACCATTAATAAATACATAACTTGGTAGTTTCAGATTTTTTCTATTTTAATTCAAACAAAATTTTGGTTTTAATGCAAGCTGTAAATCCATTTTAGTTCTTCTGAAAGGTGGGATCCATGTGCCTGTTTCATTAGGACTGTGGAAGAAAAAAGAAACCTGTATTTTGTGGCTTGGGGTGGCTGCTGCTTTCAGCATGAAAAACTCACTGACTAATGAGTAGTGGTAGCTGTAAACATGAAATTTCACATTTTATATTTAATATGATAAAAGCTTTGTCAAGCCTTTACTATTGCTTCAAAGGCTCTTTCAATGCTATAGAGTTTTTTATGAATAGTTAATAGGCACAGAAGTGACTGTCAGCACCAGAGCTGTTCCTCATTCCCCTGCATAAATTAAATATATTACACTGGTGCTCTTTAAAAGTATCTGTGTACATTTACATAGTTTCATAAGGAAACATAAGGAAAATGAGTTTACACGTGCTGCTTTCCTTTATAATGTCACTTAAATTTAGGGGTGTTTGTCTGGTGTGGCACAGGAATAGCTATGAGCATTTCGTATCTGAGTGCCTCTCTGTGATGGCATCACTTTGTTTTACTGTGAGAGTTAATGGGTTCTTGTAGTAAACATTGGCTAGTCTAGCATTAAATATTGGAGTTGGTCATTTTAAGCTTAACCCTGAGCATTAGTGTTGTTTTTAGGCAATAACACTGAAGAATAGAATTTCTGGAAACTGAGTATCTCACTGGTAATTATTAGATTTTACTAAAATGAAAGGCTGAGCTACACAGAGCAGAATACCATAGATTATTTTTGTTTGGAAATCATTTCTCTCATTAGATCTTTTCAAATCAGCAAAATGCTGTAGTTGTTCATGTCTCATATATGTAGGAAAGCTGTTCAGGGGTTTGGGCTGTTACTTTATAGCTAAAGCATTTAGATATAATATCTCATTAAAAAAATAATTCTCTAACATTCAAAATTCATCCAGCCTACAGCTTAGCAGACTGTGCTTAAAGGGTTTTGAAATCTAGTTCGTGTGAAAGTGCCAGTATGGAAAAAGCATGTTAAGCAATAATTCAAACTGCTTATTCTGAGAAATCTCTGTGGTAGCTGAGAACTCATTATGCTGAAGAGATTCAATATTCCAGAGTGAATCCTTTTAGTGTGCAATAGTGACTCTCCCCATTGAAATGTAGTGTTGATACCTGCCTGAGAAGAATGCTTGTAGGTAAAGGGAGATTATGGAGATGTATTTAGAAACTAAGCATGAAATGTTACAGATGAATTGGCTTCTAGGTCTGTTTCTTCAAAGGAATTAAGGTATCAATTGCTGACTCAATTCAGTGTGGAAGTGGATAGCCTTCCTAAGGCTAAGCCTGAGATCAAAGGAAATCTAAAAACCTGAAAGATCTCTTGGGGAAGAAGGGGGCAAAGGCTTGGATGGGTTGTTAGAGGCTATAATTCAAGTGAAAAAGAGCTGAGAGGCTGGAAAGCCTCTTGCAGATGGAGGAACGCTTCAACACAAAGCAGCACTGACTCTATTTCAGCTCAGCTCGAGTAGCTGAGTTTATTCCTCATCTCTGCCAGAGGTTGCATTAAGGTTATGGATTTTTAACTGCCTTTCTGCAAAGCTGCATCTTCCATTTCAGCTGTGGCCTACCTTACCATGAAGAAACTGAGTTGCTATAACCTGTCCTTTGACTCCCAAAGTTAAATTCCTGTTCAATCCAGCTGCATCTGTGCTCCCAGGCATGGCTGCACTTTATGCTGAGAGTGAATTGCAGGATCTGAATTTCTCTTTGGAAAGAGAAATTAATGGTTTGAGAGCTGACCTGTCCTAGGAGAGGACTGTAACACAGCTAACCTGAGGGCAAGAACTGAATATACAGTGGATCCAAAAAACTTGGAATAATAAACAATTAAATCCTTTTTTCAGCCTTGTTAGCTATTGAATTAGTCTGTAAGATCATGAAAAGTTTGTATTCACATCTCATGTGTTAGAATGTATAAGGCTGCAAATATTGTGCCTGAGGCACATGTTAATTGCTCTATAAAACCTCCCCGCCCATTTTTTTTACTTATTGACTAATTTTATGCCCACTAAGGGGTTGTGTAAGTCTAATTTTAGTGTACTTTTTTTTTAACTAACAAGCAAGTCAGGCTTTTGTATCATGTATCACTCTTACATAAAATATCTTTTGACCTCTAAGCAAAAGCAGCACAGATTTTGAACACAGCCCTTAGTGGAAGCTTGGATTAATTATATATTTAAAGCCCTTTTAAAAGAAAGATGCTATGGAACCGTTAAGATTTTTAATCCCGGGGGCAGTTAGGAGCATGTGCTTTATTTTCATATCAAGGTAAATGCCATGTGGTTTGGCAGTTGTGCAATAGCTGTTCCTTACAGCTTTTTTTATATCAATGTTCTGTTTTTCTTTAAGTAACTCTGAATCTGGCCTTCAGAGGCACCACTCATAACACATGGCAGATTTTCAGCTGGGTAATGTGAGGATTCCTGCTGGCTCTAGGGTCCTACAGACTGTGTGAGTTTGGATGAAAAGCCTTTCTAGGAGAGGGAAGTTGAGTGCAAATGGCTTCAGAGGCTTCTCCCATAGCATGAAATATGTTTCTTGTTACTTACCAGTAGGTAACCTTTTGTTCCTTTTTTTTTTTTTTGGTTGAATAAGGCTTGCTGGAGAAGCTACTTCTAAAATAAGATTCATATTTACTACGGTGCTGCTTTTTCCCATTCCAGATCTTTAACAGAATTCCTTGAGCTTTTAATTGTCTACTGTGGGAATGTTAGTGTGGTTTGTTTTTTTTTTCCCTAGCATAAAGAGCATTCACAGTAAAAACTGTTGAGTGAACACTCTTTGAATCCTCACAAGTTTTCATTTTAAGAGTTTGTGTGGCCTAAGGTTAGAGCAAGTGACCTATATGACACAAGAAAATATGTACAGGTCTGAAAACTGTGGTCTCATAGAAGCAGCACATTGCAGGGTAAAGCGAACTGTGTAAAAATGCAGGCTGTCAGTGAAGGATGGAGGTTTAAAAGCAAATTTTGATTTCATTATCACTGCAGTTCTTCAAATACTTTTTTTTTTTCTGCAGCAATAGACATTTTAGTCTGTGATTTGTCAGAAGAGCTTGAAGACTCCAAAAATAATCACTCTCTAAGAAGGAAATGCACATCTCTATCCTTATGTATCTGCTTCTTCCTGCCTGTAAATATTTCCTGTCCAGCATGCTGCCTCCCTTTTATCTGGAGTAGCCAAGGGTTAGGAGAGGCTAAACTGTTTGGCATGACTTAGGTGTACTTTGAGATCTGTGTTCCCCTTCTTTCCCAAATTCCTTTTCTCCTGCCTGAACATCTAGTAAAGCAGCAGAAATAAGGACTAATTAATAACACTGCTACAAGCTAATGGTGGTGAACTGGGTATTGGACCATATTAAATTAAAGCTTTTTTTATTATTATTTTAATTTTCGTATCAGCCAATACCATTAAATTCTTTTTTCAGTCTATTGTAAACAGGTTTTTTACATCTCTCTTATCATTGGGTCACTAAATTGACTTGCAATTCTTTCGTCTCACACATACCAGACCTACCTTGTGAGACTCAAGACAAGCCTTTCTGCTGCCTTCAAGGGCAGTTCTAGAATAGAAATGGGCACAGATGGGAATAAAGGAACTGCAGGATCCCTGGATTTTTACTAAGATTTCTTCTGAGTAGTGGGGAAAAAATGAGAGCTGCAGGGACAGATTTTGGCCTCCTGGAAATGCGCTAAAACTGAGTGATTTTAAACACACATTTACGCAACGTCTTTCTTAGCCTAAACCCTTCCTCTTAATCTGCTTTCCACCCACATACCCAACATCTCTTTATACTTCTCTCTTTATACTTCTAAACACCCTCATCTGGAGCAAGTTGTCAGGAGAAGCCTTGAATGTACATGCATGAGTTTTTCTGCTCAGGATTTGAGTTTGACCCTCAAATCTGACTTAGAGGTAACTTTGCCATAGCAATAACAGGTGAAACACGATAGTGCTTCCATGCTCTTTATTACAAAGTAATTGCCACCAGGGCAATTTTCCAGCAGGCAATTGCCTGTTCTTTACTGTAAAAAGAAACCTTTCAGCTCTTGGATGGGGCTCTGGAGGCAGAGACTTGCAGATGCAGAACTGAGATTTGGATGCCCAGCACTGGAACTGGCAACCCCACGGCTCACATCAGTGGCTTTCTGTTGAATGTGGACAGTGAGACAGGTTATGAAAAGGGAATAGCTGGGAACTCCTTAGTGAACAGGAGTCTTACTTTTCAAGGAAATAGAATTCAAGCCACTTTAGAAATGAAAAGACTGTCAGCAGGCCAACTCATGTAATGTTTTAATAAAGGATTGTCTGAGCTGCAGCCCACTGAGCTCTGTTCCTCTCAGTCTCCTGTGTGCTTGTTGCAAGAGTCTTCCTGTTGTGATGCCCCTCTAGGAGCAGTTGAAGAGGTTTCAGATATAATTCCTGCAGGCTGTTTTGCAAGAAATTATTGGAAATGTTTCGTGCTACTGATTCAGTTTGATAATATTTAGTACAAGTCCATTTAACTGAATAGGGAAAATCCATGTTATGGATTATGTCCACATTGGTTTGGATAAATCCCTACAGCTCATGTTACTCCATAAACATCTTCCTCTCCCTGAAGTCTTGAGTAATTGAGTACAGAGCAGCACAGATGCAGATTTTTCCAAAAATAGATGAACCCAACTCTGTTAACGTTTGGTGATCTTCAGTTGGAGCCTCCAGGTGAATTTTTTGCGGTGTAGTAGATGCAGAGCATGTAAACTGAAGAATTTGAATCTGAGTTTCTATTATTTTTAGGGAATGGTGACTGCTGGGGTACAGTTTTCTACAGCAAAGTTAGGTGACATCTTTCCAGGCTTTT
The DNA here is from genome assembly GCA_013397755.1 of Cnemophilus loriae. Taxonomy (NCBI): domain Eukaryota; kingdom Metazoa; phylum Chordata; class Aves; order Passeriformes; family Corvidae; genus Cnemophilus; species Cnemophilus loriae. Next base: position 28,961 of record VZTF01009100.1, on the reverse strand, counting down.
GGGGGTGCTCTGTGAGGAGAAAGCTTCCACACTCAGCTCAAAAAAGGCTTAACACACTTCCAGAGCGAGAATACTTTTCCCCAGGGAGGTGCTGATATGGGGAAGGATCAACAGAAAGGCTCAGTCCCTACAGTGGCCTGGTTCTGTCCTTGGTATCAGCTTTGTCTCTGGCAAGTGTCCCATCATGAGGCACTTAAATTGCTTTTATTATGCCAGTAAATTTTGTATAACTTCTGCTCAGATCGTCTTCACCTTGAATTTCTATCCTCCCCTGAATCCCAGTGTCTGTTCTTTCTGGCTCAAGTGATAAACGGAGCTGGATCATTTTCTATGTGTTCTGTGTATTGACTGTATAAAAATGAATTTCCTGCTTTTATCAGTTGTGCTGCTCTGTAAATAATGGTCTTTCAATAATTCAGTCTATCAGAATTGAGCTTACCCCCTCTGTCCTCAGGATAATCTGCAAATTACAAAAATAACCTGCTGGCTTTAAATGATCTGGAAGTGTTTTAATACCTCTTACAAATGTTATATCTGGACACTTCTGGAAAGTAAAGGATTTCTTTAGAGAATAGAGATCAAGTTCATGCCCTTCAGAGTTCATGTAGGTGGCAGGAAAATAAATATTAAATTACATATTCTAAAATTACTATTAAACTTGGGCACTCTGGGAAAAATCTTCATTAATTTAAAACAAAGTGTCTCGGGTATTCAGATAAATGATTGCTTACTGGAGTTAATTAGTTGTAATCGAGACAGTTGTGGTATTCACTATGTTTTCTTTGCCTGATTTGGAAGGTCAGTGTCAGTGTCCTAGCAAGCCAGACATTTTCTGGCAAGGAAGAGTCATTACAGGCATACCTGCTGTCTTATATGGACTGCATCAGGTGACTTCAAAATGATTGTTTATCGTACTCAGCTGTAATTTAAACAATTTATGCAGCGATTGGATGTCACTGAAATATCTGTTGTTTTCTTCCAAGCTGCAGCAGAAAAAAAGAGCAGATGCACTGTGCTCTGCTCTTTTTTTCTCCCCTTAAGTCATTATCCTGTAAGACTTTAAAAGAATAAATTTCTGGTTGCTAGACTTTGATGTCAGTTTATCACCTCTGTAGTGGTTCTGCAATACATGTGCTGTTTTAGAAAAAAAGGTTTAGGCATTCCTGATTTTAATGCCTTTGTAACATAGAATCATAGAATGGCTTGGGCTGCAAGGAACCTTCAAGACTATCCAGTTCCACCCCCCTGCCATGGGCAGGGAACATTCCGCTATCCCAGGTTGCTCCAAGCCCCGTCCAACCTGGCCTTGGACGTTTCCAGGGATGGGGCAGCCACAGCTTCTCTGGGCAACCTGTGCCAAGGTCTCACAGGGAAGAATTTCTTCCTAATATCCAATCTAAACCTACCCTCTAACACAAATCAAATAATGCTTACTTAATACTGACCTTAAATAAGAGCAAAAGGAAACTTTGTCATCTGTATGAAATTAAAACAGAACTTAATTTTTTTTCTTTTCTTTCCTTTCCGTTACAACCAACAGAAGTATGCCAGAAACACAGTTTTCAAGCCCAAACTGGCTGACATCTCAGAGGTCGTGGCTAGACCTGTGGTGAGCAGCAGTGCTGACACCCCTTCCTCAATGACTTGCTGGGTCCCCCCAGTACAGTCTCACCGTGTAACAGTGGAGAAGCTCAAGAAGTACATGGGGGAGCCTTCAGGATATTTGGGGTTGGCATGAGAAAATAATATTATGTAATCAGTTAAAAGGCTGAGGGTGGTTCTTTCTCTGTAATTTAATTAAGCAATAATCTAACAAGTGCTCCCTCTTCTCTGAGGTAATCAAAGTCATGCATCATAAATTTTGTGCCAGGGACTCCATCAGTCTGGAGAGCAGTCAGCATGTGCCAGAGGTTATGGAGATAAACGGAGAGGAAGGTTATTTTTCTGCACTGTGTATTCCTACCCCGTTGATGTGGCAAATGTGTTTAAAATAAGTTTTGAAATGTTTTTAAGCTGTAACCTTCAGGAGAGCAGTTTGGTGCAACTTTGTCAGGTATGAAAGGGTTGCCAAATCTTGCAAATTGTTTAGGTTTCAGTCTTAAAAATTATTCAGATTCTTTGTTGGATGACTGAATAATGCTGTGTTGCTACATCTGTAACATATAGATAACTTCTATATATGTATAAATAACATATATATAACATATATAATAATATATACATGTATATATAATATATAACTTGTTCCATTCTTTTACAAGTTTAAATGGCAAGGAAAAATTACATGTAGAGTGATATAAAAGAAAACTGTTTTTCACAATATAACAAAAATACTTGTCTGGTTGTTGGAAGAGAGTTCTGTTCTGCTTCCTCCCCACTGGGGTCTAACTCTTTTAATTTGCACATTTGGAAAGGAAATGTTTGCTGTCTTATGTGCTGGTGTGCTCTGCTTGTTTAACTTCAGGTTTTATTGGTAAATTTGTCCTTCCACGTGTAGCTTGACCGATTTCACAACATAATACATGTGAATAAAGATCACATTTAAGGGTCTGCAGTATGAAGTCTTATTCATCTTGTGTTATTACATTTTATTCCAGACTATCAATTCCAGTTATTTGGTGCAAAGGGACTCCATGGATCTCATTATCCTTCAAGTACAAATGCAGTTGTATAATTTTTAAACAGCTGAGTGAGGGTGGGGGAGCCACTTCTCTGGGACACAGCGAGTGAGTTATTTGGAGTGATGCCTGAGACTCTGCTCTAGTTACCAGAATTTCCTGTGAGAGCAACCCTGTCGTATGAACCTGCAAGCTCAAAATACTAAGATCAAGGGTTTTATTAACTAGAATTTAGAAGACTTCAATGTAAAAGCAGCTCTGCTTTTAGATCTCTCCTGTACGTGTATAGAACGTGTTTCATGTAAGTTAATGTTCAAGCCAAAACATGCAAGTTAAGAAAGTTTGAAAGTTTGAGGCAGGCTCCATAAACACCAACACTGTCTTTAATCAGCCCAGAATTTCATCTGAGAGGATGGTTTCCTATAATGCTTTACCACAAGGCAGGTGGTTGGTGGCATGAATAGCTACAGAGAAAACCCACATTTTTTGGTGGGGAAAACCCTCAGTTGATTAAAACTCTGTCTGATAGTCCTCATTCTTACATCTAGAGATTGTTACAACCACTGGTGAACTGCAGTGTTTTTCCTGGAGCAATGTACATGGAAAACTCTGCCTGCAAACTCCAACATGCTGTTCATTTGTTGCCGCAAACAGGGAAAGCACTAATAGGATTTCTGTTCCGCTTGATATAGCCACATGAGGAATTAACCTCAATAAAGGCAACTGCGTAGAGGAATGCAGTTTCTCTTTAGGAGCATAGGATGGGTTATTTGCAAAATTCGCCTCTTTGGGGTTTTTTTTTAAAGCATACAATGAATAATGAGTTAGAAGAATCAGTGTGTTTCTTTATATATTCATTCATATAATTCAGCAACACTTTTAAAACAGCAAATAATTTAAAAGCAAATGCTGTGTTACCATTCTCTGCTGACTTTCTGATGTAGCTTCCCAGTAGCACAGTTGTAACCCAAGTGATCCCAGGCACAGTGTTTATTCCTGTCATAAACAAACCTGTGGTCCAAAAGCTTTTAGAAATGCCAGAAGGTTGATTTTTCAGCGTGGTAACAATTAACAATACACTTTTTGTGAGCCTGTCATGGGAATGGTGCCTTTTTGGGGGGGCTTTGAGTATTGAAAAGGGAAGTAAAGCTTGAGACTGCATGATGTCAATAGCCTAAGGAGTGTAGGTAGGATCAGTTCAGCTTTTTTCTCTTATGGCAGTTTGGGGGAAAATGGCTTTTGGAATGTGAAGTGTATATTGGGTAGCTATAATGTTTATTAGGTATTATGTTTTTTTCTGTTGGGTCAACCAGGGTAATTATAGAAGGAGCTGCCTGCACCACCTTCTGACCCTTAAAAGGACTATGAAAATGTGATCCAAGCTGAAATGTAAAGATCAACTGTCTGGTCACTAATCCCCAGGAAGAAAAAGGTTCTCATATGGTGTCTACAGGGGTACACAGGCCAAAAACCACCTCCTTAAGTCACTATTTCCATGTGACTTCCAAGCATATAGTCAAGTCTAAAAGCTGGAGAAGAAGAGAATGATTTTTATCAACATGCAGAGACAAGTTCCTTGCATTTTACTCTTGAGGCTGGAAATGAACTGTTTTCTTTGCTGCTTGCAATTCAAGGGCGCAAATATTGTGCTGACCGGACTCTGTCTGGCTGCCTGCTCAACAAAAAAATACTTTTTTGGCTACCCTCAAGTCTGCTTGCCTTCTTTTTTCAAGTTCTGTTCCTGGATACACTGAGCAGATGCCATGCTGGACTATGTATATGCCAGTCATTTGTTTGGCAAGGTGAACCAGATCCTTTATGATTCCTTAGGGCTTGGGAGTTGGTGGAGTGGAACGGACACAGCAGGAGGAAACTTCTGCTGCAGTGAATGGGAGTTAATATCTTGGTGATGCCTTCTAGCCCAGTGTTTGCTACAATGGTGGTTTAAAAGTCTTGCCCATGAGCAAGTCCCAGAACATTTGGGATGTCCTAGCTCTGCTGTTCATCTTGCCCTTGTTTAGTTATGTCAGTCAGGGTTTCACCTCCCCTTGAGGTCTGGGTAGAGCTGTGTGGAATGGTACTCATAGCTTCCTTTGGGCACTAACTCCTTGCCCTACAGAGCAGAACAGGACCAGAGCAAGGAGGGCTCAGGGTGCACCTACTACTGCCTTGTGGTGCTGCTGGGCAGGCCCATATTGAATAAGTCTCCCTTAAGCCAGTATGATTTTAATTAAAAATTTGTTCTTAAGGTGAAAAGTTGTTCATTAGCCAGATTTTTTTAGGAAGTGGGAAGGTTGCTCCAATATGGGTTGAATACCCAGAGTTAACAGTTCAGGTATGACTCTACTTTGAGTTAAAACTAGGGGTTGACACAAGTTTTTGGTTAGGATTTGACTCAGCCATGTAAGTAGATGGTCATATTCCAGGGTATTAATGTGTTAATCACTGCAACAAAAGCTCCACTGTTGATTAACAAAATAAGTTGCTGAAAGGTTTTCTGTTGTATGTAGAAGAACCTCTTGGGTTTGGGAATTTTCAAGGAATTCGAGCCAAAGTCCTTTGTTTATAAATTTGTTGATATTCTAGAAGCAGTGACAAAAAACCCTATTGAGCTTTGGATAAACTGGGATGCTGCATCTCTTCAGGCAACACATGTCACAGTAATTGATGTGTAATCTTGCAGCCAGAGGAGCGGGAAGTGCTGCAGCGTTACGTAATGTGCCGAGCCCAAGTGGGGCATCATGGACGGCTGATGCCTTTTAATTACATCCCATAAGGGCGAGGGAAGGATCAGTGTGGTGCAACAGCTTATCGATTGCTGCATTCATACACGGCCCTGCATGCATTTAGATGCTTAGGAGCGAAGGGAAATGGATGCTGATGTTGTGTGCGTGACCTTCGAGTCCTTCTGTGTCTGCACCTTGCTTAACAGGAGACGAGCTGGGAATAAATACCCTGACATTGTGAAGTCAGCCTTGGATGGTTCTATGACACAGAAAACAGCCTGTGTTTTTCTGGAACACTGAAGAAAGTTTTCAGGTTTTTACTTGATGTAAGCACCTTTGTTATACCCTTAAAACTGCTCTACAATGGTGGTTTAAAAGAAATTTTTTTATTAGTGCTGGTTTAGCACACAGGAAGTTGCATCAGATTTAATCTGTATTCAATTTCAGCTCGTTAAATGCTGTGATGCAAATTTCTTATTAGTGTCAAAGTGATATATTTCTAAATATTGGTTAATAAGTGAGAGAGCAAAAACAGTTAAAAACAAGTTTCCCAAGAGCCAAAAAGGATGGCACAGATAATCCAGAAAACTTGAGTGACTCAGCTTCAGCAATAGATCAGAGCCCTTGGCAATGTTGTGTTTCCTTGCTCTCTCTGCAGCTTATTTTCTTGCTGCAGCATGAGGAAAGCCTGTTTGGCATTCTCAGTGTTTGAGCATAAAAGGTTCAGCTTCTGTCTTAAGCTGGCACTTTACACTGTAACCTAGCAAAAATAAATACCATGGGTTTGATAAGGATATAATTCAGTGGAACTATTCTATTGCTATTCTAATTAGCAATAGAAAAAAAAAAAAAAACCTACAACAGCAGTTGATTCTTTGGCCTTTCCTTGAGCAGGGCAGGTCATTGCTTTTGATTCTTCCTCCTCAGCAGCAGCAGGAGTAGCAAATAAATCAAGTAATAGACATATATGTCAATATTGGATAAAGTAGAAAACTGGATTGTTATAAAGGCAGTAAGCTAGAAATAGTCTTCAACCTGAATTACCATAGCTTACCCCTGTGGAAATAGGTTAGTAGGAGGGTTAGAAACTTTAAAATAAATAATGGAAGCTTTAAAAGCTTTGCTTGACAGCATTTGTGATCATGCTTAAAAGGGAAATCACATTTGCCTGTCTGCAGATCAGTGCATGTGTTCTCTCTCTGATGCCTCAAACCTCAGCTGTTCCCAGGCTTTTGCTTCCCCTCTCCCCCTTCCACACATACCTTTGGCTCACTTCTCCTAACATACACTTCTCTTTCCTGACACAGCACCATAAAACTGGGTTATAAACCAGAAATTGTCAGGAAAGCCACATAAACCTTTCTACAACTTTGGCAGAACAGCCGTGCAGCAGCAGATCTTAATGAAACACTGATGACTCCCACAGTTGCCAAATATGAGAAGGGGAGGACAGTTGTAGGAGGTTGAGAAGCAATAATTGAGCAGAGACAGAAAATGGGAGAGCTGGATGATGAAATCCTTTAAGAGGCCTGTCACTTATTTCCTTAATTCCATTTTCAAGAAGTGTTATTTAATCCACTGTGGTTATTTGGTGGTATGCTATTGCATGGGGAATTTCAAAGGGCAGAATAGCTTTGCCAGAAGGAGATATTACTCTTCTGCAGCTTAAAACCACCTCCAGAACTCTGTATGTGAAACACCACACTCATATTTCTGTACCGAAGCTGTTGGAGAGCAAGGGCTTTGTTTTATTACCAGTTTAGCTGATATTTCAAAATGGATGGCTCTAATCTAGGTGCAGACATGGTGTGAAATAGTTTCCAAATTTTTGGAAGTTGTTTCTACTGTAACAGTGTTGAGTTGTTTGCATCCAGCTCCTAAGGAAATCTGAAATTTGAAATACAAGTTTTAAGGAAATGTTAGGCAGTTTTCCTACATCTCTAACCTAATGTCATCATTTTAATTTTCCTATTAATTATTTGTTCCTATATCTCTAATGTAGATGCAGATTTTGTCTAGAATCCTGTCCTTATGATAGGGAGTGACTAAAGCAGAAATGTGGGTGCATTTTAAAGGCCTGGATGTGCTGTAGAAGGTTTGAATGTCACAGCAATGCAGGAAGCAGGTCCCTATCCTGAAAGACAGACAGTGCCCCAGCCCTCTCCCCTGCAAAGTGTCTCTTTGGTCCTCTGGGTTTTTCCTGACCATTCCAGGGTGGCTGCAACTGACTTCTGCTGGTAGTTTTGGAAAGAATTTTCTTCTTTTTGCCCTTGGATGTCAGGTTTTTGCAATGCCATGTTTTTTAATGTCTCTGCAATATTCCTATTAATTATTTGTTCTCTTGATTATCACTCCACTCAGTGCCCATAACCCCATCCAAATGGAGGAATTGTGCTTTATCCCTTCAGTCTTGTGTCCCACAAAAAATGCCTTGTTTGCACAGAGGAGGCAGCCTTGTATATCATCCAGAGCAATAACAGCAGCTGAGTCAGCTGAGAGCCCGGCATCCCAGCCCTTGTGCAGCCATCCCTGCTGACAAGAGCCAGCCAGGAGGAGGACGAGGGAGAGGAGAGACTTCTTGCAAGTGGGTGATGTTTGTGTTCCAGCAGAGCGTTCGGCTTGCAGAGCGCACGTACTCCTGCCTGTGAGATGTGGATAATGTGCTGACAGCTTGTGAATGTTGCAGGCTAAGCACAAGAGCTCTGATTCGACAGGCACAAGAGGAATTTCAGGATGTGAATTTTACCAGTGGGAAGATTGAAGCCACAGTTTTGAGATGATGTTTATGCAGTAGGTTGTTCCTGAGACACTGAGCGAATCAAGATGCCTGACAGCTTGCTGGGCAATCATTTTAATGTAGGAAGCTAAGCAGCAATGAAAAATCTCACAGTTTTGTTCTGAGTTCTTCCACCTGCACTCTTGCAACTAAATCGAGCCCTGTGATCACAAGTATTGGTCAGTTTTTCACCAGTGTTTTTGTGCTGTTTGCTGCTTCTTCCAAGTGGCTTCTGAACAAGTGCTTGGCTTGAGCAAGTGCCTTATACAGGCTGGGCAGGAGTCATTGAATGAAAAGCAAACTTTTCACCTAAAAATCAAGTTCTTCTCACCCCAGCAGCTGTAAGATTCTGTTGCATTAGGGGTGCAAATTAGAGGCTGTCTCGTCTCGTGTGCTACCAGACTCTGATTTCAAGCAGTACTTAAAATTATTTCCTTCTTAAAAGCTTATACTCTCACTGCTCAAATCATGGTAATGGGCACCAGGAGAAATTACTGTGCTTTTTCTTAGTCCTTCCCTGTTGGTCAGAGTTCCATTTTCAATCCAGAATTTAGAATGTGGTTTCTCATGAGTGCAACAAACTCTGTGTACAAGTGCTGACTACCTCAGTAGTGCTCAGACCACCAGTGAGGCCTATTCCAGTGCATTGTTTCAACATATGTTGGCTCAGAGATGATTTCTTTGGCAGCTCAGGGTCCCACTCTAAGCCATTAAAAGTCCTAAAATCTGAGGGGAGATAGCAAGAAGCAAAGAATGTATGGTCAAAGTTTCGTGGTGATGCAGTTGTCAAAACAGGCATTGCAGCTTGTTTGCAGTTTCTCTGGGAGACACAAATGTGTGGCAAGTCTATATTTTTATTTTAAATATAAGAGAGTGGATATTTGGCTGAATTTATGAAATTACTCTGAAACTCCTACTCCTCTTATATATCCTCCAAAGCTAAACTGCTTTAGTTTACAGTGATTCCTACAATTTTGATGTATAAGATGAAAAACAGATAGCAGAGTTCGAACTTTTTCACAGCTTTTTGACAAGCATTGGTTCTGCTTGCTACACTCCTTAAAAATAGTCTAAACAAAGCAGCTTGTATAAGCAATGCAGTTTTAAACAGATCAATGTGAAATATTTTTAGCAGCACGCAGTATTTTATACAAGGATGAAATTGTGGAATAGAAAGCATTTGCAGGGCATGACAGCTTTTTGTGTTTGTTCAGAAATTTGTATGGTGTTTATTTAAAGTGTATAAACAAGTCTCTAGGTGATGATTTCTAACAAATGAAAATAGGACCTTAGCATCCTATTCCCATATCAGATCTTATTGTTAAGCTTATAAAGAACTATTTTTCCCCCAATAGAACTTATCAAAAAGAGGTTTTGAATAGAAACTGCTGCATGTGACTTAATCTTTCTTCCATGTAACTCGTGACCTCGTGCAGCCCTTAGACTGATGGTGACACAGTGAGCATTTCCTGTGAACCGTGAGCAGTGCTGGTCCCACTATTGTTGGGCACTTTTTTTGTCTGGGAAAAAACAAACCCTTATTTACTAGAAGCCAGTGTCCTGTTTGTTTGTAGCTGGCTGGGAAATGCCATATTACAAGGGTCTCAGTGGCTGTCATCGCTCCTAACAGAAGCTGTTGTTGTGTTTTGCTCTTTTTCTCACTGGTTTGTATGAGACTTGAGTCTACCTTGTGACCTGCTCCACATTCAGTTCACGCCACAAATACTAACCTTGTTTATCCAATATATTTTTTTCCTCCTCGGTGTTTCCTCAGATTAGCTGTCAGTAAAAGGCTAAATAATAATCCTCCAGTTATTATTCCTCCCCCGTGAGGCCACCAGGCTGCTTTTCCAAGTTGGCGGATGGCGGTTTGCTGTAAGAGCTGCTACCTGGCAAGGCAAGCGTGGAGGTGGAAAATTACAGACAAAATAAAGAAACAGCATTAAATTGGTAATGGGATGCAGCTGCTTTGACCTTTGAGTCTGCATGTGAGTCTCAGAAGCCTTTGGTAAAGGCATGTCCTGCATGGAACCACTCTGGGCCGTACAAAGTCAGTCCCAGCCGAGCCGTAGCCTGTTCTAGGGGAGCGCAGCAGCTCTCAGCAGTTGGGACATTTCACTTTTGGCTGTAAGAGGTTGTGGACAGGCTGTCAAATGGATGACAATCTCATGGCTGTGCTGCCTTGAAATCCAGTCCAAGCCAGCATCTGCGCATCTGTTATGCACGCCAGAGACTGGATGCTGCAGGGCTGCTGGCCCAGCACGTAACCATGGCCAAGTTTATTTAAAATACACCCCCCAGCTGAGTCCTTGCCCCTGAATAGGGGCGTCAGAAGGAACTTCTTGATGTCAAAACATTCCTTCTGTCTCTACATTTCTGCTTATTGTTGTCTTTCCTGCCTCAGCTGCCTTCTGAACTGTCTTCCCATTTTAAAATATTGCATAGAATGGTGGTATTCTGTGGGTTTAGCAGCATACTTATACAGAGAAAGGAACCATTAAGATATATAATTACCTTCCTCAACTTTCTAATGCCCTTGCAGACAGAATTTTAAAAAAGTTTCATTATCAGAGCTCATTCTTGTGAGGCAGAAAACCTCTGGAAAACTTAGGGGGGTTTCTGTTGTTTATACGCACACACACATACACATATACACACACAATTTCTTTAAGTATTTCAATTTTCAGTCTTATTTTTTTTGCTTCTCCTGCCAAATCACACACGCCAACCTAAATATGCATGTAATGTATGCAGACATTTAAGATACTAAAACCAGAACAGCCTCTTTTAAGGGAAGAAAAGTATTTTGGGGTTGGAGTTCTCTTTGTCTGTCTGGAATGTTCTCATTTATATGAAAATGTCTAGCACTAAAGCAAGCTACTGTTAAAATGATGAAGGTCCTGCAGACTTTGCCAGCATGAAGGGTGAATTTTAGGAAGAGCATCTGTGAGGTACCTTTTGAAGTCTCACTTCATGGGACAGTCGTGCTCAGTGCCTCAGAAAGCTCTTTCCTAGAAAATTCCTGGTAGAACATGGCTGTGAGCTCTATGAAAGTCTGATTTCCCAGCAACAGTACTGAGCATAGACATCAGAGGTGACACCTAAATCTGTACAGAGAGAGGAGATTCTTCTGGGCATCAGAACTCTTCAGAGTTTTGGTTGACTGGGCAGATTGAGTTTGTCAATAACACATCTCAACTTTTAGACCTAGAAAGCAAACACGAAAGGAAACTCTGGATAACTCACTTTCCTGCCTGTTGCTACAATGATTGCTCTGTCTGCCTGTGCATTTCTCAGGTGAGGAGTCTGCCAGCTTCAGGAGGGAATTCTCCCAACAGCAGATTAATTTTTTCCTGTACTGCTTTAATTTAGTTTGCATGTGCACCCACTTCCCGCCAGGAGTCTTCTCTAACCCCACTCAGTTGTTTTCCACTTGAGTAACCAACTAAATTCTAATGTGACAATCTCACAGTTTACATACTTACAGTAAAGCCATACAGGTCACTTAATAAATGGTAACAGTTTAGAATTCTGCATAACTGTATGAAAAACACATGTGATGATTTTATAAACTGCTGGCTTACTCTTGGAATGGAATTTATCAGGGCCCTGCCACTTAGCTTATGGAAGCAGTCCCATGGCATGGCTTCTCCAGCAAGAGAGAAAGCAGGTTGTGCTCATGTCAGTGATTCCTGATTCCTCCCAATCTGTGGGAATGGTTCGTGTTTCACTTGAAAGTTATCCCTTTCCTGTTTACTTGGGGGAGCGCTCAAAGCTTTTTAGAAATTCTTCCATTTTTCTTGGCATGGGGCTATTAATCCTTGTATAGATTTTTATCATGGCCTCTCTTTCTAAAGATAGATATTTTGGCTGCTAATGACTAGTTCAATGAAAAAATATCAAAGTGGTTCTTGTAAAGAAGAATCTTGAAACATAATGTTCTTGGAGTTTCAAGTGTCCTTTTTACCCTTCCATAAAAGCTACATCCATGGCTCTGTTCTGAAATCATTGAGATTCATGTCTTCTGCACAGTAAGCCATTTTCACTGTAAATATTTAGATTTAGGCTTTTATTTATAATACTTAGATGTTAGGAAGATCACCCTTTGCAATAAGTAAAAATAAATTCTTCCCAAGAAAGCATTTCAGTCTGTCTCCTCTGACTCACTCATGGAAAGATAAAACTCATTAATTTTAGTCATATATCAAAGGTTAGGTAAAAAACCTTTTTTCCTTTCTTTTGCTGACCTATAAAATCAAACCAGACCTTAATCTGATTTTGAGTTATTGCATGGAAAGTTGATCTTGAAAGTACTTGAAGTCAAGTACTGAATGTATTTTAATAATTTTAGGACACTTTTATGACAGTTAGCTGTGGCTATAAAGCATAAAAAATACCTATCTGTCCAGTTTAGAAATGTGCAGGTTTTACAGTTGAAGGAGAAATATTTGTAAACAGTTTTTAGTTCTCTGCAGAAGTCATTTCAAATAATCATTTCAAATGGTTTCTGTTTTTCCAGAACTTTTTTTTTTTTTTTAAGATCTGTATACACCACAGAGAAGTGTCACTGCAGACTGGTGACGAAGTGGTGGCTTCAAGGACAGAGGGACAGTGAGCTGTGCCAACCCCTGGTGTCCCTGATTTGCTCTCCTATTGCTTGTCCCTGATACACCAGGGTTTCCTTGTTGTTTCTGCTCACAGTCTCCATTAAAACAAATTGTTTGTCTCAATGGATGTTGGAATATTAAAAGAGAATCCTTAATTGTGTCCATTTTACTTAAATATGTCTATTTGATTGTTTACTCATGTAAGATGTGATGAGCCTTGTTAGGCTGATGGCAGAGCTCTTGCAAGCCTTCACCCTTGTGTTTATTTAAAGTCTCTGTATGATTTACTGCAAAACCTTCCCAGCGTCTCACAAGTGTTTACTGATGGATGAGCTCGATTGAGACATCCCAGCTCATAATTCACAAGTCACAACATAATTCAGAAAAGAAATGTCTGCTTTCAACACACAGCCCTCGTGCAGTGAAATGCCATTGAGTTATTCCAGATGTTGGTGATCACTGCAATAAAGATCCATGACATTGGTTAAGCTGCAGTTTCTCACTGTTTGAAACAGACTCTGCAGGGACTTGGCCTCACACAGTAGCAACCTTGGGTGCTTAACCACTGCTCCCAGGATGGCTCTGTGCAGGCAAAATGGGATGAGTATTTACACATTGCCATTTCTTCTGTGTCCTGCAGAAAAATCATTCACCCTAAATGAATCATGCCCAGCCTTTAGTTTTACTTGCCTTGAACCAAGTGTTTCCTCTTCCCCATGATAAATTAATTTTTAAGCCAGCTCAGGCACTGATAAGTGTCAGCATCCTGGAGCAGGTGAGGTGCCTGAACCTGCTTGTGTGCTTGGGAAGCTGTTGAACCTGGTGAAGTTAAAGAGAGTGTTAAAACCACAGGGAGATGGAAGTTTTCCTTGCGCTTCTGCTTGAACTGCTGGCTTCCTAACTTGCGTCTTTGATGAGGATAGTGTTTATGAAGAGAAGCTGGATGGTGCAAAAAATCTTGGGGTTGGGAGGCACTGTGGCTTTTTGAACGAGAGCTTTAGGTCTAATACACAAACACACACAGTTATGTCTCAGCTAAAACTTCCATGTCAGCCAAGACATCACCAAACAGTAGGAAAAGCTGAGTAGGAGATAGTGATTTGAATCATGATGTGAACACAGTGCCACCTGTACAAACACAGCCCTTTCCTAAAGATCTAAATCCCGTGCAGAAGGAGTTCCATGGTAAGTACTGATGTGGAGTACTGGCCTCAGTGCGGGCCTGCAGCTGCCTGTAACAAGGAAAGGTGGCTGAACCATGATGCCATTCCCTGTGGCAGGAGGTTCATGGTGTGCTTGGTCCAAAAACACGAATTGGGAAGTTTCAGCAGGCACAGGTCTCTTCCAATAACTCTGGACTCATCAGGGCAGCTGTCACTGTTAGCTTGTTCATTAGCCAAAGTTTAGTCAAATCACACAGACCTTGGCCTCAGACCTGGATATTGAATGTTGATGATGAAATTGGTTATTTATGCCAAAAAACAGCTTATTTTCTGTAATATAATCTCTGTATCACCACAGGGTGTGCAACACTCTTGGGAAAATCTGATCTGTCTCATGGAAGAAGTCATTGTTGCTAGTCAAGATTTGGTGCTACTTGAGACAGCAGCAGATTAGACTTACAAATTTGCATCAGAGGCTATTTTGAGCAGGGATTGGTATAATCCTGCTTGGTAATGGATGCCTCAGTGTGCTGAACAGGGAGCACAAGGTACAGGTTGATCTCGCCAGCAAAGGTCAAATGCTGCTCACACTCACCATAAATGGGTTTGGATAATAAATGGTTTTCCTTCCTGGGATAAAGACACTGAGTTTTTCTGTCTTGGCATCAGTTGGACTGCAAGAAATAGATTGTTTTGTTTTTAACGCTTTTCTAAGAACCGTATCTGAGTGCTACCTGCCCTGTGCTGATAAACGAGCAGGAGGCAGGACCCAGAGGAGCCAGCATGCAGCATGCAGTCTGCCATCTGCAGGCCACTGCTCTGTGCTGGAGATGTGGAGAGCAGGACTTGGGAGCTCTTTCTTCTCCAGAAATTATTATTTCTAGCAAGTTGTTGTTTTATAGTAAGTGCTACGTAGTAAATGTTAACTTTTCCCCATCAGATCCTTTGAATAGTCATCTCTGTTCTTAAAGAAAGCAAAGACAATGGGGATGAGCAAACCTTAGATTTATCGAAGTTGATGAATAATTGCTAATTGTTGTTTTTATTATCTGTTGTTCACTTTTGTAAGTAAACTTTTTTGTGCTTAGAAATGGGAGATTTCCTAAGACATCCAAATTCTGTCCTTCACTCTCAGTCCATTAAATCTTTAATAACCCTTTTAATGGTGGTGGTCTTACATGAAAACAGCACCACTATAATGTTCAATTTTGAATCTTAAAAGCTTCGTTGAGCAGGGGATCTGTATATATGACAGCCAGGCAGCTTCCAAGCACCCCAAAATCTTCGGTTTTATATTCCATGAATGGATAGAGGATTCAGTAGCAGAAATACTCCAGTTGTTACCTTCTTATTGCCCAGGTATTTGAAAGGTAAACGATCTGTGCTTTCCTTAGCTGTTTTTTTAATCACTGCTAAAGAATCTTTAATGAATTTTTAATTTGGGAGAAAATTCACTGTAGGTAAATTACCCTCAATTTGCAGTTTTCAACACTGTAACAAAATTTCATGTATAGAGTGAAATGTTCAGTGTATACCATGTAACCTTTCCATCGTTTTTGTCTTTGTTTTAGGTCTTCCTGAACAATACTACAGCCTCACTTGGTTCCTCAGCCCTATCCTGGGCTTGATCTTCACTCCACTCATAGGTTCAGCCAGTGACCGCTGCACTCTAAGCTGGGGCCGCCGGCGGCCTTTCATCCTTGCTCTCTGCATTGGTGTCCTCTTTGGAGTTGCACTTTTCCTTAATGGCTCTGTGATAGGTAAATAACAAGGAAATCCCTTACACGTATCTCCTGCTAATGTACCTGCTTTAAGATTTTAATGTAGGAAGTAAAGATAATGCTCTGCAGTTGGTTTAACTCATATTTAATGTTAAAATCATTAGAAATCTCCACAACCCTGCACTTGAGCTCTGTCCATCTTGCCTGTTACTATTTGAACTCACAAGTTACATCACTGTGCTGAGCGTTGTGCAACCGTAGCTGTAACTGGTATTAATAACAATGTTATTAATACAATGGTTGCCAGCATAATGTTTGCAGTCATGAGACGAATTTGGTCGATCCTTGACATGGGAAAATTGTAGCAACCTGTTCACAGGGAAATGTTTCCTGTTGTGATCCATTTTGCCTTTAATGCATATCTGGCAACACATCCTGTTTCCAGCATTATTTCAAAAATTATCTTTTCACTTTTTCTGGTGCTTTTCTTAGACCCGGTATTGCAAAAGTCCAGAATACAGTTAATATTTGTTTATCAAAAACTATGTGGGAAAATAATTTTTCCTGAGCCCCCATCAAAGCTGGTAAAAATAGTTTCCCTTGAACATAGTTTACTACGAATTTAATCTACAATCTCTTTGTAAATTTATTGTAGGAGAGGTGACAGCAAGTACGTTTGGGAAAATGTTTACAAAATGGTTGGGCTCATGCAAACGAAAGGAACTTAGCACCTAACAACATCCTCTTGGCTCTCCTTTATTGGGGTTAGATGCAGCTCTATTGTGAAACAGGTCTACTAATTGAGGGAAATGGGTGGAATGTTACCTTGTCTCAGCTTGTTAAAGCCAGACTGGAATGCCATATGATTGGCTTCAATTCTCTCCAAACCACAGTAGACAAACTATTCAGATAGATGACATTTAGTTTATGCTTTTTTAATTTATCCAAATAATAAATATTATTTATTTGAATTGTTATCACATGGCATCAACTGTATTTAGTTGTAGTGTCTCCAAGACTTATTCCTCTTCCTCCAGATGTTTGCAGGATGTTAGACTGCAACCTTCTTACAAGATTCTAAGTGATAAGAAGCTCTCAGTTCCATACAGTAGTTTAGGTCAGGAGCCATTGATACTGGCAAGCAAACCTCATGCTCAGTTTATAGGCTTATTTTTAAGCCTTCTTATAAATCAGCATAAAATATTGTTGATTTTTCTTCTTCACTTTCCTATCCTCAGTCTCCGGTTACTTGCAATCCTAATTGCAATTTGGGACAACAGGAGATGCTGCAAAAACTGTATCAGACCCTTTTTCATAACGTGGCCTCTGGCAGTAGGAGTCATAAGGAGGGGAACCAGGAGCACAGAGGTTGGCTAATCCCAATCGTGATACAACCATGTCTTAGGAGAACAGCTTACTCAACTCCTGTTCTCTCCTGCCCTGTTCAGGTTTCCAGCTGATCTAAAGCACTGTTGGTGTTTTCTGCTGTAGGGTTCAGCTGAGTGTGGAACACTTACAAACTTCTTTAGCCTTCCAAGAGCTTGGTATTAATAAGGAATCAGCGCTTGAGATTTAGATGATATTTGGTGGCTTAGCCACTTCATGTCCTTCCACAGACATTTTAATCAGTAACCCTAATGGTTTTATCAGCCTCACATGTGTTACTTCTTAATCTCTGTGATTCGAGTAATTCGTGCTTTTGTCACTGGTTCATCTCATGACAAATTATCCAGCTCTGCGCTAATGCTGCCTTTCTACTCTGTAGACAAAAAGCATTTCATCTTGTGCTGTCAACAGAAGCTGACTGATGCTTTTTGCAATGCAAAATACATCCGTGTTGCTTCATCCTTAAAAGTTTTGCTTATAAAAAGCAATCTAGAAAATAAGAATGTTTAAGAAAAGCAAAGAGAGAGATGGCGGGGTTAAATTTCACTTTATCCTGGTGTACTGCGACCACTGCACATTAAGCATCATCTCAGGAATGTTGCCAGCAGTGCAGTTACCTGTGGATGTATCTGACAGATGAAATATGTCATTTTGGATGCTCCCCTCTCCCACCATGGCTGTCCTTTATACAAACAGCCTTCAGCATCCAAAGGAAAATATGTGGGAGGAATACAAAGTAATATTCAGTGCTCCCAGAGGTTTAAGAGATGCTTTATAAAATAACATTTTGATAAATGTCAGTCTTAAGAACACAAAAACCATCTTTGTCCCAGACCTTCCATGATGCTGTGCCAAAGAGCTGAAATTGCCATTTTGCTCCATAAAGGAATGTTTGCAGTGAGTGCGTTGGCCACCTCTCTCTTAAGGTGTTAAGCTTGTTCTGAGGAGTTTGCCCTTTTTGAATGAGGTGCTCAGATTCCTCTCCCGTTTCTCTCCAGGTCTGGCTATTGGTGATGTCCCGGACAAGCAGCCCATTGGAATAGTTCTCACGGTGCTCGGGGTTGTGGTGTTGGACTTCTGCGCCGATGCAACCGAAGGGCCAATTCGGGCCTACTTGCTGGATGTGGTGGACAGTGAAGAACAAGACATGGCCCTGAACATCCACGCGTTTTCAGCTGGTATGGAGTTAGCTGAGATGTTTTTGGCAGCTGTTCAGTCTTCCTGAAGACCAGGTTGTGCCTGAATTGATTTTTCCTGAACTCATTTCTCACTTTTTTCTGTTCCACAGGTCTTGGAGGAGCGATTGGTTATATGTTAGGAGGGCTGGACTGGACACAGACCTTCTTGGGTAGCATTTTTAAATCTCAAGAGCAAGTCCTTTTCTTCTTTGCAGCCATTATTTTCTCTGTCTCCGTTGCTCTCCACCTTTTTAGCATTGAAGAAGAGCAATATAATCCTCAGCAGGACAGGATCGATGATGAAGGAGACACACTTTCCAGTGCCAAATTCAGTGGCAGTATTCCCCCTCTGAATCGGCTGAATGTAATTAGTGAGGAAGAGCCGTATGGAGCTTCCATGTTCCATGATGAGGTTCAGTCGGAGCATGATCTCAATATGGAGTTCCTTGAGGTGAACATTGTGAGAAGCAAGAGTGACTCAGTTCTGCACATGCCCGATGCCACACTGGAAATTGAATCGGAGCTGCTTTTCCTGCATGACATTGAACCCTCCATTTTTCAGGATGCTTCGTATCCAAACACTCCCCACAACACGAGCCAGGAGATCATGAAGTCCAAACTCAACCAGCTGTCTGCTTTCCTCAGGGAGAATGAGAAGGAGGAGGAAATGTTGCTTGATAATTGTTTAAATGAAGATAAAGTCCCAAACATCAACGGCTCCCTACCAAAAGAGTTCCTCAACGGACACGCCAGAATCGGCATGAAGCAATCCAGCACTTCCAACTCCATGCGGCGGCGGAGGCACATGTTCTACCGGCAGCCGTCCTACACCTTCTCGTACTACGGCAAGATCGGCTCCCACCGGTACCGCTTCCGCCGGGCCAACGCCATCGTCCTGATCAAGTCCTCACGCAGCATGAACGACATCTACGACATGCAGAAACGGCAGCGGCAGCGCTGCCGGCACCGCAACCAGAGCGGCACCACCAACTCCAGCGGGGACACGGAGAGCGAGGAGGGCGAGACCGAAACCACCGTCAGACTCTTGTGGCTGTCGATGCTAAAGATGCCCAAGGAGCTGCTGAGGCTGTGCGTCTGCCACCTCCTGACTTGGTTTTCCATCATTGCTGAAGCTGTGTTCTATACGGATTTCATGGGACAGGTCATCTTCCAGGGCGATCCAAAGGTAGGAGAGCAGTTCCCATGGGCAGACCTGCTCAGAGTCCCTCATTTCTGAGATGTGCTCAGTACAACAAAGTGGGGTTGGTGTTTGTTTCTCTTGCAGGCCCCTTCGAACTCTACTGAGCTGCACGCCTACAATGCTGGGGTTCAGATGGGATGCTGGGGGCTGGTGATTTACGCTGCTACTGCTGCCGTTTGTTCAGGTAAGAGACTGTGCGATCACACAGTGGAATGCGCCTCATGCATGTATTTCTAAGGTAAAAGTAGAATCATGGAATATTCTGAGTTGGAAGTGACTTAGAAGGATCATCCAACTCCTGGCCCTCCTGAAACAGTGTTGCTTCAGTTGGCATCCACCTCCTTGTTTGGGGTAAAGGATATTCTGGAAAAGTATTTCATGTGGTCATAAGGGGAAGGGCTTCTTTAAGAATCAATATTAAAAAGTTCCTCCAAATGTAGAGGTGGAAATATGAACAGATGGTTAAGTGGCATAAAGCACAAAATGAAATCAAAGGATATTGAGTGGCATTTAACAAGCCTTCAGGAAACTAAAATCATGCTTAGTAGAAGATTTAAGCATATGCAAGAGGCTTTTTGCAAAGACTGTTTTTAAATCAAAATTATAAATATGTATTTCTGAAAGTCATTCTGAAGATAATTTGGGCTTGGAATAGACTCTGAAATGGAGAGGTTTTGCCTTTTGCAGCACATTGCAGGCATGTCAGCACAGCTCACTACCGCGGGGACGGGCTCTTTCTGAAGCAGGAATATGTCCTGTTCCCAGTGAGGGCTGGGCTGTGCTGCTCAGAGAGCCCAAATATGCACTGAATATCCACGTCCTAAACAGGGTGTAGAGCTGCCATGGCCACATCAACCCCCTAAAACTTTAGTGAGTAAACTGATATTTAAGGGGAAATTGCTCCAAACTGAAAAAAAGTAGGTTTAGATTGCATATTAGGAAAAAATTCGTCCCTGTGAGGGTGGTAAGGCACTGGAACGAGTTGCCCAGAGAAGCTGTGGATGCCTCATCTAACTGGAAGTGTTCAGGGCCAGGTTGGATGGGGCTTGGAGCAACCTGGCATAGTGGAAGGTGTCCCTCCCCGCGGCAGGGGTGGTTGGAACTGGATGGTCTTTAAGGCCCCTTCCAACCCAAACAATTCTATGATTCCTGTTTTATTCTTTCTCTCTGCAGCCTTGTTGCAGAAATACTTGGACAACTACGACCTTAGCATAAAAGTGATCTACATCCTCGGCACGCTGGGTTTTTCTCTTGGCACTGCAGTGATGGCCATGTTCCCCAACGTGTATGTCACCATGATAATGATCAGCACCATGGGAATAGTCTCCATGAGCATCTCCTACTGCCCCTACGCGCTTTTGGGACAATACCATGAGATTAAACAGGTATGTGGAATATTTGGAGTATATATGTAAATCAAGGCAGAGCATTCATGTTTCTCTGAAGATCACGGTGGTAAAATGGATTTGTTAGATCCCATTATTGAAGATACCAGCTTTGTTGGGATGTGTGCCAAAGCTTGAATGGATAGTAAATAGCAGGAGCTGGTGCTGAAATCAGATAGTCTTGGCATTGAGTTGGCTCAGAGGGGGTCATGATTGCTTTTCCCTGTGCTGAGGTATAAAAGGATCTGGGTGCATATGGCAGATGAAGAGAAATTAAATTATTACTGGAGTATTTATGATATATCTAGTTGTTACTCCTGTCTTGGATGTGGTATGGTAGTGTTACTCAGGTTTTTCAGAGTCTTAGATTTTGAAGTGTCTGGAAATGCAGCTGTAATTTTTGGGATACAGAAGGCAAACCAATTCTGCTGGAAACAAGGATGATTTTACTTTCCAACAGTGTCATTCCACTGTTCCATTTGGATTACAAATTACAGGAGGATCATTTATTACAAGTTCCTCTATTGCAATTGGGAGGGGGATTCCTTTTTATGATCATAAAATTAGTGTTTCATGTAGCACCAAATGTTCCATGTAAAATTGTTTTTACAAAACCTAATCTTGGAGCTGATTCGGGCTACAAGTGATCCAGTCAATACCTGCCTCATGCTGCAGGGTCCTGAGCAGGCTGCTGATGAACAGATAAGGAGGCTGTTGCCCTGGAGTTGTGTCGTGGTGCTGCACAAAGATGATGTAAAGTTGATCATGGGGCTGAGAAATTCAAGGAAAGTTCTGGTGTTCATGTATTGCTTTCATCCATTGTTTTACCTCCTACCACATTTCTTGTCTTTCTGCAGTACATTCACCACAGCCCCGGGAACTCGAAGCGAGGGTTCGGCATCGACTGCGCCATCCTGTCGTGTCAGGTTTACATCTCCCAGATCCTCGTGGCCTCCGCGCTCGGCGGCGTGGTGGACATGGTCGGCACGGTCAGAGTCATCCCCGTGGTGGCTTCGGTGGGATCCTTCCTGGGTTTTTTGACAGCGACTTTCTTGGTGATTTACCCCGAAGTCAACGAAGAGCCAAAGGAAGAGCAAAAGGGACTGGGTCCTCCAGAGACAGCCGAGGGCAGCGGCGCGGGTGCAGAGAAGCCGACGGTGCTGAAGCTGACGCGCAAAGGAGCCGCGGCGGAGCCGGAGGGCGAGTCAGCCGTGTGAGGCCACCGCCGTTTGTTCACCCACATTCCAAGGAGTGCAGGTGCAGGATCAAGAACTTTTGTTGTGGTTTTTTTTTTTTTTCCAGGAAAGCAAATTAGGACCTTCACTACTTGTAGCTAAAATTTGCAGAAGAAAAGGCAATTCCGTGCAAAAATGTAAATGAAATTCTGTAGTCCTTCCTCTAGGTTTGAGCAGGTCGCTCTGATGCTAATTGCTTTCTCTACAACTTAGAAATGTCATTTCTGAACACTTTTTTATTAAGAATACATTTAGATTTCGAGTAAGTTTTATTAATCTGCATGAGACTCACAGTGTATACAATTAGCAGTTAGAAAAATTAAGTTTTCGGCTGTTTTTAAACTAACGGAAAATGGAAGCTATCTCGACCTATAGTCTCTTGCCATTTTTTTGTCTGAACATTTCAGATTTCATTAGCGTAATAACTGAATCAAATGCTTAGACATTAATTGATTTTTTCACGAGCATGATATTACTGGTCTGACAGCTATGTTACTTTTAGACTTCATGTTTTTGTTAGTGCAATTACTGCAGAATCCTTTTATTTGCAATTATTTTCAAGGAAAAAAAAAGCAATTACTGCGGTTTCTAAGAAACTGCCGTGAATTCTTTTAGTCATACTATTCACAACCACTCCCAAATCTGCTGCTCGTCAGGAGAGGGTGACACTGGGTGCTGGATGTCAACTGTAGATGGAAGGAGCAGCAGCTGGGAGAGGTGACCAGCACTCACAGGTTTTTTTATCACAAGTGCTGCATTTTATGAATGTCGTTGGAATACGCTGTGACAATTTTTAGCTGAGAGTTTCACGTGCTGGTGAACTCGGGGGTTTTCTTGGCATTTGAACCTGATCATCTCTGGATGAAGCTGCCATGGAGAAAGGGCATCTCTGGGGTCAGCTTCGTGGGAGGGGGCGTGCGGATTCTCTTCCGTACGAAAAGGAAGTCATTGATTAATTGCACTTTTTACAATCCTTTAACCTCCTGGCTGGGAACGCAGCAGCCGAGGTAAAGGCATGAGGTCAGTACAACAAGGAGAACCCAAGGCCTACCTCCGTCACTTTATGGCATAGTCTGGGTGTATAAAAATCTGTGTCAGAAACAGTTTTTAGGCCTTAAAATTCAAATGTTGCTGTTCCAGTCCCTGTGTTGGAGGAATTGTAGGCCAGAGCTCTTCCGAGCTGCCGTACCAATGTTGTCAGCACATCCTCCATGTCCCCTTCCATGATTCAGGACACAGCTGCAGTGCAAAGATACTTTTCTGGAAAGAGCTTGAAAGAGTTGTGCTAACTTGATTTAAAATAGGTTTGGATCATTATCCAGCAGCCATTTAAAGCAACTTTCGAAACCAAACTTCCGTTTGTCATTTGTAAGAAGTGTTTGTGATGCTGTTGACTCATTTTGGCTTGGGCCCCCCGGGCTGCCGTCAATCCATGTGCTGGACAGGCAAAGACAGCGCAGTGTGAGATTCCTGCTGCCTCAAACTCCTCCTCCTCCTCCTCCAATACTTGCAAATGTCTGTGTCAATCGTGCTGCAATCCAGGCATTCAGACAAAGAAGCTATATTTCAATATGAAAAGCAGTTTTTAATGAATTACTTGAATTGTCAGTGTATTTGAGAAATGGATGTTTGAGTGTATTTGAAGGTGGCATCCGTGGGTTTCTCTGAAGGCTTCCAGTCGATGTCTATGGCTTCTGCTATCAAGGGTGACGATGTTCTTAGGGTAGCGACATCACAGAGCACTGAAGTACATGTAGTCACACAGGACTTAGGGGTTGTATTTGTTTTTCCAAGTGTCTTGAGGAAGTCTTTTTTTTTTATGGTGAATATTTTTTTATTTAGAACATGTACTGTGAACTGTGTTCAGCCAGGAGAGTGATACTACTGAAGAGTGTGAGACCTTACTGAAGAAAGCAGTTGTGAGAAATTCTGCCATGAATTTTATCATCTCAGTTACATTTAATATATTCTGGTGATGTTCATGTGTGAGAGACAAGTGTTGTGTTTCACCCTAGAACTGGCATTCGTGTAAGCTACGTGCTGAGTTACACATTTTAAAGTGGCTTTAATATTTTAGTTTTGAAGTTCCTTGAAGATTCTGCTTTTGGTTAAATATGCGCTGTCAAGTATTCCTTATTTTAACCTCTACTGCTGGAAAGGTTCTTCAACAGTTTAAAAACCTGCATCTTCTGACCGGTGCCAGCCTTACCCTTTCCCCAAGGTTTCCATGGACCAGTGCAGATCAAATCTTCATTACTCCACATTGCACTTTCCATGCCAAGATCTCTTTCACTGCACCATCACACTGACCAAGTAGCTGCAGAGAGGGAGGAGAAGCTGAAGCTCCCTCTGACTTCACATCCCACAGAGGGAACATGAAACCATTTTGGGGGTGAGCTCACCCATGTTTATGGAGCTTTCTCAGCCAGAGAAGGGCAAGGAGGGAGGAAGGACCTTTCATTTCAAACCCAGAGGCTTCAAGCAAATGCAGGGCAGGGCCAGTTTTGTCACGGACAGTGTTTGGCATGGCCTCATTTCTAGCAACTGGATGTTAAAATCCGTGTTTAGAGTTGTTTATGGGGCTCATGATGCAGGAATACACACGCTGCCACAGCAGGAAGCTGATTTCACTCCCTGGTAAAGGCAAAGGAAATAATTATTCATTGTAAACGTGCTGAAGTTTTTGTAGTGTTGCCAGAAGAATTAACTTGGGGAGCCCCAGCCAAAGCATCTCCTCCTGTCCTTGGGCCAGCCTGGGAAACCCCCATGCTGGTTTCACCCGCTGAGGTCTCCCGAGGGCTTTTCCTTGGATGTGAGGGTTTTCTTTCTAGCCCCAGCACTTCTCAGGGTAGAGTGGGCAATGATTTATTTCTTCATCTGTCCCTTACTTTATCTTTTGATACAGAAACTATTTTTTTTATTTGCCACAATTAAAGTAGTACATTTTTATGTGTTTGTTGCAGAACTTGAGGAAAGAGAAGTTTGAAGTGGCTTTTTCTTGTTAATTATTCCTGGTGACAACGAGCATCTTTTTTTTTTTGTTTGTATTCCTGTCTAGTTAAAGTCATGCCATTGGACCTTCAGTGTATTAGGACTAAGGTTTAGTGGTTCAGTTCTGTATTGTTCAGTACTATAAACAATTTTAACCTGTCCTGCTGCAGTGATGTGTGACACGAGGCACTGCTGGTGCTCAGACTCTCGAGGGCTGTGATTGATCAGCTGCACATCTCGAGATGTTTCATGTGAGAGCAGAGAAGCTTTAACATTCACCTCTCGGAAACACAGTGTGGGTTTGTTCCTGTTGGGTTATTCCAAGAGTCCAGTGAAATCTGTGCTGTTGATGGATGCCCATTTCAGACTCCAGAAGCAATAATTTCTTAGGAATGTTTCTCTTCCTGCTGGTTTGATGACTTTCATAGAGATTTATTGCCTAAATAGCCTTTTAATAACACGAATCTGGTGGTTTGCTAGCTCTGTCTGTGAGCAGCTGTGGAAAGATAGAGGTTGTTCGTAATCAGGAGGGAGGAGGCCAGTAAATCCAACAGAGGTTTGTGCTCTTGAAACACACAATGTCCTTTTCCCCTTTCATTTAGAGCCTTTTTCTAGGCTCTGAAACATTCCCGGCACATCAGTCTGGAAAGGAGGTGGCTGCAAATTTACCCTCCTGGTTTTCTTGCTGATGCCAGTGCTGGCACTCAGACCCCAGGATGGAACAGGCTGCATGAGGTTTTCCTCAGAAGCAAGAACTGAGTCTTTCTTATCCCTCTCCCACCTGATCTGAATGCTCCAGCACTTGGAATGACAGCAGCAGCCACGGTGCTTTTTGCCGGGTACCTCATTGAAACCTCGGTTCCATCGTTAAGAATGTGTCCCCTGCCCTTTGTCCGGAGTGAGCTTGGCTTCTTCCAGCATCCACCATGAAAAGCAGGATTTTCCTGGCTACCAGGTCTCACGGCCATGCAGGTTGAGGTAACGTGTATGAGTAAAGCTAGATAAAGTCACACTTTGTTCCTGGGAGAGCTGGGACATCTGGGCAGGAGGGAAGTGCAGGAGGCAGGTGCTGAGATTTGGTGGTTTTAGGGATGTGTATGTGTGTCTGTACCTCTGTGTTTGTACATTTCCAGACACACTGCTCGGGCCAAAATACCTTTGGGGGTCGTGTCACTGTACTCCACAATGTTTTCAACTGAGTTCTTCCAGGTTCCCTCATCCTAGTCCAAGCTCAGCTATAAATATGTATCCTATTTAAATGAACAAATGAACTCCTGCATGATATTCCAAGCACATGTAGCAGCTTCAGCATCTGAAGTGTCTGTTGTGAAAGAGAAGTTGGTTTTCTTTGCAGCTGTTTTGTCCTCGTTTCCTTTGAATAGGCCAAATAAATGTAACGGACACCAAATGTTGCACAGAAATGTTATTGATGACTGTGTGGAAGAAATACCAAATTTTATTTTTCTTTGCAGAAACCTTATGGTTCCAGAGAGTCCTTTAGCTGTTTTCCTTCCTTAAATGACAAAGCTGAACATTTGTAAAGCATGTTAAAAAATGGTCATTTGGAAAAAGTGGAGCTACCCAAAGTTTTCTCTTTGTCATGTTGCATCCAAAGGAGCTGCAGCAGCTCAAACACCAACTGAGGTTTGAATTTGAGGTTCAGCAGTTCAGAAACTGCCTTAGAAAACAACAAAAAGGCTCAATTCCTTTTCTTGACATGGCACTCGCACCCACTGATCTGCTTATTAAGGTGTTCCAGGTTTTCCTGTCATTTAAATTAAAATCACCTCCTGGAAAACCGATTTGGTTTGGTTCCTCAACCCAAGCAGCTTCACCGGAATTTCCGCCTCAACTTTCCTTGCCCCAGGGGAGTGCAAGGGGTGCCCAGGAGGGGCAGATACATCCCCCACCAAAACAGAGCATCTGCTGTAATTAAAGGGCTTTTGATGCCCTTGCAACCTGCTAAAATTTTAGGGAAAATGCAGAGCATAGTTCAATTTTACCTGCTCTGGCACATTTATTCTTAAATTTGGAAGTTTGGGGTGAAGCTCTGGGAGCATTTAGTCAAACTCGGTGTCACCTTATTTACTCTGCACCTACTCAGTCTTTAGCGACAGACAAATTGTAATAAATGACTCAAAAATCCAAACTTTTCTCTCAACAAATTGGCGGCTCCCAATGTGAATTTGTTTTGCCTGATGTAACATGAACACTAAGCCCTTTAAGTAGCCAAATGACCAGCTTATTTTAAATGCCTCGTATTACTAGAAAGCTGCATATAGGCATCTCATAGAGGGGAAAAAATAAAAAAAAAAAAAAAAGAAAAAGAAAAAAAAAAGAATATTTAGTTCCTTTGTGAACTGGCCATATGACAACTACTTTTTTATCAACTTATTAAGTTGGGGCACTATAATAGCTCTTGCTGAGTTTAGCAATGTTTATAAGCATGTGTTAAACACATAATGTTGTTTTATGAGGAAAAAGGGATAAAGAAAAGTGATGTCACAGATGAATGTTTGAGTGCGTAGACGGCATAATGTATGTATGATTTTTATTTCTACACTGTTGAGCTTATTTTCTGTTTAAAGGTTTAAAAAATTGTTGCATGAGAACTGTTTTATTGTGTTCTGCACTTTCTGTTCTTTTTGTATAATCTTGATTTTTTTTTTCATTTATGCATAGAAACGAAAAAAATCAGTTTAGAAATATTCTACTCCACGAGACATTGTGTTCCAATCCGTTGTTCCGAAGTTTGCTCTTAATAAACATTTCAGTAAGAGTTGGTGGCTCGTGTCCCTGTGGTGTTTGTAGGAAAGGTGAGCAGAGGCATGCCTGGTCCCTGAGCTATGCAAGGCAAATAACACTCACCTGCAGCCCAGAGCTTCATTACTATTTCCAAAAATGCTACTGCCAAACATTGCCTGGCAAAAATCCAGGTGTTAAAATTCACAGATGGTTCTAAACTCACCTGACACTTGCAGGGTTCAGGTGTAACCCAGGAAAAAGCACAGGCAGAGGAGCAAAATGGGGATACTGGGGCAGCTGTGTGTCCCCAGCTCCAGGCTCTGCTCTGACAAATGGTGGTGGCTGTCACACAGAATCTGTCACCTCTCATACCACCAGCAGGGCTGAGGAGCTGAAGGTCTCCTCTATCACCTCTATGGATGGGAAATGATTTCTTTTGAAGCTGCTTGTGGCTATCAAATCAAACTCATCAATCACCTGGGCCATTGGGAACAACAAGAAGGGAAAGCTGGAGCCAGATCACAAACACCAGCTGATGGGTAAATTTGCAGTGAAGAGCTCACTTGTCCCATTTTATTTCTAGTTTCTTTGACAGATTTGATCTGTGATTCTTCCCAAAGGAAATTCCTCAGAACGAGAGTTAGCAGCTCTGAAAAGTCGGTACCCACGTGGGGTTTGGTTCATTTTTCATAGAATCATCACAAAATCAATTAGGCTGGAAGATACCTCCAAGATCAAGTCCAGCCTATGACGGATCACCACCTTTGTTAAGTAGACCAGAGCACTGAGTGCCACATCCAGTCTCTCCCTAAACACCTCAATGAACAGTGACTCCATCACCTCCCTAGGCAGCCCCTTCCAATGTCTGACAACCCTTTCCATGGACAAATTCTTCCTAATACCGAATATAAATTTCCTCTGGTGCTAGTTCAGACTGTTTCAGCTTGTCCTGTTCATAGGATGGACTTCATGATCTCCAAGGACTTTTCCAACCTAGTTGATTTTGTGATTTTCTTGTGTCTTGGGAGAAGAGACTGACCCCTGCCTGGCTACAAACAGCTGTCAGGGAGTTGTAGAGAGTGAGAAGGTCCCCCCGAGCCTCCTTTCCTCCTGGCTCAGACCCCACAGCTCCCTCAGCCGCTCCGCACCACACTTGTACTCCAGAGCCTTTCCCAGTGCCATTGCCCATCCCTGGACACGCTTCAACACTTCAATGTCCTTCTTGTCAT
>VZTF01009099.1:5314-17258 GCA_013397755.1 Cnemophilus loriae | reverse complement strand
AGTGAACTGAAGAAAGGTTATTCTAGAGGTGTCAAACTGACTGAGAAATATCAGGTGTTGTGTCTTTGCATTGGCAGTGGGGAAATATCTGAAAGAGAAGTTTGGAGGGGGGAGGAGAGGTTTTCTGAAGGTTTAATCTAATTTTTATTATTTGGTTCTTTTTTTATTTCTTTTTTTCTTTATAGTTCTGTTAATAAAACTTTCTTTATATTCTCTAAAGTTTGAGCCTGCTTTGCTTCTCCTAACCCTTATCTCACAGAGGGAAATATCCTGAATAATAGACCCAAATTTAAATTACTGCACCTAAATTGGATTGGCGAACTCAAACCACTACAGAATCTTAACATAATTCTCTCATCCGGGAAGTATTTTTTTCTCTTTTTACATAATGGAAGCAATAGTTTAGAGACTTCAAAAGATATTAAATAAAATTGTGCAACTTTATTGGAAAAGTGTCTATTGCTTATTTATTATAAGATCTTGCTAGTTTTATCTATGCTATAAACAAACACAACTAGGTTTTAACCGAGTTAATAGCATGCCCAAATGCATTTTCTAGAAAAACTGTGAAAGTGTCTCTTGTATCCTCTAATTTAAGCCTTTTCCTTACTACTGCCCATCACCAGAATTCAAAGGTTTGGTTGGAGCATGGTAAGAGAATGAAACATGATAGTATGTTTAAGGTATAATAATTAACAACAAGATCAAAGCCTAAATCTGCAGCATTCACATTTAACTATTCATACTCAACTGAAAAAGAGGTTCAGCAACCAGTATTACAGTAATCCTGAAGAAAACAGATATACGGACTCAGGTGTTATCCAGAGCATATTTTTAATGTAATCTGCATTTAGAGCCTAAAAAGAGTAAGAGTAGAGAAATATATTTGTTATTCCTTTTTTTTACATTATCATTGAAGCTAATTTTAAAAAGAAAATGCAGTATTTCAATACATGGAATTGATATATTTGAGTTTATAATTCAAATATTTCAATCACATGGAATTTCTCTGCACAGGAAGTCTGTGATACAATGGAACACAAAAAGTTAGTTAAAACCAAATAAACAATAACTTTTCATTCTGCTCACTGAGGGTTCAAAAGTTACTTTCATCCTCATAGCAAAGAGATTTGAACAATGTAAAATAAACTATATTTAAGTCTAGCATGTCTCCATCACATTCCTCAAAGTTTCTTTGAAGCATTAAATACCACTTCATTGTAGCCACAGAACACAGAAATTAGTGTTAAGTCTTTGTATTCACATTTGTCAATATTTGAGAGTATAAAAGGCATTCCACACTATAATTCAAAGCACAAGGAAGCTATTTCCAGAGTAGTCATATCCTGCCACTATTAACTTGCAGTTGATTTAAAACTGAGGAAAGGCATATGTCTTTCCTATTAAGGTTTTTATTCTTTTTTAATACCTCAGTAAGAATTTTGCTATAGCATTCCATTCCTTCTATAATATAGTGTTTTATAAAAGTGAAAAGAGTTTAATTTCAACCAGTTGCAAAAGAGTTGGTAAAAGAGAATTTTTGGTATTTAGGTAATATATAAAAATACCTCCTATCTAAGGACTGTTGCAGAGTATGCATGGAAAAAATAACCACACTGTTGCCTTGCATTTTAAAAAGTGCTTTCTACCATGTGCTTAACAATCAGAACCTCAGAGATACTACAGACAGCTGGAATCTTGTTACTGACATAAGCAATATAAAAATAGGAATATAATTTTAAAATTTGACAAGAACAGCTTTTTCATTTTTTCTTTTTAACCACAATAATTTTCATCTTCCTGGCTGAAGTATTTCAGTGGAAGCCCAGGAAGAATGCTTTGAGTATTTATTAAAAAAAAAAAAAAATCCAATTTCAGATGTTTCAACAAGCAAGGGTGTATCAATATCCTTGTCTTTAAAAATACATACCTGCAAATTATTTAATCAATTTTTATATCTATTTCACCCCCACAGAGCATACAATTTTTTCCCTCAATGTTCTTAATATCTTTATGGGTTGACAACTTGGGTGCAATGTAGTTTAATCATTACAAATCAGAAAAAAAATCAGCCAATTTAATACAAGTTTACTGCTGCAGATTTGCAAGAGAAACAAATAGGATTTTGTTATACACAGAATTTCATACAATATAGGTATACCACAGGACAAACACATGAAAGTGGTTTCAAAATAAGAGTTTGAAAGTGGCAATATACAAACAGCATTACTTTCAACATATCTTTGTTTAAAAGTATCACAATATTTTCTCCAAGAATGGCTAAACTTGTTGGCTCCACACTGAATACTAAGAGAAAACTCAAAACAGCCAAGAAGCGAGGATGAACTTTTTTTTATATATACTCTTTTATACTCTCAAGACATTCTTCATCAACTTAAATCACAAAAAAAATACTCCAACATAAAATTTTAAAAAACTCTCCTAAATAATTTTTCTTTTTATCTACTTAATTTGGCTTTTAAATATCTCTATCACCAATAAAAGCCTAAATCAACTCGTTGAGTTTCTAGAGCAAGAAACCCATTTACTGCCCATCACTGAAATGAAACACCAAGTCAACAATATTCAATATGCTGGAATACTAAATTTGCAGGTAAACTGTATTCTACTCAACACAAATTAATTTCACTTAGACATTTGCAGGGCTAATGTGCCATAATAAATTCTACTATTGATCAACAGTAAAGTGCTGAATTATATTAAATACCTGAATCTCACTCTCCTTTATGAAATTCTTTTATAGATTCTTATCAAGTCAAAAGAGCCTTTTCTGTTGTAAAAGTTAAGCTATTATGCAAATATTATAAAAATAGGTAAGTTTAATTAGGAACTATATACACACACAACAAACTGCTTTTTCTTAAGTACAGCTGACATAAGAGATAGAAAAAAACATACATTTATAAAGATATTTAAAATTAAGAAGAGGAGACACTGCTATAGAATTTCTATTACTCTGCCATACAGCCATTTACTATGTTATAATGATACTGGTGATGCCTATATTTCTGGACTGATAAGCATCACACCACCAACATACTTTAGTTTCTTTTGTAGCTAAAGAAGTTGATTTGTAAATTTAAACTGTGGCATACACTCTAATGAGAAATAGATAAAATGTATAATTAAGTTTCTGGTTCAACTTTGAACAAGCTTTAAATCTAGTCACGTAACCAACACAAGCAAGACATTAGTGCAAAAGGGAAGCTGTCAGTTGTACATGATGAGTACTCTTTCCCTAACTGCATGATGTGAGAGAACAATTATCAGATTAAAAGTTCAAGTGGATTAACATGAGAACAAGAGATTTTTTTTCTCCCAAACTTAGCACTGACTTCCAGAGGATCAACAGGAAATCAACACCAGTTACAGCTAGAATAAAAAAGTTAAACTCCAGTTCAGAAAGGTGATATGTAGGTCCAAAATTTGTAATGTTATGAAGGCAGCATTCTCAAAAAGAGCTCCGAACGAAACTGCAAATCAAAATGGGCATTTAAGTTGAAATTGGACAACTGCTGCATAGAATTGTTCACCGCAGTCACATTTAAGTCAGTGCATAGAGAAGATAAAAAGCACTTATGGTAGTTGCAAATGTTAACAAGTCCATAGAAAAAGAAAAGAGTAAAAGTAGAAATGCTCAAGCAAAACCAAAAAAGATGACCCTCCAACTGTATAAAATCCACACAACAGTTGTAGTAAAAAGAAATCAGTGGAAAATATTCAACTCAGTCCTAAACACCTGACAGGAAAAAAAAGACCAGAATAGACAAGCCCATGGCAAACAATTTGAAGAGTCTAAATATAGCACTATATTTCTAAATAAACCACAAAATATAATGTATGGTATATTCAAATATTGGTTAACCAACTCTGCAGATGCAATCCTAACATCACTTTAGAAAATGAGAGCAAGATGGAGCAAACTAAAGGAATACTGATATATTACAACAGTGCACAAGAAAAACATTGTCACCAAGTCATGCTTCAACAACAGCACTCTGTGACTGCACACTATTATCTATGAAGCAAAACAAATTTCTCCAGCTTTTCAGGGATGTGCCCTGCATAGCATATGTTATGATTCACTATGACACGAGCAGCAAGACATTGCAACGTAGTATGATTTATAGGATGGATTAAGTTTTTTGCTATTTTCTTCTCATCCAGTAGATCGCTAGCAGTTTGTTTATGCAAGTTTGTGGCATCAAAGTGTGAACCTGACTCAATAAGAAAATTCATGATGCCTGGATGGTTGTTCAGTGCAGCAATATGTAAAGGACTGTTGTTATCAGAGTCTCTGACATTTATATTAGCACCACATTCCAACAGGATAGCAGTAACTTGTAGAGAGGGGAATTTACAAACTGGGTAGCGACCCACACATGTAGTATTCTTGTCAACAGCAAGGTGAAGTGGACTGAAGTTATTCTTCCCTCTAGGCTGAAGCTTAAGAAACTTATAAATAGTCTGTTTCTTAAAATGCTCCTGTTCTGAGGTGCAAGGTATTTTTTCCAACAAGCAAATTAAATGCAAAATGATAGAAAGTGCTTTGTTCAGCTGTATTGGATCAGGAGGACACTGGATTTGTTTCATGGCCCGCTCTATTTCGAGAACACTTTTGCATAGTATATCCATTAGATCATCAAATGTGACAGTAGTGCCTAGCAGGCCTTTTGCCTTGTCCTGCAGCATGAAGGAGAAGAGTTCAGCAAATGATAGTAAACTGCTGGCTGTCATAGGGCTCAGTGGATCTAGATTGCTCTGCTGCATGTCCAAAGCATATTTCCATAAGTTGATGCATCGTTTAAAGTTTCCAGAGTCTGCATAGACAGCACCTCTGTATCTAATATAGTAGGATGTATCTGGGTGAGAAGGACCAAGAATACGTTCTCTAATTAATAGTGCTTGCATTCTCATCTCATCAGGATCTGCAATAAGATTTTCTAGCTCTTCTGAGCTGTTTACCTCTTTAGCATAATCATAGGCCATAATTAGTGTTTGTGGCACAGGTTTGTTCAGGATACTAATCCTATCATTGTATCTCATTTCCATAGCTCGCTTCCAGTATTTCAAAGCACCAAGCAGATCTCTCTTTTTGTCCACAAATGTTGCTCCTAGAAGTTCCAGAGCATTTATACATTCTATCTTAGTGGTCTGTTCATGTTGGGTCAGGAAGTCCACAATATTTGTGTGGCCTGTCACACTGGCTGACAGAAGGGGAGTCATTCCATAACCATCCTTTTCCATTTTAGCACAATACTTGAGAAGCATCTTCATGATCTCCAAACTTCCAGATTCTGCACAGTCATGTAATGCAGTGTTTCCTAGCAAAAGAAGAAAAACAATTACATAAATCATAATCAAATTATAGTCCAGATATCACCACACTAATAGGTAAAAAAAAAAAAAAGTTTTGACATCTACAAACTATGAAAGGCTTAAATGACAAGTTAAAAACATTCAAGATCTGATTAAAACATCAAGGCTACCACACAGTTATACAAACCGAAATGCTTGACATTATTACCCAAAAGAATTAAACAGATTTTAAGAACACATCTCATTATTCAAAACTTAAACCGGAATTCTCTACCACATGAGAAATTTCGTATCTGCTTTCAAGTATAAAACAGAAACCTAAGCTTGCCATCTTAAGTGGTTATATTTTCCCTTCTTCCCTTGTCAAATTTCCTTCATCCCTATCTCCATCCACAATAAAAAAAAAAAAAAAAAAATAAGATCTGTATAAAAATTAAAGCTGTGCTAACTCAACACTGGCCTTGCTCACCTCTATACTGTACCTCTTCTTCTCTCTTTCATCCAAAGCCTTTAATTAAAGTGTTCCGAGGTAATAATTGTACATAAAAGCAAATACAGCTCATCACAACGGGTCCTTCATATCAGCTGGGGCCTCAGAGACTGCCAGAATATTCTGAGGGACCGACTTATTTTGTCAAGCCTATGTATACACACAGACAAACTATTTCTAGTACTTTATTAGGTCTTTATTCTGAAGCCCCACAAACCCCATCTCTGCTCAGGATTCCCAAAAGCTAAAAAAAACCCCAAGCCCCCAAACCCAAACAATGCCTTCAACACACAACATGCAGCCATTTGTCTTATAAGTCCTATGATTTACATTAAGATTATTTCTCATGAAGAGAACATGCAATATGCTAAAGGCATTCAGGTGGCACTCACACTATGTGGTGAAATTTCCAGCAAGCACTAATGGCAACTGACTGAAAAACATTTGTAGCAAACTAAAAGAAAACACTGGACACCACAGTTAAATATCAAGCTACTACACTTTAAGCAGAAGAAAGCTTTGCTTAA
The DNA here is from genome assembly GCA_013397755.1 of Cnemophilus loriae. Classification (NCBI taxonomy): domain Eukaryota; kingdom Metazoa; phylum Chordata; class Aves; order Passeriformes; family Corvidae; genus Cnemophilus; species Cnemophilus loriae. Next base: position 10,901 of record VZTF01009099.1, on the reverse strand, counting down.
GACCATACATGAGTAGTTCACTGGGGGAGACAGGAAGATGGACAACCAATAACTCTCTCTGTCCTCCCGAACATAATAAAGCCTCCTGGGGGGTTTATTGCTTTTAAAACTACACAATTTAAACCTAGCTTCTTTTTCATATATATACTACAGATTCAGGCATATCAATTTTTCAGCCTCCCACTACATTAACATGAAAATAATTAACAGCATACCCATGTAAGAATCCCACCCTCCCACTCCCCAATTAAAATGTCTTGTACCACTAGCCTTGCAAATTCTGGTTTACTGGCTATCAGATCATCAGTATCTGTTATATCATCAGCAAGTTTCCACATCCTCAAGTCACAGAACCCTTTTCCAAGGATTCTGTACATTCATAGTCATCTGATTTGGCTTTTAAAAAGTTCAGAGAGAAAGTTTCGGAAACTTTCTCATTTGCATTTTTGGCAGACTTTTTTCTATGACAAAAAGACACTGATTTGCAGTAGCCTTTTCTTTGGATTTTTAGATCTATAGACAGAACTGAAGTAGGTAGGGAAAGAAATCAATAGGGTTGAAATCTTCAGCTGATGTTTGAGAAAAGTGCATTTTGTAGGTATACAGTCTCCTAATTTCAACAATTTAGTTTAGACTTACCTTAGTATATTTTCTTAATGTACTCCCCCCCTCCTCCAGGCTGTTATCTCTAGAATGTGCAGTTTACTCTTTACATTAGAGTGTTTAGCCAGTAAAACAAGTTGGTCCCTAAAGTGTGCCTGAGATTTGTCTTAAAAGCTGAACAGGGCATCGAAATAAAAAGAAAAGCTGAGGAAGACACTCCATACAAAGTGGCACCCAAAATTATCTGCTAGATCAATACTCATGAAACTAAAACCAGGTCTTAATAGGAAGTGATTCTCAGTCTCAAATACCCTAGGCAATCTTTGTCACTAATGGAGAATTAAATCAATGACAGGAGCTTGATAAATATGTGGGTCTGGTCACACTACAGTTTCTACAGAGATCAACAAAATCTCCAATCATAGGAACAGAGATTTTTCCAAATTTAGGTGTGTTAAAAGTTTGGTTTGTCAACTGCAGTTTATTAACTAAAATTCCTTCTTTTTTATTACGTAAAACTGTTCATACCTCCAGACTGACAAGCATGAGATCTAAATTCTTAAGATGAAAAGAGAGCAAAAGCAGACAAATACACATAACTAGCTTGCCAATAAACAGACACATTATAAAATACTTGTTGAAATATAGTCATCCTTAGGTTGCAACTAATTCATCTTTACATATTATCATTCACAATCCTTTATTTCTACCCTCAATATTTTTAAGTAATTAAAAGTCATAACAAATGCATATTACAGACAAACATAACAAAATGCACTAGTACCACCAAAGTTCTTACAATTATTTAACAACTATTAATATACATATTGCTATATTTGACAATAGGATCAATGGCAACTTCATATTACACATTGTAGATCCATCACCACATCACCATACCCTTTACACTCTCTTATCAGTTACCAGAAATGTATGCCATGACACACTAAGAGTGCAAAAATTCGTACAAATAAAGCTTAGCCAGTGCCTACATAATTCAAGAACAAACCAACAGTTTATATGGCATTAATTTACAATGAAGCTATGCATAACAGATGGAAATATTCCTACATCACCAAGGATTTTCAGTATTCTCTCCATCTGGATCTCCTTTATTAAGAGACTTGTTTTTTTCTTACTATCATAGTTATTTACTCGAAGAGTGGTTACTGAAAACATATAAGGGGAATAGGGCAATTTCTAGCTACTTATATTGTAGTAGGCCTTGGAGACCACAATTATTTCAAGCAATGCACAAATTAATAAATGAAAGTGATCACCACTAATTTTTAGTGGCTGCACTTCAGTTTGACTGGATGGAACAGCAGCAGGAAGGAAATATAAGAATACAAGCTTCAATAAACCAAAAGTGGACATGGGCAGATAGATGGGTATAGAATTGCCAAATGAAAACAAACAAACACACACACTCATACACAACCCAACCTTAAGAATTAACAAGAATTCCAGACATCTACCTAGTAATTATCAAGTGTTAAATTTGAGGAAGAATTTGAGAGGACATGGCAGTTTGCCTTGATATCTAACTCAAGGTCTATGTTCCACAATTTACCCATTTCAAAAAATACTGTATCATCTATAGTGACAGGAATAAACAGTGCCTGAACATATCTATACAATGCTGCAGCTAAGTCAATCCAATTTTTGTACCAATTTCTTTAGTAAAAAATTAAAATCAACATTATATCTACTGCTGTATTAAAGAGGAAATAGTTTCACCTTTCTTTCTAGCCCTACTTTAACAGGGATAATATGAACATTACACAAATGCTTTGTGTATCACAGAACTAATTCACCAACTATCCAGTCTTGCAACAAAAAACCCAAACAAACAAACAACCCAAACCAAAACAAACAGACAAAAAAACCACCACCAAAAAAAACCCCAACAGGCACCTCATCAAGGGAGGTGTGTCTAATGAGGTTGTATCAGAAGCTAATTATTCTCGAAACAGGCTGATAGCTTGTGACATGGGGAGGAAACTGATTTGGCTTGATTTGCAACCAATATTAACTACATCTAATTACTAAAATTTGCAAAATGCTTAATCAAATTTCTGGTAAGCAAAACTTTTTAAATAAAAATGCTATTTTTAAAGTATGATAGCAATGTGGTACCAAACTAAAGATCTCTTACTGAAAATACACACTCAGCTGCTGAACTTTACACACTGGTCAATCCTTCAAATTAAATCATTTTTTCTTCACATGTTTAAAATAAACTGAATGTATATTTTTGCAGCCTCATATATGAAATTAATCACCTTCAGAAAATGAAATTGTTCATAAAACACTTAAATTTTTTTTAAGCAGAGCACTTGAAGGAAATAAGTCTTCTAGTAGCTTTACTGACTTTTGAAGAAAAAGTTATTGATATGTACATACATACAAACGTAGGGAATGCAAAAGAAAACTTTTACATGTCTATACTCAGTATACTTGACAAAGGAAAATTAAAGGTCTGTCTTCCTTTTAAAAATAAAGTAAAAATTGCAAAGAGCTATTAACCTCAACAAGTTGTTCTATGTTCTGTAATGGAATAACTGTTCCCTTGGTCACAAAAGTACTTCATGATAACTCATATTATCAAGATTAATAATACAAAGTGGCGGTACTGTATAAAATGTTGTAAATAATTGAATTTCAACAGGAACTATTTTTTTTTGCATCTAAAATATGCTTCCTTGAGCTTCAGGAATAGAAGTGAATTGCTAAACTTACAGCTGCAATTTATAAATTCAAAAACAGAATGCTCATCTGAAAGCCTAAATGGGAAGTGAAAACAGCTCATTTCTAAACATGATTATGGCACACTGATGTCATGTGCCTTTTTTTTTTTTAAGCTTCCTATGTCCATACAAGTTCAAATCTAAAGAGGCAAATTTTATTTAATGAAAGAGACCCATCTTTCCGTTTATGCACATCATCTCACTTTCAGTGAGGTTGGTTTTACTCTTTTATTGTAGGCTACTTGTACTTCTTATCTCATGTAATAGCTTAGTAGTGCTAATCAACTCTTCCCTATTTTCTTGAATTGCAAACAGCTAGTCAGAATGAGAAATAGCTTCAAACATTAAGTGAATTCCAGAAACATACACTAATTAAAAGGATACTGATGTCCCTTGTAAAAAATTGATGAAGTGACAATTTCAGCACCTGCAAAGTCAGTTGAAACATCACATATAAGTGTAGTTATGAAATGGTACCACCTGGCATTCACCTTCAGAGTTTAGCATATTTAACCACTTTGTGAAAGAGCTTAATATACAATAAAAAGTAATAAACATCCTATCAATCACTGCAGGACTGTTGAAAGCAGAACAAAAAAAACTCCCAAAAATCTGGGAAAATTTGTCTCAACTGACAACAGAACTAAATAAACGTGGCCCTTTTCCAAAGTCAAAAGATTCCACATTTACCTCGAGAGTTGAAGCTTTACCTTGAAGAAAGTCACTTAAGTGTAGATCAGAAAGTCCTCATGATGTGTCAGAGAGCTCCAACTGATGACCACAGAAGGTTTATCCTAGGATCTCTTCTATTTGAGAAAAGACATTTCTGTTTATGTGACTTTTATGATTAACCTTTGATGGGAAGAGTCGTAGCTTCTACCACTACTTCTTCCCCTTCAGGGTTCATATGCATTCCTCTGGTTCCTAGGCATAGGTTCCAATTATACTGAATCACTGCAGCAGCTATATAAAAAGACTGTCACAAAGGCTGTTTATCATGATTCTAAACTCGATGGTTTGAGTTTTGATTTATATACCTGTGCTGGTTTAAAAACACAGCTGAAAAATTAACCCCCACTTAAACTGCTTTCTTCGTCCCCGTCCCCTCCCCCCCGTGAAAGGGAGACTAAAAGCAGAGATTCCAAGTTAAGAACCATTTACTTGAAAAAAAAACAAACAGCAATGAAATAAGAAAAATGAACAGTAACAGCAACTAGACTAATACACAAGTACACGAAAAGAGGATGATTAACATACTAAAAGGCGTTCACCGACCAAGGCCTCGCGGTCCAAAACAAAAGACAAAAATGGCGCCTGGCTCTCCACGTAGTGGACTACGCAGTACCTGGAAAGCTAGTTAGTCCGAACAGGAGCTATGCTGCCAAAACAGTGGCTCTCTCGGTTGCAGCGGCGGTCCCGATGCAGAGGGCTCCCTCCCCCCGGGGCGGCGGTGGTCCTGGCGGCAGCCCTGGTGGGCGCTGTGTCTTGCGGCGGGGCTCTTGGCAGCTGCAGCGGTAGCAGCAGCAGTAACAGCACTTGCGTCATTCTGTGGCTTCAGCAGCGGTTACCCCTTTCTGCAGCTTCAGCAACAGTTACCACTTGCCGCGTGTTTAAAGGACCAGTCTACCCGTTTCCCCAACCGAGGTAAACCTGCACGAACTTCCGGCGGCTCGCCGTTTNCCTTTATTCTGTACACAGGACAATACCACGGCAAAAGAGAAAACCCCAGAGAATAGTCTCTTTTGCCCATGACGGGAATCAGTGAGTGATCTCTACCCATCCTTATCTCAACTCATGAACCTTTGTTATATTTCCTCTCCCCTGTCCAGCTGAGGAGGGCAGTGATAGAGTGGCTTTGGTGGGTGCCTGGCATCCAGCCAGGGTCAAACCACCACACACAGTACTGTCCATACTATTCCTTATTTTAAGAGGAAAACAAACAAAAACCCAATCAAACAAAAAATAACCCCACACAAACTAATTTGCTGTTCAAGACCTCTCTTTCATATCAGTGAAACCTATCAAGCCCAGATAGTTGTAACCTGCAGCTTCTCAAACTAAGAGTAATGTACTGGAAAAGCCTCTGAATTAGGACGACAATGCCGAATTAACTCACATTGGAAGCATTGCTTTAACTACTTTCTGCTTTTCTAAAACGTCTTGAATTCTACAGGTATCTTTGCTATTTTCCACAATTCTGAAAGAAAAACAAAAGAGTTTTCTTATCCTCTTTA
>VZTF01009096.1:872-15330 GCA_013397755.1 Cnemophilus loriae | reverse complement strand
TTTCTCCTGTGTGTTTTTCTTCTCTTTCTAGAAAGTCCGGAGCTGGTAGCAAGGGGGTTATGGGGGTAGGGATGGAGAGACACTCCCCTGGAAAGAATGAAATTCCAAAAAAAAAATCGCTTCCCCTCAGGAGTAAAGCAGGGGGAAGGGGTGGGGGGCTCTCTCCTCGCCCCCCAGCCTGGGGGAAGCAGCCCCTGATCCCCCTCCGTAGTGTGAGCTCGGCGGAGGGGTCCCCCCGGCCCCCGCTCCCCTCGTTGGGGGTCCCACGGGGGGGCAGGAGGAAGAGGAGGAAGGATTTTGAGGGGCTGCAGGGGGGATTTGGGACCGAAACCGAGAAACCAAACGTCGTTACGAAGAACTTGGCCGATCAGTTGGAGTCGGAGTCGGAGGAGTCCCCCGAGGAGGAGGAGGAACTGCTGCTGCCCTCCGAGTCGTTGTCATCCTCGTCCTCATCATCCTCGTCCTCGTCGTCCTCATCGTTCTGGAAGGGGGGTGGCAGAGAGGAGGGGGAGGTCAGGGCAGGGTTAGTCCATCGTCACCCCCTTGTCCCCCGCTCACCCTCCCCTCCAGGGTCCCCACAGAGCGCGGGGGTGCGACCCCCACCCTCCCATCGCTGTCCCCCGGGGATCGGGGGGGTGGAGGAGGAGGGACGCGGGGCAGGAGCCAGGAGTGAGTTTGCAAGGGCTCAGCTCGGGGTGCCGGGGGGGGACGTGCTGGAGCAGCGCACGGGGTCCTGCCCTCACCTCTGCCACTGCCTCGCTACACGATCCGAGGGAGGGTACCCGACCCGCCTCGTGCCTCAGTTTCCCCCCTCTAAAGCCAGGGAAGGAAGAGGCGTGAGCTGAGACCAGCGAGGGGGTGGAAACACCTCACCTGTCCGGTGGCGAGCACAAGGCACGGACACGGTTTCTGGCCCCAGCGCCATCCAGCATACTCTGATTTCAGTTGCACCGGTGTAAAGCTTTGACTCTGGTGACTTACTCGGCATTCACACTGGCGCAAACGGAGCCGAGACCAGACTCAGTATCTCCACCAGGAAAAAGACAGGAGATTTTTCTCTGCTCACTGGGGGCTCTGCACACCCCCCCGCACCTCTGCGTCCCGAGGCTGCTCCTGACTACGCCCCGCGGCTGCTCCTCACACCCTCCCCGGGAACGCCGGGGGGATCCTGTTCCCCTTCTCCTCCCCGTGTCCCCCTGCTTCCCGGGGGCTCCTCTGCCACGGATCTATCTGAGCCCAGCTGCGGGTGCCCCCCAGCCCGGGGGGAGGGTGAGGGGGGCCCCGTGCCCTCCCCACGCCGCGGCCTCACCTCGTCCCCGTCCTCGCTCTCCTCCTCGCTGCTGGACTCTGAGGAGTCGCCGCCTTCCTCTGACGAGTCACCGTTGTCATCATCATCATCCTCATCTTCATCGTCGTCTTCTTCCTCCTCTTCCTCCTCGTCATCGTCCTCAGACTCCTGCGGGACAGAGGGGCTTGGTGAGTCCCTGGACCTCCACACCCATGGGTGCAGCACCCACCCCGTCCTTGACTATCCACCTCTGGGTTCCTCCATCCGTTGAGCAGATCAGGTGATTCCCTGCCCCACACCTTGATGGGAGCCTTTCCCCATTTACACTGAGAATTGCACTGAACAGGGTCCCTGAGCGGGTACCAGGGGTCAAAACCCGACCTGGATGGGTTCTGAGCAGGGATTTGGGGAAAGTTTATGGCCTCGAGGACAGGGCAGGCAGCTGCAAGCACAAGGGATGCCTCAAACAAGGGGTGTGGGTCCCCCTGGACACACTCCCCAAGGAGGGAGGCCTGGGTGGTCCCATGGGGCTGTCGTGACTCACCGACTTGGACTGCATCGTTGGCTTCATCTTGGGGTTGGGACCCCGGATCTTCCCTATGCTCTTGCGTTTCTGTGGGAACAAAACAAAGTCCTTTAGGGCTCAAGTTCAGCTTCTTCCCAGTGTCCAGCCCAGAGAAAATCCCACTGCTGAGCTGCCATGGGGACAAATCCCCATTGGAGGGGCTCTCTGGAGTGTGGCACATCCAAACCTCACCCAGGGCTGACCCCGGCCCAGCCCCAAGCCCCCAGGTTCCCCAGCCCAGTTCCAAGCCCCCGGTAACCCCATCCCACCCCCAAAGTCCTGGGATCCCACCACAGCAGTGCCACACAGATACTCACGTTGGAAATGTGTTCCTTGTAGGCAGCCCGCTCCTGGGGCGAGAGGCTCTGTGGGGACAGGGACACAGTCAGGGATGGGTGGGCATGGAACAGAAGAGGGGATGCAGCAAAGGGCTCTAGCACAGGGCACAGCCTGCTCATGTATATAACTTCTATCCTTTTAAGTTACAAAATGTCAAAAAAGGGTCTGGAGATGGCAGTTTCCGGAGGAGGGTGGGGAACAGAGACTGTGCCAAGCATCATCTCCAAAACCAATGGATCCCAGAGCCTCCCACCGGGCATCAGGATCCAGGACCCACCTTGAGCCAGATGTCGAGGTGCACCTTGTACTGTTTCTGCTGCTCCTCTGCCAGTTTTTTGTAGTGGTCCTTCTGGCCCTGGGAGATGCGCTGCCAGCGGCTGCCGATCTCCACCATCCGCTCCTTCAGCGGCAGGTGGTTCAGCTCCCCGTTGGACAGGAGCTCCTGGGAGAACTTCTGGTAACCGTTCCTGCACAGGGAGAGCGCAGGGACTGGGCTGGGACAGTGGGCACAGACAACCCAGGTGTCCGTAACCCCTGTCCACCCACACCAGGCTCCAGCCCACCCTCCCTCCTCTTGTTCCAGGCTCTTCCCACCAGCACAGCCAGACCCAGTTTTTCACACCCCAGGTACTCACATGGGAGGTTTCTTCGGCTCTCCCTGGAATTTCATTTTCTTGGTGGAGTTGGTAGAGCACGGAGGGGCCCGCATCTCGCTCAGCTCCCTCTGAGCCACAGGAGAGAGAGAGGGTCAGGGAGAGGGGCAGCACCAGCTGAGGGACACAGCGAGGGACAGGACGGGGCAGGGACCCACCTCGTATCGCTTCTGATCCTCCGCCGCCTTCTTGATCCACATCAGCTTCTCTTTCTTCTCCATGTTGTTCCAAGTGGCCTCCATGGCCTTCAGCGCTTTGCCCCGGTCGTTCTGTGGGACAGAACCACCACGATGCATCAGATGCACCCAAAAACCCTGAGACATTGGGGTGCTGCTGCTGGGGCACTGCTCCCCCCATCGATCCCCCTCCTCCCCACGGCTCCCAGCCCAAACCCAGGTGTGAGAGCCAGGGAAAAAGTGCATGGGAATTCCTGCTGCTGGGAGTGCTGATCCCACCTCCAGCCCCTTTCCCAGCCCACTCCTCACCTTGAAACGAGCCAGGTAGTCCCCGATGACGCTCTGTTGCCAGATCTCCTCGGCAGTTTTGGGAGACTCGGGCAGCTTCCCGCGCTCCTCTTTATCCGAGCCGTGCTTCTTCTCCGACTGCGCCTTCATCGCCGCCTCCCGTGCCTTGTACTTGGCCTGGGCAGGGGGCACAGGGGGTGAGGGGGGCACGGCAGGGGCACAGTCCCCAAACACCAGGAGGACACTGGAGCTCCCCCAGCACTGTACCCACAGTAGCATAGACAGCCCCTCCACCAACCCCAACTCCATCTCCAGACTCCCTCCATGAGGAAAACCACCAAAGCATGAAAATCGAGGCTCAAGGGCCCTCTGAGGTTTCTTTATGTGGTGGGTTTTGAACCCCCAGGTGACGAGAGGGGGAGGAACAGCCAGTGGTGCCCCTTGGTGCTGACACTGGCACCTGTGTGACAGCTCGCTGTGATGCTCCAGGGGACGTTTGTGCCCCTTGGTGCAGGACAAGGACAGGAGCATCCCCTGGACTGCCTGAGATGCCCACAGGAGCAGTGGAGATGGGGATGGAAGAGGAGGAGGAATGCGGGGATGGTACCAACCTTCTTCTTCTCGGAGAGGTCGTTCCACATGCGGGCCAGGAGCCGGGTCAGCTCGCTCTCCGACAGCTCCGGCCGCTCCTCCTGCAGCTGCTTCCGCTTCTCCTCCGAGAAGATGAACATGGCCGAGATGGGCCGCTTGGGCTTCTCTGAGCTGGCCTGAGGGGGGACACAGGGCTGTGAGGGGAGGTGAGCCCATGCAGGGACCGAAGCCCTCAAAGCTCCTCGAGATGCACAACCCCACCCCAAGCCTCTGGCAGGTGCTGCCCCATCCCTCCCGGTGCCGCTCCCACCTTGCCAGTCTCTGGTGAGGATTTTTTGGAGGCAGGACTCGTCGCCCCTTTCCGGTTGCTGCCCAGCATCTTCTCCTCACCCAGCACCCGCTGCTGCTCCTCCTCGGGCAGGCTCTGGGTGGCACAGGAGGAGAGACTTCGTTAGACAGCCCAGTGCTAATGAGGCTTTGTGGCAATCGGGGAATACGGACTCTGGGCAAGGGGAATTAATGCACTTGGGTGTCCTGATCCAAATCCTATCCCAGTCAGGACCAGCATCTAGAACTGCATGTGTACAGCCTGCGGGTCCTCACACCGTCACCTCCTATCTGGGCAGTGTCCCCCTCCCCCAGCTCTGTCCCTTCCCCGGCTTAGCTGTTTCTCAGTGAAAGCAGGTGGGCAGGTGCCTGGATCTGGGCACACCCCTGGGTTTTCCACTCCGTGCCCCTGCAGCCGCAGCCGGGGCCGCGTCACATCCGCCTGGGGACGGGGACCATGCTGGGGTGGCCTCGGTGTGGCTCCCCCGCCCACGCTCCAGCGAGGGAAGGAAGTGAGAGGCTGCAAAGCCACAGCCACTGAACACCCTCCCCTCCAGCTCCAGTCCTCTGCTCACCCCAGCTCCCCTCCCAGCTGGGGGCCCACCCTCACCTCCCAGCGCCCAGCTGGAACACACTGGGTCAGCCGGAAGGTCGAGGCTTTGTGCAAACATCTGCACAGCACCCATGAGTGGGTCCAGACATGTTTCGGGGGAGCAGAGAGGGCAGCCCCCCATTTAAGACATCCCAGTCCCTTGGCAGAGTTCCCCATTTTCCAGATTTGGGATCTCCAGCACCCCTTCATCACCCACCTCCAGGAAACGGAGCAGCTCGATCTCGTAGTCTTTCTTTTTCTGAAGGGAGATGGAGACGTGTGGTTACACAGAGACCCCTCACTCCATCCCTGCCTCCTGCAGCCCCTGACCCAGCCTCAATCTCTTGGCAACAGCATCCTCCACCTGGACCATCTGTTTGTCCCACACAGGAGACAGGATCAAGGCAGGTGACCAAGGACCTCAGGGAGACTCGGTGATGCAGACAAGCACAGGGACTGAGGAAGGGTGAGGGGCTCGTTTCCAGGGATATTTGCAGCCCAGACTCTCCCATCCCACTGTTCCTTTCCCACAGCACTGGTGCCCACCTGCCTCTCCCCCGACCTCTCCATCCCCAGCCACTCACCTGGTCACACTTTTTGTGGTAGGCATCCTTTTCCTTCTGGGAGAGCAGCTTCCACTGCTGGCTGCACAGCACCATCCGCTCCGTGCTGGGCACGTCTTTCATGTTGGCCATCAGCTCTGCACAGTACAGGGAGTAGCTATTCCTGAAAAACCCACAGAGGGACCCAGTTTTAGGGAAAACCTGCCCCTCTGGAGCTGGCTCGGTGCTAAAAGCCTCCCGAAAACCCCCCAGCTGGGTTGCACCAGGCAGGGAAGTGAGGTGCCTGTGTTTTAGGGCAGCTGGGTGCTGGATCACCCCCTAAAACCCAGAGTAAAAAACCTGTAAACCTCGCTGTAAACCTCGCTCAGATTCTCCCCAAAATGTGTATTTGATGTGTATTTAAGGACTGGTTTAATGGGATCACCACAGAATCACATAATCATTAAGGCTGGAAAAGCCCTCTACAATCGAGTCCAACCATTAACTAACACTGCCAAGCCCACCACTAAACCACGTCCTCAAGTGCCACATCCACACTTTTTGAACACGTCCAGAGATGGTGACTCCACCACTGCCCTGGGCAGCCTGCTCCCAGGCCTGACCGTGAAGAGATTTGTCCTATAAATCTCATCTAACCTCTCTGTGTCTGTGATCCCAGAAGTTATCTGGGCTTCCCAAGCCAGGCAGAGCCCCAGTTTCCTCACTGGCAAGAACCAGCATCCCCTCAGGCCATGGCTCCGAGAGGGACAGGACTCACGGGGGTGGCTTCGTGGGTCGTCCGTCGAACTTGTCCTTGAGCTGCCGCTCAGCCTTGGTGAGGGTGGAGCGGGTGATTCCCTCCTCGCTGATGTTCAGCTCCGGGTGCTTCTGGATGTAATCCCGCATGATCTCCTGTGGGGAACACAGAGCGGTCAGAGGTGCTGCCACCCCCGCCTGCCGGGGCCGGAGGAGGAGGAGAGAGAAGCCAACCATTGCCCTAATCCTCTACCCGGGGATCCTGCTGCCTGCCCTGCATATGGCTGGAGAGGCAGGGCTCAGACTCACTAGGGACCTGCCAGGACCTGCCTGAACCCCCACGCTGGCTATCGGGAGAGGCCATGAAGGGCTGGGATGCAGAGCGGCTCGGAGTGAATGTTGGGACGAGTGTGGAGGGGACCGGGTGAGGCTGCTCCCTACCTCGTACTCCTTCCGCTGTTCCAGGGCCTTATGAATCCATTTCAGCCTCTTTTTATCCGAGAGTTGAGACCACTGCTTGCCCAGCGACTCTTTCACCTCCTTCGTGGTGGCCTGAAAACCCAAAGCCAGAGGTGAGGGCAGAGGGGTAAAATCCAAAAAAAAAAAGAGGAATGAAAAAATATGAAAAAATGGCAAAAAAATGGCGTGGCCTGGCGGGGCCTGACAGCACCCGGCATGGGGTGGCTGGGAGCCGTGGGGGTGCGTGGGAGTGGGGGGGCATGGCCAGAGGTGGATGTCTGTGCTGGAATCCTTTCCTGCCCTGACTCAGGCTGTGGTCACCCCTTCCTGGCAAAAAGTAGGGGCTGGATCCCTGAGCCTCTTCCAGGTGTGCAGAGCCCCTCCTTACCTCGGTCCAGGCTCCGGGAGCTCCTAGCGGTGTCCTCCATCCCGACCCCTTAAAATGCTTCTCTCTCTTCCCCCTCCTGCCCCCCAGCAGCGGGGTCTGGGACCCCCCAGCACTCACACTCGCACTCACTCCCACCCACCGTACTCACATCTGGACGCACTTTCAAGTAGATCTTCTTCTCGTGGTTGTACCACAGCTGCTGGGGGGTCTTGGGTTTTTCGGGGACGTCGGATTTCTTGGCGTTCTGGATGAGATCCGGGTGGTCTTCCCTTTACCAGGCAGGGAGGCGGGGAAGGGAGAGCGTCAGGGAAGTGGCAGTGGCAAGGAGAACGCTCCTAAACCTGCCTGCTAAGGGGTGACTGTCACTGCAGGGCTGAGCCTCCATGGGCTCAGGTACAGGGGGATCCCCAAAAAGAGCAGGAGGGTTTTAGGAGAGATTTAAGTTTGTCCCTCCTTGAGGAGCATTGGCTAAAGGCATCGCTGGGCTCGGCTGCAACCCTGAAGCAGCAGCAGATCATTGGGAATGCCAGGATCCACCTGGATCACAGCAACCACGTCCAAGAGGAAGGTCTGGAGTGACTGGGGGGACTCTTCAGCTTTTATCAGTGCTGGTGGCAGAGCTCCTGTTCCCACCTCACAGACCCTGACCCCCAGAGCACGGCTGGTCCTCTGCTCTCCCTCTTATCCAGCCTCCCGACTGGAGGGATGCTCTCAGACACCTTTTCCTTGCTCTTTTTGCTGAATTCCCTCTTCTCTTCAAGCCAAAAGCCCATCAGGGCTTCCTCCGTCAGCTATGCACAGGAGGGGAATCTGGATCTGCCTGGAGGGGCCTGGGGAAATACAGGGGGGCTGCCTGCTCACCTGAACCTCGCCAAGTTCCTCTCAAATTCCTGCTTCTCTCGCTGGAAGTCTTGGATGTATTTCATCTGGGGACACAAAGCCACCGCAGAGGTGGAGAGGGACGTCAGCACCAGAGAATGGGCAGGAAGATACATCCCTATCGACCTGGCTGGGCATCCCACCACCCCAAGAGGGACTCAAGGGCTCCCCAGCCCAGGGGATGGTCCTGCAGAGGGTTTTCAGCCTGCCCAGAGATTCAGCAGCTGGATATTTCCCCTCTCCGTGTATCCCAGCAGCCCTGGGAAAGGGCACAGCAGGACTTTGTGCCCTGGACTTTTCCTGGACACCCCAGAGTGAAAGCTGGGGCCTCTGAAGGCCCTGCCCAGGCTCTGGCATCTCCCTGGTCCCAGCATCTCCCAGAGCCCGTCCCTGTGTCCCTCGCCCAGACTGGGTGGCACAGCGGGGCGTGTGCCTTAACCCCAGCATTAAACACAGATCCACCCAACGGCAAAGCCACCATCCAGGTCCGTCGGGAAGGGACGGACCAACGGACAGACCCAACCAGCCTCCACCCCACGGATCCTGGGAACCAGGACAGGAAAAGCCAAGGAAGTCTTACAGGTCTGACAGGACTAAACGAACACCTGGCTTCTCCTGTCGAGAGCCGATTAAGCCCTCGCCAGGCAGAGCTCGAGCTCTGCTGGTTTTACTGGAAGAGCTGGGCAGAGCCCAGCACACAGAGGCACACGGTGGGAAGGGGCTTGCTGACCCCCCCCCCCATACCTTTTTCTTCTCGGGAAGCTCCTTGTATTTCTTGGACAGGATCTTGGTGAGATCCAGGTTGCTCATTTCGGGGTGAAGCTTGGCGTATTTGGCTCGCTTCTCCATGAAGAAGCGGAAATAGGGAGTCAGGGGCTTCTTGGGGAAGTCGGGGTGTTTCTGGGGAGACAGCAGAGTGGAGGACACTGAGCATGGAGCTGCCAGCACCACTGGGGCACAGCTAAACCCACAGCTCCCCAGTCCTGGGGGCACCTGACTCCATCCAGCCCCGCTGGTGATCCGGGTACGGCAGGCAAGGAGGGGGAAACTGCTGGGAACAAGGGCTCCCCAAGGAACTGCAGTATTCCCATGATTGGGGACCTTGGGAGCAGCCTCCAGCCATCCAGAGCTGGCAGCACAGAGAGGGGACACTGAGGCAGGAGGAGGGATGGGACCCCACTCCCAGGGATGGACCATCGGCTGCCCCATGGCCACCCAGCTGAAAGCACCCGGCAGGCCAGGAATAGGACGGCAGCTCCCGGCCCCCCTGGAGCTAAACTTGGACGCAGGCTGCCAGCAGTACAGCCGGCCATATTAAATGTACCCGGGACTTGGCCCAGGCCCAGCGCCGCGGCCTCCGGAGCCTTGGGCAGCCGGACACCGGGATTACGGGCAGTGAGGTGCCTGCAGGGGCTCCCACGGCGGAGCCACGTGGATCTGAGGTGCCACAGGGGTGACAGGCTCCCATCCTGGGGAAGTGTGGGGTCACCCTTTAGCGACTGAGCCTAATTCCTGCCCAATACCTTGAGCTTTTTGCCTTTGTAAGGATTCTTCACGTGCTCTTCAGCGTCCATAATGAGCTCTGTGAGGGTCCGGAATTTCCTCACCTGTGTGGGAATGAAGAGACAAAGATTTGAACAGGGGACGGGGCAGATCGCCAGCATGGCAGAAACCCCCCCCCAAAAATGACGGACCCCAGCCCCTCTGAGGGTGCCACAATGCTGACAGAAGCAGGATGGTGCCAGCACCGATGGCTGAGGGCTCTGGGCACTTAACTTGGGCAATTCCAACAGCCCCGGGAATGTCAGCAGGATGCTCAGACCCGGTCACAAAGCCCCCACGAAGACCCATGCGGCGTCCATTACCTCATTAGAAATCTCCATCCACTTCATCTTGCACATCTCCCCTGAGAAGTCCTTGAAAGCCACTTTTTCCCAATCCAGGTGGGACTCAGTGGTTTTGAACTTGCTCCCGTCGTTGGAGGGCAGGTTATTCTTCATGCACTCCAGGAGGGTCAGCATGTCCTCCTGCGACCAGCGGTCTGAGCAGCGAGAAACGGGATCAGCCAGGGGCAGGAAGCCTTTTCACTTCCCTTNTGAGTTGCATCAGATTCCCTTCCCTTCCCTTCCCTTCCCTTCCCTTCCCGGCAGGACACCGGGACTACAGCTCCCGGCGTGCCGCTCCGGACCGCACGCCAGGACACGTAATCGCCACATGCTGCCTCTCGAGATTAAAGATCAAAGGGACGTGGCTGTTTCCATCACCCTCGAGCAACTTTCTACGGGCCAAAACAATCTGGGCAAAGCTAGAAATTCCACTCGGTGCAAACCAGAGAGACTCGCTCATCCCAGAAAACCATCAGATAAGGGATGGCTCTGCTGCACGGGAGCGGAGGGCTATTTCCTACACCCTGCAGAGCGACACGGGAGCAATGTGCTCTCCAGCCAAGCAGGAAGCAGGGAAACCCACTTTCTAAGTGGAAAAGATGTGTCCAGAGCAATTGGAAAACCCGAGCGCTGCTTTTCCTGCACCTCGGAAAGCTTTCCCATCACCTGGGCCCGGCTCCACAGTGACCTCTGCCAAGGTCAAAGCTCCCACACCACAAAGTGAGGGAGGGCAGAGCCCGGCACAGCCCCCCCGTCTCACAGAGGGGTCCCTGACAGTGCAGGGATGATGTTTATGTCACCCCAACATCTCCCAAGCTGCTGTGAGGAGCATTCCCAGCTCCCATAGGAACAAGCTACTGGAATGGCAGGATGGGCACGTGGCAAAGGCGGAGAGCCTGGAGCAACCGTGAGGCCAGGACAGGCAGCAGCACCGTGCTGGGACAGGCAGCAGGCAGGATATCCCAGCCCTGAATGCCTCATCCAGCCCCGACCTTGGGGCTGCTTCCTTGCCAGGGGAATTCCTCCCTGCTCAGAGCTTCCACGTCAGCTGGGGAGCACAGGGTGCTCTGCAAACATGGGTGGCCCTGGGGAATGCAACGGGGCCTGGGAGCAGAAGAAAAGTCCCTGGGGATGGGCTGGAGGAGGAGCAGAGCCCGGAGCCACCCGCCCACACAGCCCTGGCGGCCTCATCCCGGGATGGGCACCCGGGATTCCTGCGGTGCAGGACCGGCTCACCACGGCATTCCCTGCCTCACATCTCTGCTAGGTGAAGGCTGAGGTGTTTGGAGCTGCCTACGGGACATGGAGCATCCCAGAGACGGGGACAGTGGGACACAGAGGATCCTGAAGAGATAGGGACAGTGTGGCTGGTCATGGATTTGAGTGGAGCATCTCTCCCTCCATCTCCAGGAATGAATCCAGCTGCAGAGATTTCTCCAGTTGCAGCTCTCCCTCCACTCAAGACTCAGCATAAGGAAAACCACCTCCACCTCCTGCCCTTGCAGGGGTCTGGGGAAGGACAACTCCCCTGGAATCCCAAATCCAAGCAAGGGATGTTAAAGGACATAGGGGACCTGGTGAAGGCAGCATAGCCAGGACCTGACCCTCCCCATCCCATTTCCCCTCCTGGACCTGCCTGGTTGGGGGTCAAGGCAGGAATGGTTTGGGATCCAGCTGGTCCCAACAGTGACCTCATTAGGGATTAATATGGAGGGAGAAGACAGAAAGAGCCCCCCTGGAAACCAGGGAGCCTGGTGGCATGTGGTGTGTCTCCGTGTTCCTGGCTTCATCCCAAAACACCACGAAGAGGGAAAAGAGATGGGAAACCCCCATTCCCTACAGAGTTGTGGGAGGGAGAACACAGCCCCAGATTCTGTCTTCCTGTTTTTCCCATCCACTTTCCAGGCCTCCCAGGCAAGGACCAACGAGGCAGAACAGGGCTGGGAAGGCGGTGCCAACTTCACTTGCAGAAATCAGGAGGAATTACCAAAAGCAGCACAGCCACAAAAATCCAGAGGGGACAGAGAAGGGGACGAGATACGCCCCCCAAAGCTGCCCCCATCAAGCCCAGTGCCTCGGTTTCCCCCCTCAAATGCAGAAACAGCTGGAGACCTTCGGCCCCGCGTGAACCCCCCGCCGGCGGCAACCTGGAATAACCACATCCCAAAGGAATACATAAAAAAAACAGTGGAAACATCCCCAAATCCTCGCTGGCAGCAGGGTGGGGACAACAAGGACCCCCACACTCAGCCCTCCATCCCTCTGCTCCCCTTCCCTCAACCTGGGGCTTGCTGAAAAACGCTGGAATTGCAGCGTTCACCCACCAGGATGAATGGGGTTGTCTGTGCCCTGGGACCGATTTATCCCGGCTCTCCTGGCACCGGCCGGGCCGGGTCTATATTAGGAAAGCTGCCCCGGTGTAATTAAATCCATCTAAAGTCCCGGAGAAGGACACGTGCTCCGGCCGGGTTCGCTCGAGGCAACAACCCCGACTGCAGCAAGGAAGGAGGAAAATCGGGGGGACCTGGCAGGTGTGAGGGGCTGGACAGCACTCCAGGGGCTCGGGGGGGTTTTGACGGGTGGAGTGGCAGAGCCCTGAGAGCTGCCCTAAATAAACATCTTTCTTTTTTCCCTTGTTTTCCTGCCCCTTTTCCAATAAAAGCTGAAGCTCTGATGTCATGCCGGGGTCTGGAAGCCGGAGGCCCAAGGTAACGGCTCAGCTTTTAATGCAGCCCAGATGTGAGCAGGGAAGGCAGCACCTCTGTGCCAGCCCCCCCATTCCTAATCCCCCCGAAACTCCAGTCCCCCAAAAGAGCATCCCAGTGCCAAGGGGCTACTGGTGTACTGGAGCGTGAATCCGTGTGCTCGTACACGTGTGTGCGTGTTCCCCGCGGCAGATCAGAACTTGGAGAGGCAGATTCCCCCCCCCGCCTCGATCCACTGGCAGTTGGGATCACAGATCCTCCATCCCTCCTCCTTCTCCATCCCTTCTCCTCTCCCATCCCTCCGAGACAAGCGGCCCTCCGAGGCTTTTTTATTATTATTTTTAAGAGTGGCAGCAGAATTCCTCTGGGAGCACTGGCACGTTGCGGGGGCTGCCGGGGGGCTCACCTTGGTTTTTGGGAGCTGTCATTTCCAGGTCTGCAGGGCACTCAGCTTCGCCGTTCATCCTCCACCTGCCTGTGCCCAGGACGGTCCCACGGGCTCCCTCCTCACCCTCTTCCCGAAATCACTCCCGCACGGCTCTGCAAGGAAAGGGAGAACCCTGCTAGGCATCCCCACCATGATGTGGGGGGCCCCCAACTCCTAATGGGGAGTAGGGGGGAACTTGATCCAGGCATCCGTCCATCCTCTCCACTCCCCGGTGAATGAGGTGCTGGAATACGCCCGCCACTCATCCCTGTGAGGTTTGGGGAGAGCTCCAGGAGGGAGGATCCTTAATGGTGATGTGACCCCCACATCGGTGAGGGGAGGAGAAAACGGGTGTGTGGACAGGGGAGAAGAGTCCAGGGGTTTGTCCCCAAGGTGGGGGTAGGATCTGAGAGGGATCCCAATAAACCCCAGAGGAGACAGGTTCAAGGTGGCTCCCTGGGGTGGGTGGGATCCAAAAACCTGGGATTAAGAGGATCTGAGTCAACAGGGCTCCAAAGGATCTCCTCTAAGGGGGTTCACTCCCCCCACTGCAAAATGGGGGTTTCCAGGGAAGGCCCACCACAGATCCAGCAAAATCCTCCCCAGAAGTAGGGACATGCTTGGAGAAGAGAGGGGTCCCTCAGTTCCAAGGGAGCTGAGGGGGGCATTTCAGGACCTCGGGGGGATTCAGGGATCTCCCAAGTGAGAACAGGCTGGAGGAAGGTATTTCAACAGGCAGGGCTCCAGGGGAAGGATCCCCTCAGACCCCATTAGGAAGGATCCTATGGCTCCACGGGGAAGTATAACCTAGGGAGGGAGACTCCAAAACTCGGCAAGGGGGTGGCGGGACGGTAGCCTGGGGGGATCCCCATCGGGGATTCCATGGGGGGAGTCCCTGGAGGGCAGATCAGGGCTGGAGGCCTCAGGGGGATCCTCCTGAGGGACAGGCCGCAGGCCTGGGGGGGAGCAGGCCCCATGCCTGGGGGGGAGCTGGGCCTGGGGGATTCCAGGGGGAATCCAGGCTTGGGGGGGTCCCTTGGGGAGGGAGGGGTCCTTGGAGGAACCAGGCCCTGGGTCTGAGGGAGGAACACCCGGGGAGGGCAGCAGGGACAGCCCTGGAGTGCAGAACCCCCAGGCCCCAGGAGGGATCCAGGATGGCCTTTGGGGGAGAGGAGCTGCCCGGAGGGGGGATCTGGAACCACCGTGGGGGGTGCAGGCCCCACCAGGCCTGGGGGACCGGGACATCCCTGGGGGGGCTGGATCAGCCCCTGGTGGGGACGAATCTGGGACCATCTGAGGGAGATCGGTCCTGGGGTGGCTGGGAGATCACCTGTGGGTGGCTGTGGGATCACCTGCGGGTGGATGAGGGGAGTGCAGACCTCACCAGCGTGGGATCGAGGATCACCCGGGTTGGTATGAACCCTGAAGGGATGGGGGGAACCGTTCCGGGCTTGGATCAATCCCCCGAGGGGGGCGGATCTAGGACCACCCCCGGGGCCGGCTGAGGGATCGCCGCGGGGTGGGATCGAGCCCAGCCCCCGGGCGGTGTGAAACCGGGGATCGCCCGGGGGTGGGAGTGGGGGATCACAACCGGGGG
>VZTF01009095.1:0-14147 GCA_013397755.1 Cnemophilus loriae | reverse complement strand
AAAAAAAAAAAAAAGACTGACCACTTAAAACACTATTGAGATTTTGTACTGCACAACTTTTCCTAATGGCAGCAACAAAACCATTAATGCTTGCACTGGGAGGAGATATCAAGATTTGGTAACAACCTGAAAAAAATCTTTAATTCCAGTTTACAAAAAGAGACAAGCAGCATCTGGCTCTGTCAAAAATTTTGCCCCTCACTTTCATTTTGATGGATCTGATTTCAATTTTTCTAAGCATAGCTGCAAGTTTTATTACTATTTTTTCCTATCTTTGACATTATTTTACAAAGATTCACAATGTCTTCACTGGCACAATATTTGAAGATATTACAATAATTAAAAGAATTGGCTAATATTGTAAATTTTTTTCCTGCTTTTAAGTCAAAAGCTAAACATATTTTTTCATTGGTGTTTCTCTGCTCATCTATCAGTGTGTATGGCCCTTACAGGCAATTTATATAGCTTTGATACTGCTGATAAAACTTAAAGAGAAAAAAGTAATGTGCATCCAATGACGATCTAATGTGATGCTACCTAACTTGGAAACATCAGTTTGCTTTTATACAATGTATTTTTGCACCTGTATAAGCTGTAGAAAAATTTTAAACATTTCAACCCACAAAGAACTTTCTGTATTGTAGAAACTCACCTTTGGTTGGCTTATGAGTAACATATGCTAGAGAGTAATAATGATCCCAGTCTTTTCATTCCCCTTATAAAAAGATGAGAACATCTTCAGGTTCTCCCACTCATAAAAGGAGATGGAGTCAAAGCTGGATAATTTTTTCATTAAAAGAAACAAAAAAGTGTATCAGCTGTGCAGCAACATATTTGCTTCTCAAGCAGTTTTACAGAGAGTCAATTCTAAAACTTAAAAAAGAACAGCAATTTGTACAAGATCAATTAATCAAAAAAGGACAGAAATTTAAATTTAGTGTCTCTGAATAAACACAGACCATCCCAAAACCAAGTCACAGACAGATCGAGCATACCTGTTGCATAAACAGGTTATGATCCATTCAGTGCTGAGCTATAGCTTGGACAGACTTTACTCCATTAAGCATTTGCTCTTAACTCAGCCAGTTTCAGCTGCAAAAAAAGTGTCTGAATCTTTAAAAATGAACCCCTATACATACACTCTCGGCCACGGCCGCCTCCTCTTCCCCGTCTGCTGGAACTTCCCCATCCACGGCTCATTTCTCTGTCCCCTCGTTTCTCTCTGTTCTCTTTGTTTTCCAAACCTTCTTTTCCAAGGTTTTTCTTCTTTCCCCCTACAGTCTCCCAAGAAGTCTATTTGGATAGAACAGAATTACATACAAAAGTCAAAAAGGAAGAGACAGCTCTCAGTACATGCTTCTACCTCACATCCCTCCAGTTCGTGGGAAAAAAACAGCCATACATACATATTACACTGATACAAATGGAAACATAAGTTGTATTTTTGAAAGAAAATAAAAAGAAACAAGTTTTAAAAGTTGGATTTTCTTATGGAATGTGAGAATCATAAATATTTCTGGCTATAATGGACTTTTACTAGTTCAAGGAAGCCTAGATATGACCACAACACAGAAAATCTGCAAAGCAAGCAACAGTTTCCCTCTCAACTACCTCCATAAATCTAGCAAGGGAGCATGTACAGAGCTATCCTTTTCTCCAAAGGAAATGAAAAAATGCTTATAAGTATCATTGAACAATAGACTGCTGAGAGTAAGTACATGGCTGGGGGAAACCACTATCCAGATGTACTAGAATTCAAGCACCAAGAGACAAAATGGCAAAACAATAACTTGGGAAAACTGGAGCTTTAGCTTTAATATTAAATTCCATCTTTAAAATAAATTCAGGGATCATATCAGCTCTATAGAAATTGAAAATAAAACAACTAAAACACTCGTCAAGAATAGCACAGCAACTCATATTATGCAATTGCATGGTTAGTGTATTGAGCTGTTAGCTGCAAAGGAAAGAAGAAAGGTATTACATGCAAATCATTAAGATGGCAGATAGGTTTATGTATATGCTCCCCATCTCTAAGAGCTTTTAGTCTAGGTAAGGTATTTGAGAGGTAAAATTGCATATGCAAATGAGACGGCATCAACTGTGAAGCACTACAAAAAGCCATGACCTCTGAGAGGCACCTGCATTCAACAAAAAAGGTTGGCTATCAATAGTTTCAGGTCCTGTCCTATCTCTTCTCAATTCAGACAACAGCAACTCAGCAGCCCTCACAAGGTAGGCAATGACCAGATAGTCCAAGATGCCTAGAATTGAGGAAACTAATTCTATTGAGAAAGCAGGTAACAAAGCAGTTTACAAGTATAAACTCAATGTTTCAGTATCTCCTTTGAGACAATAAGTACTAAAAGAATAGTTATTTCTCTTTTTTTTTTTTTTACATGATATAGGTAGGAAAGAAGGCTGAAATCACTTTTCAATTTCATCCCCAGTATAGAAGACTATATCGCCATAAACCAACTTAGGTGAAGCACAGACAGCACAGATTAGAAGTACAAAACTATGTGTTTGAGCAACACCACATTATTTGTGAGGCAGAAAACTGTTTCCCCCAGTAACTATCACATGGCTTCATCTGCCATAGCCTGTGTAACTGTATTATGTACTAAAACACTCCTAAAACTTTAGTTATTTCACAGGAGAAAAAAACCCAACCTGCACTGACAACTGAAGAACCAAATCTATAAATTTCAGAATGCACTACTATTTTACTGATGGGCATGGTGCCAAAAATCTTGAACCATTGCAAGAAATACCCAAAACTGGATGAGTCTGGAAAGCTGAAGAGGAAGCAGTCTCTCCTTAGTAAGGTTTTACATGACTTGGGAAGGATCAGTAAAAGGATGACTATGAAAGCATCGGATCCATGCTTTCCCACAGTATAATTCTGAGGAAAGCCTCAAAAAGTTGGGCATGTCCTTTGAGATACAGTATGATGCTACCTCTGGGCATGGGAATCCATCACACACTATTGAAGCTGTCTCTTTTTGCAATCAATTAGCTTCCTTACAATTTCAGCTGAGGATGCCTGAGGCAACCCAAATGACAGCTGTGGGCCTGACCTTCAAAAATATGTAACAGAAGCTGCCTTGCTGGCCTGGTCTTAGATGGAAAGAAGAATAATCTGAAAGGTCCCCTTTGTTCTTTGTTCTATCTTAAAAGGTTTAGGAAGGAACACATGGTCAGACATAAAATGGATCTTATGCCTGTAGGAAGTTAAATGAATAGAAGTCTTGGGCAAAGAAACATGCCCTTCTCAACTCTCATCCACAAGCCTCTGTCTATCCAAAGACAGACTGACACAACTGTTGCAAGCGAAGTCTTCATAAAGACTAATAGTCACAGAGCATGAAGCCTTAAATATTACAGCATTTAAAAAAAAGACAAAACTGGCAGAATACCAAAGAAATTATAAATAGACATTCTAGCTATCACTCCTTCTTCTTTTAATTCCTCAATTTGGATAGACACATCTTCTTCCAAATGAGGTAAAAAAACCTTCCAGTGCATCAAAGCAGAGTGAAACTAAAAAAAGAGATTTCAGAATCTGCATTCAGAACTAGTACCACCTCTGCTTCCAACCTTACATCAAATCCACACACAAAGTGTTCTGGGGTATAACGGCCTTCAAGTTGGAGGCCCACAAATTTGCATAAAGAATAAGTTTATTCACACTCTGATAAGAACCCCTTCTAATTAATACTCCTTCCTTCTTGAGTCCTTCAAGTAGTCTGTATTTGTTTGAGTTGCATTTTGTCTACAAAGTGCAGTGGGTTCAGAGGGACTTGTCAAAATAGCAATATATGGATATGCTGCTTCTAATTGATAAGTGAGTTCAGAAAGTTTCTTCCATGTCATGATCACTTATAAAAAATTTGCTAAAGTAAGGAAGCATTTAAAATCCTCTATCAGTCAGAAAACGATTTTCAACTAGAAAATGGCAAATATGAGAAGTACAAAAGAACACAAAACCAGCACATTACCAACATAGATTTAATCATGAGATGCTCTCTTCTATTCCCAACTTGACAGTTTGTTCAATGTTATATATTTCTGTGTTTTAGATTATCTCAACTCTGATAAATGAAAAGGGGATAGGAAAGAAAGTCCTCTCAGTCAGAACAGTATGTGTTCTAGATTTAGGGTGTGAGGGGGTGGGTTTCCTCATTAACAAGACAGACCACACATCCTGACAAATCACAGGAAATACTGAACATTCAGCATTAAGAAAGGAAGTCCAGGTTTCTTTCCCAATTTAGATGAGATGGAATCTAGCTTACTGTCTTGGACAAACTGTAAGAAGTCCCTCCAGCAAAAGCTTGAGCTGCAGCAAGACATTTTCCTGGTATCACTTGGGATAGAAAATTGCTCTGTGCAACATTCTAAGCAACATTATTTGTTGTTATATACACTGTTTAGTCTCCTCTTTCTGTTTTTCAATGAAGTTATGCAAATGAACAACAGCGAAAGGATACTTGTATCCTCTTTTGCCATTAGTAGTGCTGTCAATGCAACTTTCGGATGTGGAAACCTCCTCCAAATTCAATACTGGCAGTGCAAACCTACATAAGCTGCACAACTTAAAATATCTACCTGCGCTTCAGGTTTACAAAATTTATCCTTTGTGGCAAACACTTAGACTCAGGTCTCATGGTTGGGAGGTGCTACAAACACTGGAGCAAAAAACAGGCCTGTGTCTGACAGAGCAATGATTTCTGCTGCAGAGTTAAAATTATTGTATGTAAATGAAAACCAAAAGATTCTGCAAGAGACCAGCTGAACATCCACAACATTTTCAAGGTTCAGCCTAGTCTAAGGTATGCATGCAGCAGAAAAGCTGTCCTGGTCTCCATTTCCTTCAAAAGAATTTGGAGGCATGGAAATTGAAAGCTTCCAAAATGTGACTTTCCCAATCACTTCTAAGAAGTGGAAACAAAAAGAACAGCTTAATAGGAAAGTAAAATCTTACCGTGTCTGAACTTCCTTCCAGCAGTATGTTGATTGCTCTGTTCACATCCCCATTACAATCATGTAGTGCCACTATGCATTCGTCCTGGTTTTTCCCTGTCACTTCCATAAGCTGGCAGTAAGAGTCAGAAATGTTAAAATATTCAAATTATCTTTGTAAGAAAATAAGAGTTAGTACCATCACAGATTCAAAAAAAAAAGTGCATAGCTACTGTGTCAGAGCAAACTAAAATCCTAAATAAAGGTAAACACAAATTAAATTATAATTAAGAAAGCACTCCCTCACTTTTTTTTTCCCCTTTAACTTTATGCTCAGAGACTTCCTATGCAGAACTTAATTCTTATCCTTCCCACCAGCATAGCTACAGACATTATTGATGAGGGTACTTTGGCTTCAGGAACTACAACACTTCTGGCACATCACCAAAACAAGTTTATAACAACAAAAAGCACTTAATGCTTCAGAGGAGGTTTTACAAAGGAAAAGTCAATAAAGCTGCATACACAGCTCTGGGAGGTCAAATTATCTTTTTAAATAATATCTCAATTTACCTTTAAGCTATGATTCTATGATTTTTACTTTTCCTGAAAAACAACCAATATATTGGCAAACTCAGTTTACACAGGTGACATTTTTCCCATGTGTATGTACACGTGGACAACCTGAATGCACTCTTTATTCTGACAATTATTCAATTGGGACCATACTAAAGAGATATAGTCTGGAAGAGATCAGCACAGATGAGTTTTGGCTTAAAGGCCAAAGGAAAATACACCAGTGTAACCATACAGTCATAGCTATATTACCACACAATTTCTTGAAAACAGACTTTACAGGGCAATAAGAGCACCTTTTTCTAGTTAAACTTCTACCCTTGTGAAAAAGGTTTCATCTAAATCAGAAACATGCTCTAGCTCCAAAACACAAGTCAGCATTGTTGCAGGGCATAAAAACTCTGTATCATAAGAAACATACTTGTTTCACTTTATCTTCAAAATCTGCGTCATTCTTATCGTAGATCATCTGAGCGAGGCGAATCTGTTCTGCTGTTGCCTGAAAAACAAACATCCAATAAAGTACACAAAATTTAACTATATTTTTTTAAAGTATCTCCTAGTTATCACAATCACAGAATATGCAGAGTTGGAAGGGACCCACAAGGATCATCAAAGTCCAACTCCTGGCCCTGCACAGGACATCCCGACAATCCCATCCTGTGCCTGAGAGCATTGTCCAAACCCTCCTGGAGCTCTGGCAGCCTTGGGCCGTGACCATCCCCTGGGAAATCTGTTCAGTGCCCAACCACCCTCGGGGGGAAGAACCTTTTCCTGATATCCAGCCTAGCCTTCCCCTGACACAACATCAGGCCATTCCCTCAGATCCTGTCACTGGTCACTAGAGTGTCACTATATTTTTTTTCTCTCAAGATTCTCAAAAAGAACATACACAACAAGCACAGCGGTGCTACAGGGAAGGGATTAATATCTCCTCTATGTCCATTTTATAGTTAAAAAGTTAGCTAGAACAGAAGCAATTTCAATATATTCTAATGTGTTTGAACCACAGTTAAAGCTCACCACATAGACAAGACAACCATATAATAGAATTTACCACAGAAGCTTACACTTTGATATTACTTTTATGTAGTATCTACCACTCCAGAGATAGTTTTATCATAACAAACTGACAATGGTATTTCTAAATTAACCATATTCTGATGATCCCTGTTCACATCACCTTCCACGCCTCTCCCAATAACCATCTGACTCTGTAGTTTTATGAGCACTTAGAGACTGAGTCATGCCTCAAGATTCTGCTCGTGAACAGCTACACTTCCTTTTTTTATAACTGAATACTAGTCTCTGAAAACTGCTAAAAAATCTTGCTCTTGATCAAATATTTGGTGCTTCTGTAACATTTCTGGACAACAAATCCATGCTGGCAACTTCTCCAAAAGCTGAAAGACTAAAATGGATGGATGCAGTAAAGAGACATAAACCCAAATAGCCTATGGCTACCCTAAAGAGAAAACTACTCAAAAACATTAACGGCACATCATACAGGCCACTCTTCATAGTGCAGCATCTGCAGCCTACTTGAACTGCACTCCCATGAAAATACCAAAGATAACTGTATGCTACATGAACTTGGACCTCATTTGATTTCTGCTGAAACAGAAGAGGCTACTATCTGATGCTAGAGAAGGCTGATACTGAAGAGAGCCAGGACCCAAAATGCAAGTTGATGTACTGCAGAAGACTTCATTATTGAGAATGGGACCACATCATCCCCCAAAATTCTTGACAGAAAGGATTCATCCTAGGCAGTCTCACTTCACAGGATACCCACATGAAATTCTGTACCTCACGAGTTCAGACTTAATCAGTCTCAAACTGCTTCACTTTTGGAGTTTACCACAAATGCAAGCTTTAGAGGAGATCACCAAGTGTAAATCCAGAGTCTAAAAAGTTACCCCACCATAAAACACCAGCTGCTTATTTGCTGAGAAGTTACTGAAGCTGTCCCAGTTCCTTGAGGGAAGTAATATTTGCTTTGCTCAGAGTCAATGTTCCAAGACAATCAGCATTTATAACTGTCCTAGGTGACCTAGATGACCCAAAAAACTCGTGTATTTCATATCTTCTCCACGCCAACCTGCCCAAGATCATTAGTCTCTTTAAGACCTGACAACCCAAGAAGTGGAACTTGTGTGTTTTACCCCAGTTCAGGGAAAGGAGGGGGGCTGGGTCCTTTTAAAAACAGAGAATGCATACGCAATGAGCTCTCTTTTGTTCTCTCTGGGCTCCCGAGGGGGTTGCCTTGGGCAGGTCTCCTAGTCACAACCCAGAAAGCTGCATTTCCCAATCCAAAGCTACTTTAGAGCAGATTTCACAACACCTTTGCCACAGCTGCCTGCTGTTCTGCCGAGGAGGGGTCGGGACCCTTTCTCCATGAGTTTTTCAGCTGCTACTCCAGTTCCAGCCACCTGCCATTTGCCAAGGAGGAGTCAGACCCACTCTCCACAAGTTTTCCAGCTGCTGCTTCAGTTCCAGCCGTGCCAAGAAGGGAAGTTTTTCCCAGCGTTTCAGCAGCATTGAAGTCTTTTGGACAAAACTAGGGTTTTTTCCAGGTTTTGCTTTGTCCCTGTCCCCTGTTGGTTGTTGTTTGAGGGAGAAGGGAGTTGTGGAACCGCAGAGACTCAGTTGCTGTGTTGATTTTCCTTTGTTCTCTCTCGCGGCCAGTGGTCCAGAGAAGGGGGCTTCTCTGCCATCTTGTCTTTGTCCTCTAGGCCACGTGGACTGCTACAGCTGCCATCATCTTGGGAGGAGAGGCTTCTCTGCCATCTTGTCTTTGTCCTCTAGGCCACGTGGACTGCTACAGCTGCCATCATCTTGGGAGGAGAGGCTTCTCTGCCATCTTGTTTTCTTTGTTCCCAGAGGGAAGAGGTGACTCAGCACCTTTGTATCTAGTGGTTATTGCTGGTTTTTTTCTTTTTAGTAAACTGTTATTTTTTTCACTTATATCTTCTCGCANCAAGGAGGAGTCAGACCCACTCTCCACAAGTTTTCCAGCTGCTGCTTCAGTTCCAGCCGTGCCAAGAAGGGAAGTTTTTCCCAGCGTTTCAGCAGCATTGAAGTCTTTTGGACAAAACTAGGGTTTTTTCCAGGTTTTGCTTTGTCCCTGTCCCCTGTTGGTTGTTGTTTGAGGGAGAAGGGAGTTGTGGAACCGCAGAGACTCAGTTGCTGTGTTGATTTTCCTTTGTTCTCTCTCTCTGCCAGTGGTCCAGAGAAGGGGGCTTCTCTGCCATCTTGTCTTTGTCCTCTAGGCCACGTGGACTGCTACAGCTGCCATCATCTTGGGAGGAGAGGCTTCTCTGCCATCTTGTTTTCTTTGTTCCCAGAGGGAAGAGGTGACTCAGCACCTTTGTATCTAGTGGTTATTGCTGGTTTTTTTCTTTTTAGTAAACTGTTATTTTTTTCACTTATATCTTCTCGCATTCATTTTTCCTTATTGGTGAAAGGGGAGTGGTTAAAACTACAGGAAGGTAACTCATTGTGGAGTCTCCACCCCATATAATTGTCTTAAACTAAGACAGTAAGAGTTAAGTACTCTGCACTATTTCACATTTCCAAAGTGTCATGCTGACAGCTTCATATGCCAGTCAGTAACACAAGAGGAGAGCCTGCTCTGGAATTCCCTGTGCCAGCCCTGGTGCCACCCTCCACAAAAGCTTCCCGGGTCAGTGCAGTGCTCTGTGTGAAGGAGCTTGCTCTTGGTATCTATTGAGAGCTCAGCAGAGAGCAAAAATAAAAGGTATGCTGGTTTCAGAAATTAAGTCCTGATGATGATCTTCTTGCTCTGACTTCAGCCTCCTCATGCCCACAGCAACTTTTTAGCTAGTGAAGAGACTTCCTTTAAAGATATCCAGAGCACAAACATTCAGTGTAATTTCTATAGAGACATGATGGGATATTTGACCAGAAACAGGAAGCCATTAAGATTCATTTCTTCTGTAAACCAACTTTTTTCAAGTCCATGTTAGAAGACAAAAATATACAAACTTTATAACACTATCAAATGAATAACAATATCTTTAGTTTTCCTGTATAAGGAGAAAGCTTAGAAACACAAGTAAGTGCAATATCACTAACATTTATGCCAGTGGATTGCACACAGATAGAATTGAAGATTCAGAAGAAAAAAAACCCAACAAAACCCCACAAGATGTGTTTACTACACAAACACCAAATTAGTGTCACAAAAAGTTTTGCTTTTTTTTTCCCCAATGTTTCTTCTTCGTTTTTAAGGCACTATTGTTACAAGTGACATTGTAGTATCCTATAACACAGTATAATTAAGTTTTAATTGCAACTAAGAAAATGGTAGCATCTTAAGACAGCTAAAACTTTACTCAACCTTACAAGATACATTATCTTTGCAGCATAACAGAGTGAAGGAAATTTTTAACAACTTCGAACTACCAGAAAACAGAAGTATGCAAAACACAAAGTGACAGTAATAGGCCCAGATCTTAAAATAAAATAGTATGTTTATTATCCAGAAACAATGAAAAAGAACTGATGTAATTTCTTAAATAACTTAAATGATGTTCAATGTGACTATGACAATGAAATCTACATTTGAGAAAGCAACATTATTCTACATTCAAAAAATGAATCAGTGGTAATTGAACAGTATCATCCCACGTTTTTGTTGATCTGTAAAGCATAAGGAGGGAGGTTCATCTGATCTAAACAATGAAAATATACGGTGCACTAAAACATATCTGCTGTATATTAAATAACCATCTTTTCCACTGAAATGACCAAATCAATATCTATTATGCAAGAGGTAGAATAAGTGGAAAAAATGCAGAAAAAGCTCTAAGACTTAATGCTTAAAATCAATGAATCACATCAGTTGCAAATATACCCTAGTGATAGTCAGTGCAACCTCTCACTGAGAGCATGTCCCATGAGAGTAGCCGCTTGGGGCCAGACAGAGATCCTACAATCTCTCTAATCCATGACAGTGTTTGTGGTAAACAATTTTTTTTCCTTTTAACAGCTGGAATTTCCAGTGTTCCAACTTGTGCCATTGTCTCTGAGGCTGGCTTCACCTTTTCTATACCCTTTCATGAGGTATCTGAATAGAAGACAACCTGGCCTTGCCTTCTTAGGGATGAACAAATCCAGTTCCCTCAGTCACCACTCATTCATCCTGTGCTCCAGCCTCTCAACCATCTTCACAGCTCCTCACTGGACTTGCTCCCATTTGCCAATGTCTGCCTTGCATTAGGGAACCCAAAACTGGGCAGAGTACTCCACTGCTGTCTTACAGACATCAAAAAAGGGGAACCCATCACTTCTGTCAACCTGCTCGTTATACTCCTGCACACTTACTTGTTATAAAGCAAAAACAAATTCGACTTCATTTGTTGAAAGTCACTTTCTAAACCCACACATTAGTATGAATCACCACTATGCAAAGCACTGTAACACAAGGAGATAAGGGCTTGAGGTCACATAATTAATATTGTACAAAGCAGAAGAGCCCCTCCATGTTAAAGATCAGTCTGGAAAATAAAACCATTTCCCAGGGGAGCACCTCTAGACTGAGAACTGAGGCAATTCTTGAATTGAATCAAATTTTGAAAAGTACCTGATGTAGTGGTTTGACACCAACCGGGCGGAAACACCAATTAAATGTCAACCCACGACACCTGACAAGAGAATAATGAGTTGCCAGGAACAGAGACATTTTGCACTCTAACCCAGGCAAGCACACAACTTAACTATTCTGCTGCTGAGAACCAAGACAATGGGGTAAGAGCTTAATTTCAATCTTGCAGATACTCAAAATAACTTTAGTCTGCTAGTGGTCAACCATCTTCATTTCACTTTGTGAAGGCACTGCACAAGAAGTTTAGGATTTTGTGACTTCTAAATATGCTGAATCATGCTGTAGAACACAACATGGATCTAACAAAGCTTTTCCCACCCACCCAAATTCCTCTATTGACCAGAAATTTTCTAGCATCATGAGGCTGGCATATGAAAGAGCTGAGCTCTGAAGACACTAAGGTAACAGGACAGAAATCCTGACAGACAGGGACAGGCATAGAATTCCTCCCTCATGGGAAATGTTGCTGAAGAACACAAAGCTCTTTCAGAGACAAGAATACAGGGACAACTTAATGCTGGGGTGGATAATTAAGCAATTAAAGCAAGATATCAAACAAACAGACTTTTCCAAATAAGACCATAGCTCCCCCATCTTTTCTCAGTTTTTACTGACTTAGGGAAGAAACAAATCATTGCATGCTCACTTTCAACTCAAAGAAGATTATATAGTAACACGTACCTGTACTACTTGTTTCTGTGGTTGTGTTGGCTGAGAGGTTGAAATTTGCATTTTGTCCCTAGTGCCCCGGGTACGCTCACTGCCCACCGAAGTCATCATATACAGTATATACAAAACAATGTATGTACAAAATAGAAAATCTGAAAGGAAAAAAAGAGTTAAGGCAGGGTACTGATTCAATACCCCAATAATATACAAATGTAGTAGATTGAACTCTTCCTGCCTTTACCACAAACTCTATACAGAGACTCCTGAGAAAGCAGCTTCAATACACTATTATTTGATTTATTGCAATCTTTACAGTAAAGGGGTAAATGAAGTAGATAAAAAGCATTTTTGTCAGCTGACTGGGATCTGTCTAGATCTCTACTTCCAGACAACATCTGTATCTCACAGCTTTTCCCAGTTATTTAACATATAGACTTTTCTATCTGCTACTTTGCTGAAATTCCAGCTCCAGCTGGATCACTCCTTAAATTTCTTTAATATCTGCTGTCTTGTTTCGATGCCTAGAATTTAACCACTCATACCCACTCAGAATGCTAACAGAAAAGTCACATTCACAAACCAGGCCGTTCCTTTCTTCCCTATCATTAAACTGCTTTCCTGCACATATACACGAAGTCATAGACAATGCCTACTCTACTTCCCACTCTCTCATTCTCTCTTATAGAAAAATTATGATTGTTACCTTTAAATATAGCTTTTGTAGCCAATATTTTTATGTTCTTCCTCATACTTAAAGAAATTATTTACAAAACCACCTATTACCCTGCTTTAAACATACATTGGTTGTATGGCAACGAAAGAAAACAAAAGAAAACTCAAACCACACACACCCACCAGTGCTATCCCATTTGTGGTAGTCAGCTTTCATTCTAATTCATTCTCTATTATTAAAATTACTTTGAAACAAGAAATTTATTATTCCCCCTGTGTTTTTACAGCATCTGACACAAGGTTAATTGACAAGTATGGCTTATAGTGACTATGATGACTGGAAACGGATCTCTTGACTGGTCAGGTCAGAGTCAACTGCCTGGTTTCTGTCCCATGACACTGGAAAGTAAAACCTGCAAATTTAGGGAACTAAGGACAACCTACAAGTGGTGTACCTGGGTAGAAGATGTGCAAACAAGCACCAAAGTGCTTTTACTGCAGCCCCGATGTATGAAAGTGCCTCAGCACACAACTTGTCAGGGCAGCAGCTTTCCTGCAAGCCGGTTAGCACTGAGTTCAGTGCACAATAATGATCAGATGAAAACTGAGCACACTGTTGTGATCGTATGGACATCTTCAATACCCAACTGCTCACTGGCATTCACAAGGAATGGGTACTCAACAATTAAAGTATCAGTCAACTCATCACAATTTGAGCATACCACAATAAGCAATGAAAAAAATAAAACCAAGCACCCTTAATAGAGAACATGACAGAGAGCACTAGCCTCTCTGAAAGACAAGCTAATAACTTCACATATGACTGTCTAGAATTAGCCCACTGTGATTTAAGATATGTTAACTCCATTGGGTCTCAATTTGTTGTTTAATCCATGTTTGTTTTTCAGGATGAAAGGGTACTTTAAGGAAAAAGGCATGCACACGAATATTTGAAACACTCCTGGGGGGATGAAGCAGCACAGCAAGATCAGCCTGCTGTGAAAACAGCTTAAACAATCTGAATATAAGAAGATCTTTAGAGAATATCCTCATCTTGCTAACTGCAACCCATGAGCAGCACAATTTGGCAACAGGTCTGAAGCAGAAAACCAGTGAAGGAACCTGCCTCTTCCTGGCAGCAGTATGAACTTGCACTTGCTTCAGACAACTGTGGAAACCCACCCCCAGTTTGACAGTCTCCATCAAGCCAACATGGGCATGTTATAATCCATTTCAGATGTAATACAGTCATCTTAAAGCACAATTGGCAGTAGACACAACAACCAGCCCAGCCCCAGCACGAGAAGCAGCTGAAGGGCCCTGCTCCACCACCAACAGCGGACTGACCAGGGCAACATTGCACCTCCCTGGCATGGACCACACCAGGCTGAGGTTTCACACCTTACCACACCTACTTTAAAGTACCAAAGCAAC
This sequence comes from Cnemophilus loriae, assembly GCA_013397755.1. Classification (NCBI taxonomy): domain Eukaryota; kingdom Metazoa; phylum Chordata; class Aves; order Passeriformes; family Corvidae; genus Cnemophilus; species Cnemophilus loriae. The sequence continues at coordinate 202 of VZTF01009095.1, read as the reverse complement.
AGGAAGGAGGAGGGCAGTTAGCAACTGCCTTCAAATTACCATAGTAACTACAATTTTGAGCATTCAGTGGGATATTACTAATAAGATGGGGATGTAGCAGGATGCTCTGCCTGGAGTGGGAATAAAACAACTTGAACAATACCCTATTTGCAAAGCTATCGGTGATGAATGGAGAAGGGGGGTATGGGAACAGACTGCTGGT
>VZTF01009093.1:476694-498134 GCA_013397755.1 Cnemophilus loriae | reverse complement strand
GTGGCCTCTCCAGCTGTGGGTCCAGCTCCTGCTTGGGATCTGCAGGAGCCTGGTACCTCCACGGGCTGGGCTTGTCCCAGAGGTCCTTTTCCTACCCTGCCAGTCTCTGGAAGTGTCCAGGACCCAGAGGGAGGTCAGCGTTTGGGAGCCCTGGTTCACCCATACCAGCTCCTAGTTAGCAGCATCCTGCTAAGGGGTCTCCTCATGCTGCGGAAGCACTTCAGCAGGGCAGAGGGGTCTGCTTATTAACGCCGGGATGGAAGCAGCAATTTTTAGCCTGGACGGGCCAGCCGAGGAAGCAATAACTGCCGCACGATGGCATTGTCTGCTGCAGAGAGAGGCAGAGGCTCTTCCAGCCCAGCAAGCTCCGCAGGAGCCTTCCCCTGGGGCAGAGCACGGTGTGAGCTCCTTGGTGCCCACAGGACCCTTTCGAGAGCAGAAAAGGACAAAGGACGTGTGTCCCTTCCTCACAGCCTGTCACATTAGGGCTGGGAGGCCAGTGCAGGGCCCTGACCGAGGGCCAGGATGGGTGGGTTTGTTCCTTATCAGCCATCCGGTGAGCGCCCAGGGGAAGCGGCACAGCCTTTGCTGATGGGGGTTTTTCCTCCCGGCGGATGCCGGCCAGTGGTGGCCGGGGGGCTCGGGGGCAGCTGCACCACTGCCCTGCACCTCTCCCAGAGAGAGCCTTTGCTCAGCACTTACCAGTGCTACCCCATCCTTTCTGTCACAGCTCGGAGGAGCCCTCAGGGGGTCCTGCTCCCTGCACTTGGCTTGGTCCCTAAATTTCACCCCACTGGCCTGGAGTGAGTGAACCTGCAGTTCTCTGGAGTCACGGGCTGGGGTTGGACAGGGAGGATGCCCGCAAGGAGGACTCTGGGCTGTGGTCCAGGTCAGTGAGAAGGGACACAGACATGTCTGCTCCTTGTGCAGACAGTTCATTTTGTTTTAGCACACAGTTATGAACAGGACTGCTTTTGCTCATAGCCCTGGTTTGACATCAGCACTGTCCTAGGGGGGGGGGGGGAACTGTTCCCCAAATAACACTTTAAATCCCAGACATACCTCATTTCTGCTTTCTTCAGTTCTTCCCTGCTGCCTCCTTGGGTTGATATGAGCAATCATAGCCTGAGACAGGAATCTCTTTTACCCTTATCCACAGCACCCTCTTTTTAAACTACCCCCAGCCAACAACAAAATGCTAATGGCTGGCATCTGGTGCTCCTTTAGGCGACGAGACAGCTGCATTGACCCTAAAAACACACCCACAGTCACGACAGCAGGTCAGGAGCACAAGAATCTCATGCATCAGGCAGCGAGACAAGCATGACGCTGTCATGGTTCCAGAAAGAAAGCTTGGCTAAGGCAAAAGTGTGCTGCCCTGGAAACAGGCTGACTCTGTTCATCTAAATGCACTGTTGAGGGAGCAGCTCCCCGGTGGGGTTACAGCTGAAACCCACGGAATGTGGAGGCTCTGGGCAGAGGCAGACAGGGAGGATACACTCTGTTCTTAACAACGTGGGGTGCAGAAAAGCTGGGGTGGGAGAGGGAAGGGGTCCAGTGACTCCCTGGTCTCTCAGCTGAGCCAGCAAGGCTTGAAAAGGGTTAAGCACCTGGACAGGGAAATGCTCGCCTGGGCTTGTTTTTCTGCCCAGCCCGTGTGTGTGTTTATTGTGCTGGGCCATGGAAAGGCTTGTTGGGTGCTGGAAGCCGTGCAGCTCCCGGGGCTGTTTGCTGCTGCCCGTGTATAACCCTGGGCACCGGCAGGAGCTCGGTGCATGCCTGTGGCTGAGGCTCGGCAGAGAGCCACCGCAATGAGTGGGGTGACAGCTCTAGTCTGGAAGGCTGTGATATCCCATTCTGTAGGAAACATGCTGGGATGGAAGGGCTCGGCTCAGCCCAGGGGCTGCCAGTGCCCCAGCACAGCCACATCTAACCATAGCACTGCAGCCTTGTTTTTGGGGCTGGCCCACAGGTGCCACCAGCCGTCATGGAGACACTGCTGGGGATCAGCCCCATGGCTCCACTGGAGAGAGGTTTGGGGATCTCTCCTTCACCCACCATCATGGTTTAATGATAACCTCATGTCAAACAGTTCCCACAGCTTCTGTTGGAGGGCTCACAGACATCTCCTGCCCAGAGGAGACAGGAAGAGGTGAGCCTTTCTGAGAACAGAGCTGCTTCTGGTAAGCTCCTTTCTTCGAGACTGTCAGCGTGTGCAGACACGCTGGATGGAGAAGTGGGAAGAGGGGATATGGAGAGGTGCTGATTGTGCTGGCCCGTGCATGCATGCCATGGGATGGGGCCTGAGGGCTGGCTCTATGGCAGACAGGAACTCACAGCACCCCAGGCAAACGGCTGGGGCCAGGACCTGGCTGTTCCTGCCAGGAAGATCCTTCCAGGATATGAGGATGCCGTGCACAGGCACTTGCTGCTCCTGCTGACATGGGAGGGAGGAATGGGGGGAGTAGGTGGTGCTGCTGCAAATAGACACGTGCCTTATCCTCTCCCACAGCCAAGGCAGCAGGCACTAGCCTGGCCTCAGGCTCTGGCAGAGGTGAAACAGCAGAGCCATGGCACTTTGCTGCTCCCCATCTTCTGTCCAATCCACAGGGGCTCCGGAAGGATCCTTTTCCAGGATGCAAAGGAGGGGAGAGCCCCCTTTATCTCCCTGGGACAAAGCACAGCACAGCCACCCCTGTGCCAAGGGAGAGCCTGGCAGCAGCTCCAACAGCAGCCACGGTCTCCTGTGGCACATGTAGATTTCTGTCTTGCCCTCCTGACCACCGTTGCTGTCACTCTCACCTCTCCTCCTTGCAGGGCAGTGGCAAGAAACCACCCTTCCATGGATTATGGAATCACAGAACAATTTGGGTTGGAAAGGATCTTTAAATGCCATCTAGTCCAACCCCCCCTGCCATGGGCAGTGACACCTTCCACTAGACCAGGTTGCTCAGAGCCCCATCCAGCCTGGCCTTGAACAATTCAGGGATGGGCCAGCCACAGCTTCTCTGGATAATCTGTGCCAAGGCCTTACCACCCTTGTAGGAAAGAATTTATTCCAGATATCTAATCTGACCCTGCTCTCTGTCAGATCTTGCCTTGTGCTGTCATTCCAGGCCCTTGTCCAAAGTCCCTCTCCAACTCTCTTGTAGGCCTGTTAGTACTGGAAGGGCTCTAAAGTCTCCCTGGAACCTTCTCTTCTCCAGGCTGAACAACCCCAGCTCTCTCAGCCTCTCTCTCACCTCACAGGAGAAGTGCTCCAGCCCTCAGAGCATCTTGGTGGTGTCTGGACATGCTCCAGCAGCTCCACATTCCTCCTGGAGCCCCAGAGCAAGGGGGACAGATCCTCTGTCTCTGCTCCATCGTGCCAGCTTCGTGAAACTGTTCCCTTCAGGGCCTGCAGCTACACAGAAGGATTGCAACATCAGGATGCCTCCCCAGCTCTGTAGGGACTTGGGCAGGAGCCAAGCGCTTGATGTGTTCAGGGAAGCCTGCTCTGGTAGAGTCCCTTCATGCTCCTTCCCCTCAGCTGAAAAGCTGCCCAGGTTTCACCTCTGCCATCCAGGCACCTTTCCCAAGAGTTACCCATCCCCTTTCCTAGGAAAGAGCTTGCTCCCAGTGGCTGCGTTGCTCTGTGGGAGGCACGTGACTCTGTTTACAAAGAGCATAACCATGTTGTGCACTGAAGAGCTCTGTGTTTGTTTATTTAGACACAGTGTTTTCAAACAACTTCAATCTTGTTCGTTGCAGCAGACAGTGCAGCCCTTGGCAGCCTCCATGGGACAGGCGCAGGATGAGCTTTCCTCAGTCCGGGCTGCTCCAGCTGCCGAGGAGAGGCACCAATCACACTGCAGGTGTGCACCTTTCCCTGCAATGTCCCACTGGGATCAGCCAACAGTTTGCAGCTCAGGTGTGATGCTGCCAGGGGAAGAGCTGCATTCCACAGCCTGGCTGCCTTGGGATGCTGACTGCTAGCTATGGAAAATACAGAGTATCAGCACTTTGCACTGTGTGCTGGACCCCAAACTGGTTCTCATTTATAGAGAAGGAGGAAGCCGCTGTGTTCAGAGAAGTGAAAGCCAGTGTGATGTTCTCTACTACTTTTGAAAACATTTTCTACGTAAAGCGGTTTCCTTAAAACACAAGCCCCAGAGTGCTCGGTACTTCCAAAATTGGAGTTTTTCCGCCCCCATGGCGACACTGGCTGCAGACAGGTCCAGACATCTGCTTCTCATTTCTTGCTTTATTCTTAAATGTGAGAAAATACAAAATCATGCGGTGCCAAGCAGACTCTCTCGATCCCCTGCCATTTAATTCTCTCCCTTATTACAGTAATGGCTCAAGAGCTCTACATGAAGCACAGAGGCTTCTCCAAAGGGCATCTCCAAAGTAAGAGGCCACATTTGGCTCTAAGGAACCTTCTTCTGAGTTTGGCACTGGTGCCCTTGGCCAGGAGAGAAGGGGTTGGCGGGTTGGTTTGTGTCAGAGCAGTGGCTGAGCTGCCAATGCCACTGAGGAGAGGTGGGTTAGTGCGAGGATGAGCTGCCATGAGGCAGCTGGGAGCTCTGTCAGGGGAAAGAGAATCCCATCGTATGTCCAGAGCTGGAGTCGTGTGTCAGTGTGTCTCCCTTGCAGCACCAACACTGGCTGGGTCGTCCCAAAAGATAAATGTTCCTGCTGCCTCTTTCCAGCAAGCCTCTGGGATGGAGCACAATACTGTGGGCTGACAAGGATGCTGTCAGTACCTGTTACCAGGCCCTGCTCTAGTGTCATCAGCTCCTGAGGCCTTGAGAGCTCCTGAATATGCTTCCCACGAAGTGGAAATCATCAACATTCTCATCTGATCCAGTTTGTCATCTTTCTTTCAGATCAGATACAGACTCCTAGCTCTCAACAACTTTCCCTTTCAATTCTCAGTCTTCACATTATTTCAAGGAATACAAGTCTACTGTAACAAACAGTTCTTCTCTCACAAAGAACCAAAATAGCAAAAAACGCCAGCACGGAAACTCTCTGAAAGAACTGGGAGGTGTTCTGGAGCCATTTTCTGTTTGTTTAGGACACAGCCCACATTCTCTTTATATATTGTTTTGCATATACAGCTTTGCAGGTTCAAGGTGCCTTTTGCCTTCAAGAGCAATTCCCCAGGCATTAGTCATATATTCCCTCCACCTGTGAGGACTTCGACCCTGTGCACAGCTCAAGCTGGTTGTGAATAGCCCTGGCAAAGCTGTGCTGGGTGGGAAATGCTGGAGCTGCTTTCACATCTCTCCTGGGTAAGATGGGATCTGGCACTTTGACCTGTGGTATCTGTGGTTTGGAGCAATAAGCCAAGTTCCTGGCTAAGGGTTGCCAGGGAGCAACCAAAGCTTAGGGGATGACATCAGATCAGGCTTCTGAGCGTGCCTGGTGCCTGTCACCAACATCTCCAGCAAACGTTGTTCTCCTTTTGTGTGCATCAAAACCGGTGTTTAGGTAGCAGAACATCTATGCTGATACAAAAATGTCTTTAGAGCAGAGCAGGAGCTGGAGGCAGAGAGCCCAGACTCCAGCATGGACACTGAACTGTCTGGCGTGACATCCTTTTGTGGGTGCTGAGGGTCACACCTGAGGCAGTGCTGGAAGGCCCGGAGGTTGCAGGACCCCTTCTTTGTGCCCAGTACCCTCTGCCCACACTCCATGGCAGGAGCACAGGAGAACGTTTGCAGATGTTTTTCCCTTGTCCATGTTTCCAAGCCTTCCTCAGCCATACTGTAGTTACACAGAGGGGAAAAAAACCCAACTCTCATCTTGTTATCTACTGCTTTTCTTTGCTGCTCTAACACCCTTCAGAGAGCCTTTGGGTGCAAAGGGTAACCTCAAGAAGTCTCCTAAGGAGGAACGGAGACAGGCTGGGATAAGCTGGCCCTGCTTCCCAGTTACTCAGTTTTTCTGCTCTCAGTTTCCCTGAAGGCTGGATGTCCCTGACTCGCAGGGTTGCACACTGCATCTCTTGGATGCTGTGATTCTGGGACTGCTCGTGTAGGAGGTCACCTGCCTGCCTGCGCTCATCCATATCACAATTTAATCTACAGGTCCAGATCTACACTGACAAACAACCTATTCCTGGAAACTAAAGTGAAACTAAATCAAACTGAGAAAACAAGTGCCCAGACAATTCCTACTGTAACTAAAGAAGCTAAAATCTGTTGAAGGTAAAATGAGCTCAGAGAAGTCCTGAGATCCTTCACTATCAGAATGGTTTAACGCTAGTTATATCAGGAATATCTCCTGGAATACATCAGATCCTCTGACTTTAGGTTCTTCAGTTCTGCAAGACTTCAAAGAAGTGCAGTAAGGGTCTGCCACTGGTGTGGAGGAGCAGATGTGGAGTGGGAGGATGGTACAGGAAGTGGGTTGGGAGTGATGGTGCCAGTTTTCTGCCAGCTGCAGCCCAGGTTTGTCACTACACATTGGAGCTCCCATTGGAGGCAGTTGCTGTGCCTCTGTGTCTGGCTTTTGGTGGGAAATACAGGGCTTGGTGGTGGCTTAGGCCCTTGCTGCTGCCCACACTTGATGGCTTGTGGTGTCCCACAAAGCCACGCTGAGGCTGGAGCTGCCCTCCACACTTCTGCTGTGGAATTTCTTTGTGCAGATGCCACCTCCAAATCCAGCTGCTGAGCTCACAGGGAGCAAATAGAGATGTCCAAAAGTGACCTAGAGGAGTTCTCTGCCAGGAAAAACACCTCCAGCCCAATCTGCAGAGGAATAGCAGCTGCATTATCTGCCAGAGAGCAGTTTGTGCCTTAAAGCAACAACGCCTATGGCAAGTCATGCCTTTGGCAAACAAAGCAGTCCCCCTCCCACTTACCTGAATGTCGGAGCCCTTCCTCAGTTTTACCTATCTCTGGCATCAAACCCTTTGCAGAAGAAGCAGAACCTGATTCTTCAGGGGAGATGTGAGCATGTGTGGGCTGTGCCATCACTTCCAGCAGCCAAGGTGCCCAAGGGCTTCAGGCAATGCCACTTCCTGGGACAAAAGTTTCCTGTAAGGCTCTGTGGAGCCTGAGAAAACACAGTTTGGGGAAGGGCCAGAAAACATCTCAACAGACTCAGCATGTTTTGTTCTGCCTGGATCAAACAGACTATTTCAAGCCTTAATTTTTATTTTATTTCCTTGAAATGGGCTTTTTCTTCTAATACAATATAAGCAAAAGCTGAAGTCACAGGCTGGGATTTTCACCAAATGCATTATATGGAAACCTGGGGGTTTTCCCTTTTGGAAACCAAAATCCCAACTGGAACTGTTGGAATTTCCCACAGCACAGAGATGCCAGATTTTCACCATCCCTAAGAAAACTTCAAAAAGATTTCTGAGGCAGTCACAGACTCAGTCTTGACCTTATCTCATCCTTCAATTGAGGGAGTTGGCAGGGGGAAATGGTTCTGTTTGCTGTGACCTGAAAGAGAAAGTAAAGGTGCAGGATGTGTCTGCAGTGTTGGTATGTCTGCTTCTGACCTGGCTTGGGGCTGGTGCCGGAAAGGCCCCAGACAGCCTGGTTCTTGCAGAGCTGGGGGTCCCATGCTCCTGCTCTCAGCATCAGCAAGACCCCGATGTCTGAGCCCTTGTGTATATGGCAAATCAGGCTGTCATAGTGAGCACACGCTGCAGACAGCACGGCCAGGACACAGGAGCTGCCTGCAGAATCACTGGCTCCCTGCTCACCTCTCTGCCTGGGGAGGTGGTGGAATCACCGTCCCTGGATGTGTTTAAAAAAAGACTGGATGTGGCACTCGGTGCCATGGTTTAGTTGAGGTGTTAGGGCATGGGTTGGACTCGATGATCTTGAGAGGCTTCTTCCAACCTGGTGATTCTGTGATTCTCTTTGGTGATGCTCCTGAGAGGCAGCCTGGCCTGAGATCTAAGTGTAGCTGATGAACTCATCATCCTGATTAGCAAATTCCATCTCTTTTAGTCTAATGGCTGCTGTTATAAGATGGCTGCCAAAAAGAAAAGGAATAACTGCTTTGGCATTTGGGGTAATTAGTGAGCTTACTGAGCAGCAGGGAGCTGTAGCTGGAGGTGGAGAGAGCTTCACAAGCCTAAGGACAGTGATGCCTTGGCAGAGGCCAAGAGACACATTGGTGGGAGAGGAGAAGGGAGCAGCCGACCCCTGAAAGTCCCTGTCTGAATAATTTGCCAAGTAGCCTGGGGCTGCTCTGCGTGTGTTAGGAAAAGCTGGTGTAAGCACATGTGGGGAATTGCAGGAGCCATCCCGCTCCACAGCAATCGCTATTCCCTCCCCTCTCCCTCTCTTCCCTCCGCCTCCTGTCGTCACCCTGGACACGTGTGAGCGAGCTGAAAAACAACTAAAGCTCTGTCTCGGGGCTTCATAATCCTGGAATGAGCGGCAGCATCGGTGTTGCTCCGGAGGATGCAATAAGCAGCCGGGAGTGGGAAATACTGCCGGTAATCCCTCCGTGCCTGCCTTTCCTTCTGCCGACTACGGGAACATGAAGGCTGCCTGCCTCCAGGTCCTGCTGCTGCTGCTGCCGTGGGCCCTGTGCCTGGTGACCCTGGCTGGAGGTGAGCCACAGCTCCGCTTGCCCCCCATCCTCCCCAGGGAACAGCCGGCTGCATGAGGGGATGGCGATGGGGCCGGAGAAGGGGAAGGTGGCGCCGGATCAGGCTGTAGGGACCTGTGTGGGATGAGGAAGATGTCATAGCGGGATCAGGCTGGGTTTGGGAAGCGGTGGGGGGGAAGCCCAGGGCCGCAATCCTGGCAGCAGGGACATCCGAGCAGCCCCGTGATGGCTTTTGTCACGCCTGAGGGCAGATGGGGAGAGTGTCGGACAGGCTTCCTGATAACCTGTATTAGGAAAAAAGCATAATGTACTTCTTTCCCCCTTTTTTTCATGTCCCTGGGGACGTGGCAGGAAGGCTGCAGCCTGGCCAAGGGTGAGTGTCTGAGCAGACTGCACCCTGTCCTGAAGGTGCCGGTGCTGCCATCACAGTGAGGCAGGGGGCTGTCACCTGCCGTGTACACGAGGGAAGTGCTCTCCTGTTCTCTGGATAAAGATCTCTGCGAGCTCCGGGCGGTGCCGAGCGGGGTCAGAGCACCGGGCCGTGGTGGGCTCACTCTGCCGGGGCTGGGCTCGGTGCCAGCGGCACTCCAGCAGGGTGGTGCTGGGCTGTCACACGGGCTCTCAGCACCGCAGGCAAGGCTGGACTTTGCCCAGGACCAAGGGGCGATCTCTTCCCACGATGGGAAGGGAGAGAGGGGCAGAGAGCCCCTGAGATCTGCGTCCGGCTGCCGCCAGACAGGAGGAGTGAGGACAGCCCGGGCAGCTGGGGATGGAGCTCCTCACACCTCTGGGCAGGTCCTCCAGGGCTGGCCCGAGACAAGTGGACAGCAGGGACACCAGGCAGCTTACCCTGCCCTGGGAACCTGCTGCCTGCTTGGCCCTGCCTTGCCCCGCTCACCCGTGGCCAAGCATCCGTTTCTCGTACAGTGAGGAAATTGGGCTGCCTCTGCTGAAAGGCTGGTGGAGCTCCCTGGGTCTTTTGAGGAACTGTGCTGAAAAGCGGGTGCCAGTGGCTCCTAAGAGCACTGGTCCTGGGTGGAGAAACTCCCAGCTCCCTTTGGCAAAGACTCAGATGCAGGTCAGGGAAGTGAGGTTGTGTTCCCCAGGAGGAAGGCTCCATGCTCCCTGTGGCACCCCTCTGTCCTTGGAAGGTGCTTTCCGAGCTACTCCACTCTGGGAAAAACCTACCAGGAGTTCAGCCAAATGCAAACCATTTGCATTGGTGCCAATAACTGTAAAATCAGTTCAGGGTTCTCAGAGGAACAGGGCCTTTGGGAGCAGTCAGGGACTGCTCCTCACCATGCACGTCCCTGGCTGCTCACGGGAACGGTGTGGCCCTCTTGTCACTGTGCCTGTTTTGTTGAACTGTGCTTCTGAACGTGGAGGACACCAGCAGAATATCCTCTGGCTAATGAGAATTAATTGGGAAGGCAGCTGCCCCTGAGCAAGGAATTCTTGACCCTAAAGTGCCACAGAAGACATTATTGCGTGAAAAAAAGAGTTTTGCTTTAACTTGACAGGCACCTAGAGGTGGGAGTGGGCTTCTGTAGAGGGGCCACAGGAGTGTTTGCTTGGGATTTCTTTGCAACCAGGGGTTTCCCCAGTAAATGATTGAAATGATTCAGAGTGCTCCTGTATTGATGTTTATTCTTGTACCTGGTACCTAGATAATTCCCAACTGAACGGCATAAAATTCACCACATTCCCTTTGGAATCAGAGGCAACATTTTGTAAGAGACAGCCTGATTGAAACCAGATTCCAGTTCATTTCTTCACAGAGGCCCCAATAAATCAGGGCTTGTTTTTGTAAATCTTGCCCCTAGGGATGTCAGGAACAAGTTGGCAGGATGTGTTGTACAAGTGCCTGTTCTGGGAGGCTGGAGGTGGATGCAGGCAGGAATGGTCCCCAGTGGTGTGACTGGCTTTGCCCCTTGAAGGGGTCAAGGGAGATTTTATTTTTACACTTGGCAAACTGAAGATCGTATTTTCTGGTGGAGGTGGAAAAGGTGTGTTTGGAAAGCTGGGCTGCTGAGATACCTGTGGGAGTGAAGCATCATTCACCGAAAGGTTCTTTCTCTGCAGCCTTTCTCTGAGCCCAGGTGGCGTTCAGAGACCGTGTACCAGCAAGCAGAGAGGCAGGATGCTCACCTGGAGGGGAAGTCCCACAGGAGGAAGAGATAAGACTGATAAGGAGAGGGCAGAGCACCCTGCCCACTGGTCTGCATCTCCTGCACCAAGAGCCCTCTGGTGAGGGTTGCAGTAGGTCTTTGGGGGACAAAGAAATGTATCTCCTGGGCATTGTGCTGAGACCAGTCCTCCTGGGACCCGAAGGGGAGACGACCTGTAGGTCCAGGGCCTTGCACATCCTACAGGACAAGCTGAAACGCTGTCCCCAAAGCCCACGATTTTCACAGTGCTTTTTTTTCTTCTCAGTTTTCTGGGTATCTTATCACATGTGTGGGTGCTGAAAGCAAATTTGGCTTTGTCTTCATCAGGATCTGTGTTCATCTCAGTTTAGCAGGGATTGGAAACTTTTGTGGCGAGCTTTGGACTGCTCCCTGGAGAAGGGGGAAAAGAAACAGTGCTGGTTTTGAGAGGCCCTGATAAAAAGCCAACGCTTAATAAGGTGAAATTTTTATTTCAGGGCAACCCAAAGCACCTCAGAAGTGTACCATGGAGTGCAGAAGTTTTACAAGGCAGTTAGCAGAGAAGCAGATCAGGAGCTACCGCTTGACTGAACCCAGCTGCAGAAAACAAGCCACCATGTAAGTGCTGCTCCACCTCCAAGTGGGATCAGGGTTAAATGGATGGGGAAAGGGACCGAGGGATGTACTTGGCAGAACAGGGCAGAGGAAACATGCGGGGAGAGAGCTCACGTGTTTCTCTGAAAACAGATATTTTGCCTGGAGACAGATTCAGACCTGTGAGCTTGTCTGGAAATGAGAAAAGCTCCATTTCTTTTCTTTGGGATAATTGTTGTTTTCCGCTTATGCTGAAGTCCATGCACCATTGACACCATTTTATTGCAGCCCAGGGGGTGGCTCCAAAGTGGAGCTGCTGGGTTGACTTTGGAAAGTCTCACATCGCCCAGTAAATCAGAGGATTTTGCCTTCACGCATGTGTGCCCCTGGGTGGCTGGTGCCTGTATTGCTTTCTGCCGTGAGTGCAGGAGGGAAATGCTGTGTCCAGGCAGGATAATGCTTCTGAAAGTGAAAAAATGTCTTGGGGAAAACCCTTCACCCATGAGTCATGTTCAGCTGCTATTCATTCAGTCAGATATCGGAGGCACCTGCCCTTCCTGAAATGAATCATCCAGACAACACTTGGTGTTTGCTATCTACACACCTTCCCCATAGCTCTGATCACCTGAACCACTGCTTTCTTTATTCAGTGAGTGATCCCTTTTTATTTTCAGACTTATTACTCTGAAGTCCAAGGAGATTTGTGCAGATCCAGACGCAGAGTGGGTGAAGAAGATCAGAGAGAAACTGGATGGGAAAAATGCCACAGTGTCCCCACTTCTACATGCTGCCAGCTCACCAGAAGAGCCCGGTAGTGTTGAGAGACATGTTGGTCTTCCAGAAGTGGCTCCATATCAAGCCACTGCTCCAACTGGTTTCTTCCAAGGGACTGGAGCAACAGTTAGGGAGAGAATATATGCTCCTGCTGCCAGGACAGAGGTGTCCAGCAAGTCCCCACCGGGCAGGCAGGACCCCACCCAGCTCTCTGCAGGATCCAACCCCGTGATACAAGAAGAGGCTGCGCGCTCTGAGGTCACTCCAGAAGCACAGAGAGAGTCCTTAAACTCTCCTGCATCTTCAACAACTGTTGCAGCGGGCGTGGGCTCCAGCCAGCCCACCCCACACCCCACTGTTCAAGTTATAGCTTCTCCTAACTCAAATTCAGACCTGATGGCTGCTGCTAAAGGATCAGACCAACCTGTACTTTCTACAAATGGATCCCTGGACCCTACAAGTGCCAGAGCCAACACACCAGACACTGCTTCCAGCAGCTCTAGATCAGATCTCCCCTCCATCTGGGACAGTGTGGAGAACATAACAGTCACAGAGACAGCACCACAGACTACTTCAGTTTCTACTCTAAGCTCCACGACTGCCAGAGACAAAGCTGCTTCTGTCCATACCAACAGGGTTGTTGGTCCCTCTGCAGATGTGTTTGGTGCTACAACCTTTGATTATTCATCGCCTGTAGGAAAGCAAGATCCTTCAGACACGGTAGTTTTTACTCACCAGGCATTCTCAGGCCGAGCCAGAGTGCAGATGATCACAGTCAGGCCAAACAATCTGCCTCTGCCCAGCTTCTTGTCAAAGTCTCAAATGCACTTTGTCATCCCAGTTTCTGTGGTGTGTGGACTGATGGCTTGCAGTGTTGCTCTTGTATGGGTGTATCTGAAATTTGGAGTCAAACCAGAAGAAACGTCAAGAGAAATGGTACAGGGCTTGCTCTACCAGCAGGCAGGACATCAAGACAATGTCTATCCAATGGAAGCAATCTGAATGCTTCATGTCATGGATGTTTCTGGCCTCAGCTGTATGTGTGTTGCTGCAGAAAAGCTGTTCATGCCGAACTGGTGACCAGTAGGAAGCAAGCCTGGGAATAAAAACCACAGAGAAAACTGATTTTTTTGTAGAGCAGAATGCCCAACATCTACTTCATTGTTGACCAATCACAGTGTTTTGGAAATAAGGGAGACCCTTCTTTTCTGCTGGCACTGTTATGTACAAAGGCTGTGGCTGTTCTGTTGCTGTTGGTGGCTCTTTGCCAGGTGATGTGATTTTCCAAGTCACTGTTGAGCATTTTTCTGTGGTTCATCGTGGCCCAGCCGAGAAGCCACTCACTCACCCACACTGTTGGACTTGGGTTCAGCCACCTTGAGCAATCTTAACACCAAACCCACACAATTTGCACTTAAACTCTCTGCTGCTTCTTTCTTTGCACTTCAGGTCTCTGCTCTGTCAGACCAAGACCGAAGCTGGTGGCCAGCTGGGTGCTGGCTCTCCTTGGGCTGATTGAATTTACTCTCATCATTTTCTCTTGCTGGAGACACGAGGGATAGCCCAGCTTTTCAGAAAGAGGTGACCAACACTGCATTTGATTGGGGGAGTGAAGGTCAGTGCTACAGATCTCATGTTCGGAGAAGCTGGCAACCCTCAGCCTATCTCCTCCTTGAAATCAGGCCCTTCCTTTTAGCAGCTGTGGGCATTTCTTCTTGCAGGTGAATTCTGCGAGCTGATTCTTGGCAAATCGATGCAATAAACCCCTTCTGCCAGCTGATGCACCCTGTGTCCAGCTGCAGCCAACACCAGGGCAGGATAATGCTTATGAATCTTCGCAAGTGGGAGAAAACAAGAAGTCACCCAATAATTTTGCTATTCCTGTGTTATCACTGGAAAATTTTTGCTGTTCTCCGCAAGCACAAAACCCAGGAAATGCTCTTGGAGGAGCTAAAGGCAATTTTGGATTTAGTCATGCAGGAATTACTCTACCACAGCAGGCATAACATCCTTTTGATCCCATTTTCTCTCTAGAAATAAGCACATTTGCTGATCCACAAAAAAAAAAGCACAAAATGCCTGTTTGTGGTCCTACACTTCAGCCACATTTTTGTTTTTTCCGTTTTGGATAGCGCTGATCACCAGGCTATGAAAGCACTGTAACAGAACCAGGCCTTTTTTAACCCCAGATTGATCTGGATTTTTACACATCCTGACATTGCTGTACATAAGTCTTATGTTTTATCTGTGGTCAGGTCCTGAAAGCCCTTGTTAATCTTTGACTCCAGGATGAATTCTGCTGGCGTGTGCAAAGGTCTTCATTATATGATGCTTTGTAAGTAGATACATATCAAGGGTCAGATCCTAACCAACCTCAGTGGATCAGATCCCTAAGGACAAATACGCGTGCGGAAAATGAAAGGAAAAACATAATAAGCGAGATCATCAAAATGATGGGCCAGCTGTAAGGCAGAGCTCGAGGAGTGTGGCCTGTTAGATCTGTCGGATTGCACCTTCAGGGCGTCCATCCAGCCCTGCAGGGGGAGAGGACAGACTACAACCGTGTTTGCTTTCTGCCATCACACATCCCCTACTTCTGCATTTTATTGACTTGAGAGGTTCATCTCGGCCTTTGCAAGTACGGGATGCAATCAGATTAATTGCAATGATGAATTTGGAGTGAAATCCTTCCTTGTGCAGCAGCTCAGCTGTGGCACTCTGGTTGGGGTTGACTTTCCTAGAGGGCAAATCTGGCACTGTCAGTGCCACCTCCCCGTGCACCCTACTTGTGCTCAGCTGGAACTCGTGAGGCAATGTACTGTGGCATTATTTTTATATGAAACACTAGAAATGTTATTTTTGTAAAAAGGTTTTATAGCTTTTTGAATGTATGTAATGTCCTGTCTGAGCTGCTTGGAGTCAAGACCTTTTTGGCAGCACTGGAAAACACTGTGCCTTGTCTATTTTGTTGCTGGTCTTAGATGGCTTGTGCATGTCCATGGGAGCTGGATCACTCTTCAGGCCCTTCAGCAAATGGAGTGGACACTTGTCTGGCTGCAGGTGAAGTGCTTGTCTTGGAGCAGTGCTGGGGAGATGGATGTGCACCAGTCAGATCACTTGCAGTCCCACCAGTCTGTGAAAGGACACTGCTTTCAGCTCCACCACCGGCTCCCACCGTCTTCCAGCTGCTGTGATGCCACTGGAACTCATCAGGAGGAGCTGCTTCTCCAGGCTGGCCCTGTCCTGTCCCTTGGCTGTTGGCAGGCAGAGTGCTGGCACTCTCACAGGGGACGGGTAAAAGCCAGGACAGGGGGACACTGCTGTTCCTCTCTCTGCAGTGGGCAGTCTAGGAGGGAGGGAGGATGGAGCCCGTGGGTGTCACCCGTTTCTGGGGGTTAAAATATCACTTGCTGTAGAGCACAGTGACTGTTACAAGCTCCATTTTATTTGTATATTGAGTGCGTGCATGAGATACGAGCTGTACATTTTTATAGAAGTAAAAGTAATAAAGTCTGGTCTTCTACACTTACGTTAAAAACTTTCATCCTCAGGGGATTGAGTGTTGAGCTGGGTTACCAAGCCTGGTCCCTGCAGAGATGCAGAGGTGAACACCTATGATTGAGCACTGTGGAAAGCACACCAGCATCACCACGAGATGGCAAAGCCAGCACAGCTGGATGTGGTCAGGCTATTGCTCCATCTCCTTTAAGGGTTTTGGCCCTGCAGATGTTTGCAGCAAATATATTTCCTGACAGAGATTTGTGATTCCCATCTTACTAAGGCAGTAGAGAAAACAAACACCTGAGGTTTTGCTGTGTTTAAGCAAAGCTATGGCCAAACAGCAGCTCAGAGACAACAGACACTGAGTCTGTTCTGTAAGGAGGCACGAGGGCAAGGGCTGAGATAGAACTTCTCCCACCCCAGCCAGGGCTTGGGCTGCTCTTGTGTGCTGCTCTCTGGTGCTGGAGAGGAGAGGTGGGAAAGGCAACTCAATGAAAGAATCACAGGGGCTTGCCTGGAGAGGGGAGCTGGCAGGAGCAAGAGGGTCAGGGATGAGCATCTTCCCTACGTTTCAGGAGCTCTCATCTCAACCATCTCTCAGCCCCATGCCCTTCTAGGTAGAAGCAGAAGTCAATGAAAATTTCCTGTAGATGAGTCACCAGGCCAGAAAGGCCATTTAGGGCATAACGAAACTCTAAGGAAATGAAAGCGCTTTTTTATTTTTTTTTAAATTTCATTTCTCCTCTCTGTTGTGCAGAGGGCAGGAGAGGAAGGAGGAGGTGGTGCAAACAAGCCAGGCCTGACAGGGCTCCTGGACACAGCCTTCCTGCAGCCTCCGTGTCTCGTGACTCCGGGCAGAACTTCCCACACAGGATGCATCTCGGATCACAGGCTTACAGTACTCGGTGGTCCCCAGTGTCCATCTGTAGGAAGCAGACTTTGGAAGAGCTTCTCATTTTTCTAATTTTAGAGTGTCTTTCCAGGCTGTAGGACCTGGTACAGCTGTACCTGCAACCACAGGGATTTTGGGAAGGAAGAAGAGAATTGCCTTTGGTTTGTGATTGTGTCATGAGCCAATCAGGGCTTCGACATGGAGCTGTGGAGACCCTGGAGTGAGCACCCCAAAGAAATGTGGAGGAGCTTTACACTCAGAAAGGGTAAAGAGGGTTTAAAGAAGCCAGACAAGGACGTTTCATATTGTAAATGGAAAAGATTCAAAGTGACTGAGGAGAACAGAAGAAAACAGGGAAAATTTATTTTAAACCATCCCATTGCCTCCTTGGGGACAGGTTTCAGGCACTGGGTGATGCCCAGGTGATGCTCAGGCACCTTTCTCCTCCTTGGCAGCCCAGCTGCTCTTGCAGTGCCTTCCCAAGTGCACGTTGTCCGTGGTTGTGTTTTCCAGCACAGCTGGGGGTGCTCAGTCACCCATTGAGACCCCAAACCCAGCACGGGGCTGTTCTGCCCAGCTCCTTCATCCCCTCACTGGCACCATTGCTGGCAAAGGCTGCATCTGATATGTCCCCTCAGCTTCCGTCCTCCTCCTCTTGCAGAATAACAAGGATGCTGGTTATTTTTTATGTAAACAAATTCTCCAGAGTCCATTCAAATGAAAGGAAAATTTGGGCCAGCAGAGGGGCTTTCCAGCACTTTAATAATGTCTGCACATCAGCCTTTGCCTTTCCAAAATGTAAAAGAAGAAGTATCAAAAGGTCTCCAGGGAGTTATGAGTCATCTGGCTTCAACAGACATGGCTTCAAATCCTGAGAAAAGGGAAGTAGAGCATTCCTAGGCCAGATCTTCTGCCAGAAAAAGAAACACAGCTCCGCAGAAGCTTCTTGAGGTCCATCCAGAGCAGTGGATCTTGAGCCTCCATCAGCAGGAAACGTGTCTGACTGAAGCTGGGCTTGGGGAGAACTGAGCATGACCAGAGCAGTTCTCAGCATTGGGTGGTCTTTCTCCCAAGTTTTTTAAAAGACGCCCAGGGATGACAGTCCCAGGCACAATATCCTGCTCCAGAGAGTGACTGGGGGGTGAAGAAGGGCTTGAGGTGGCCCCTTGGGTAGTTCACAGGGGATGAGGGGGGACCGTGGTGCCAGGGGATCTGCATGGGACCCCACTGCTCCATGCATCCACTTAAGAAAAGAGGTTAAAAAGAGGGAGAGGTGAAAAAAAGTGTCCAAGCTGAGCATGACTGACAAGGACCTAAAGAAGGGCTTCTTAGACCTTCAGAAGGTCTGAGGAAGGGGGAGCCCAGCACAGGGGGGAGAACTGTACCCCAGGTTAACACAGAGAGGCTGACCCCTTTCAGCAGGTCCCTGCAGGATCTGGGATGCTTCAAGGCTGTGGAGGGAGGTAGATGATGGAAGGACACCCAAAAACTTTGAACAGGAGGTTTTCCATCTATTCCTCTCAGCCTGATGCTGACTCCTGCCCTGTCCTGAAGCAGGGGCTAAACCAGCCCTGTCCACAGGGAAGGGCTCAAGTACACCCCCTTCTCTTTTCACCCCACACTGCCCACCTATAAACAGGGATTTTGGTGGAAAACTGGTGTTCCTCTCCATAGTACCAGCGTGGAATGTGATATATTTTCTGCCAGTATTTGGCAACTTGCCACTTCTGAGCCACAGAGGGCTGGTGGCAGCAGCAGTCACTGTGCTTCTGTTTAATGCTTTCCAGAATTCACAAGCCATCCAGCCATCTCCAGCATATCTCCAGTGCTGGCTCTGGGCTGAGTGACCTTGCATGGCACACCAAACTTTCCCTTTCCTATGGCTATGAATCCTGTCTCTGAAGGCCCAGGAGCTTTTGAGTTTACATCTGCACAGTGGAGAATTTCACTTCCCTCATGGTTTTTCCTGTCTGAGTGAACACAGAAGCTGGCACCATTTATTTAGTCTTTCCAGGAATACCTGTCTATCTGTAATCCTGATGATCCCATGTAACATGGAAATCCCCATGGGCAATGAAGTGGTAGCTTTTCCTTGAATTTGGTTCAAATTCTTTGGAAAAGGGATAGTTGGGGAGGGGTAGAGAGGATAAATTGCAGCACCTCCTTGCCTGAGCTCAGAGCTAAGCTCCTCCAAAGAGGCAGAGCAGCATCCTGCGAGGAAGAGCCCTCCCAGAGCCACCATGCTCACTGCAAGGACAGTCCTGCTGCTCGTGGTGCTCCTCTCCCCATGCTCTGATGCAGGTAAAGCACCTCATGGGCCACTGCTGCTGGTTGGGACTCGGGGTTGCCCCATTGGGGTGGTCAGGAAGGAAATCCCAGTGTGGAGCAGCGATGGTGCTGCTGGCAGGAGGAGCAGCCCCTGGCCAGGGCAGAGCAGCACATCCTGGGGTGCAGGAAAGGATGGAGACTTCTCCTGGAGCTGGGTGGCTTTGGCAGAGCTGCTGCAGAGCTGGGTGATAATCTGGAGCATCCTTCTGCCCCAAGAAGGAAGGAGGAGGGCACCTGGGGGTCCTCGTGGCAGCATTTGCAGAGCTTGGGGGATGTTGTGTTCGTCAGCCTTGTCATGGGGGAAGGTCCTGAAGACCGGCTGCCTTCTGGAGCCAGCATTCACGGTCTCTCTTGGTTTTCTCCAGCCCCTTACTCTCCGGCCGAGTGCTGCTTCGACTACGTAAAGGGCGCTCTCCGGCTGGACAACCTCATGAGTTTCTACTCAACTCCCAGGGAATGCTTTTCCTCAGCAATTGTGTAAGTCCTGGCAACTTCCGTACTGCTGTGCTGTCCCCCCCGAGCTGCCACAGGTTCAGTTCACCTGTTCCATCTGGGGACAGGACAGGGACAGGTCTGCGTAACCTCCATGACCTTCCAGCCTGAAGAGGGGAGGATGTGACTGTCTGGGTACTTTTACAAGGCCATCACAGCACCCGAAGGCTCTGCACGGGCTCTGGAGGTGCTGGGCGGCAGGATGAGCTGCTGCACCAAGCACCCAGGGATGAAGGGAAAGGAGAAAGAGTGCAGGGGAGGGAGGATGGTGTGGGTGCAAGTGGAATCGTAGCTGTCATTCCTCACAAAGCTTCACCTTTAACCTTGGCAGGTTTGTGACCAAGAAAAAAGCCAAGGTCTGTGCAAACCCAGACGAGAAGTGGGTGAAGAGAGCAGTTAGAGAGCTTCAGAAAGAGGAGAGGCTTCATACCCCATGATGTGGAATGGGTGCCCTGGTTCAGGCTACCCAACATCCTGGTGGGAAGGAAGGTTGACAGTCACCCTCCCAGAAGAGGTTATGGATGTTCCAGCTGCTGGGAGAGGGCACTGGCTCCCCAGAGCCCTGCGCTGCATCCACAGCTGGGCACCAGCTCCTGGAATGCTACTGGCCCCGCCAGCCCCTGCCTGCTGATCAAAGCCACAAAATAAAGTTTCTTTCATGTGATATTGGAGAGTGGTGTCCTTTCTTCTCCCAGCCCCACAACTGTGCTGCTGCCAGCAGCTGGGGCTGGGATGGGGGCTCTTCCCACTGGGTCTCACTAGGGCAGGAAGGGAGGGGGATGGATGGGACTTCAAGGGGACCCAAAAGGGGCTGAAGACTCCTCTGAGGGTTTTTAGGTGCAAAACTGCCGTCAGTTTCAGGCTTACAGGTTTCAGCCTGTCCCGTGTGCTGGCCCGTGAGGGAGCACAGCCTGTCTACCATGTGTGCCCAGGCCTGTGGTGTCTCTGAGCAGGGCTGCAGAGGAAGGGTTTGTCTGCAGAGCTCCCTGGGCAGGTAGGACAGACAGAGGATGCCGAATCAGACAAGCGATTCCTGCACATACAGCCCTGGAAGTTCCTCCCCGCCAGGGGCCATGGAAAGCTCAGCAGTGATCCCTGCCAGGGCTTTGGGAGAGGGAGCAGAACTGGAGGGGCAAGAGTGAGGAAAGTTGTGAGTTACAGACAGTTTAATAAATAAAGCAAAACTGGCGCACAAGCAAAGCAAAATAAGGGATTCATTCTCTCCTTCCCACCAGTGGGCAGGTGTTCAGCCGTGGGGAGCAGAGCAGGGCTCCGTCACGTGTGGCAGTGACCGGGCAAGACTAATGCTGCAACTCTGAATGTCCCTCTATTTCCTTCTTCTTTCCCTGTGACAGTTCAGTAAGGGGAAATAAAAGGAGAACCAACTGAAAAAAGAAACCTACCAAAAAAACCCCACCAAGTGATAAAAAAAACATCACTTGCCACCAGCCCAGATNCAGTGACCGGGCAAGACTAATGCTGCAACTCTGAATGTCCCTCTATTTCCTTCTTCTTTCCCTGTGACAGTTCAGTAAGGGGAAATAAAAGGAGAACCAACTGAAAAAAGAAACCTACCAAAAAAACCCCACCAAGTGATAAAAAAAACATCACTTGCCACCAGCCCAGATGATGCTCAGCCAGTCCCTGAGCAAGAGCCGCCCTGAGAGCCCTGCTGCCAACTCTCCCAGCTCCTGGGGAAGGGCATTTTGGCTGCAGCAGCTCCAGGGATGCTTTCACAGCAGAGGCAAAACCCATCCAGAGCTGAAGGATGACCCTGACACACTGCAGATCTGGAACCTGACCTGTCACAGGCACCAAGAAGGTGGAGAACTCGGGGTGCACCAGGAGAGGCTTCAGCCTGCAGAAGCCTCTTAAACTGTTGCCTTTCTGCTTCAGGACTCCTCATACCATGGAGTCACCCTGTTTGCTTGGACTTGGTGCCCTCTCCTGACAGCTGTGACTCGGATGCAGCACAGACCTCGGGGCTCCAGCAGAGGGGGGCAGGTCCAGCTCGACACTGACATTTATCATGTGCAGACAGTTCATGTTCTCTGTTAAAGTATTAACTCTTGTGATGACCCACTCAAACCCCAAAGCATTTTGTGAGTCAGAGAATCAGAGAATATGTCCATCCTCTACGATGCTGC
>VZTF01009093.1:404496-476665 GCA_013397755.1 Cnemophilus loriae | reverse complement strand
TTTTTTTTTTTTTTTGTCCGTGCCTATCCATTTTGATTTCTAAAGTAGGGGTTTTCCTCAGTCAGAAAATTTGTATTCAATTATTAATTATAGTGAACTTGTGGGTGGTTTGGACACCCATAAAATCCTCTGCAGAGTCTGTAACCCCTCTTCTCTCCACTTGCCTTTGCATTTGCCTTACCAGGAGCTCCACACCTGGAGAAGAGGCTGTGCCACTGGTGGGGATGGCTTGGGAGGTTGCTGGGGTCACCCCAGGCACTGCAGAGGGGGCTGGAGAAGACTAAAGCCAAACCCAAAGGTCCACTGCTGGGGCAGGGACACAGAGAAGCCCAGTCCTCCAGAGCCTCATGGGGCCTTTCCAGGCCTTCAAACACCCAACATGCACTGATTTGCTTTATGAAGAGCAGATAGTGGAGGCCTCTACTAATGCTTGTGGGGACAGGAGTAAGTAGCTAAGGGAAAGGAGGAGCAACTGTGTGCCTCAGACAAGCCTGGAGAGGGAGCTCGGAGTTGGCACATAAGGTTTTCTGTGCCAGGAGATGCTAGTTGGAAAAAGCCATCAGCTCAGTTCTCCCTTAATTACAGTCCTGTGCTTTTAACCAATGCCTAGGAGCTGGTGTGACCCTGGTGGCTGCTGGGCCCAAGGGTCTGTGCATCAGGGACATGGACAGGGAGGGCAGGAGAACCTGGGGGTGATGCAAAGTCCATAGAAGAGGACTCGGGCTGCTGTGTGTCAGGCATTTTCTCCCTGCAGAGTCCTGCCTGGGGACAGTGGCACTAGAACCCAGTGGGGCTGTGCCCAGCTCTCTGTGTGCCCACCCTGCCCCATGCAAGGCCACCAGACCCCATGTCCTGCAGACCATTTCTTCTAAACCAGCATTTTCAGCACATTTGATCTGTTTTCTTCTCCTTTCTCCTTTCAGAGAAGTCGTGCAGACATGAGATAATCTTCAAAGAAGCCCATTTCCATCTTTCTTCCCCTCTGAGAAGCCTTGGATTGCCTCATCCCCCAAGCCACAGCCAGGTCCCCTCCTCAGCAGCATCCTATGTGGGTTCCCACCAGGACCTCACTCCTTCCTCCCACACAGCAGCATCTGCCTTCCCAGGGAGCAGATCCCTGCAATGAAGCTAGGCTGATGCCCACCAGTGCTCTGTGGTGCTGCCATCAGGATCTGTGCCACCTGCCCCTCCTCTCTGGTGTCTGGGATGACTCTCCTGGGGCTGTGGTAGGATCTGTCCCATCTCCCTGCCTGTGCACTGATGGCCACAAGCCTCCATCCCCCTGACTCTCATTTCAATCCCAGTGCTGGTGTGGGAGGCAGAGGGAACACATGGGCTCAGACTTGTGTTCAGACTCACATTCTCCTCAGACACCCCACTGCCACTGCCCCATTTCTTCCCCTTCTATGAAGTCTCCTGAACCCACGAAAAGCACCTGTGACACCCCCCGCTCTGGGGTCCCTCCTGGATCAGTCCAGAGTGGCTTCTTCTGCCTGCCATGCCATGCCATGCCATCCCATTGTGCTTTCCTGCCTAACCCAGTGCTCTCTGTATGGCCAGCGTGGCTGGGAAGGTCAGTTTGGATGGGATTCAATCACTGGCCTTTGACAATCTGGGCAAACCAATTAAACCCACCTGTGACCTGTCTCTGCTCAGGGACTGTGGGTTGTCTCTCCTGTTAGAAACAAAGAGATGAGCACTAGACTTGATGTTCTGCCTGCCTGGGAAGATGGTTTTAATTTGCTTTCGGTTCCCCCAACGTCTCCTGGAAGCTCCCTTGCCACGTCATGGCTCTTTCATAGAATGCAGAACTGCTCCCTGAACTTTTCCAGCCACTACTGGATACGTCCTAAAAATAAACGACCGGTATCCCCTTGACCCTGACTTCTTAGAACATCTGAAATTTTTGGAAATGCAGCCTGAGTGGGCGGCAGGCAGAGGATAAATGATGGCACAACGAGAGCCACAGCCACCGGGCAGGGCGGCACAGGGGACGGAGGAAGAGCCACCACACAGCCACCATGCTCCCTGCAAGGACTGTCCTGCTGCTCACCCTGCTCCTCACCTTCTCCCTGCACCACGCCACAGGTAAGGAACCTCAGGGGCCACTGCTGCAGGTCGGGGCTCTGAGCCCCCACTGGGGACATCTCGTTGGGGACATCAGGCAGGAAACCTCAGTGGGGAGTGGGAATGGTGCTGCTGACAGGAGGAGCAACTCCCTGGTCAGGGCAGAGCAGCACATCCCAGGATGCAGGGATGGATGGAGAAGGTGCTGGGTGGTCTCAGCAAAGCCAGACCTGGGGAGAGGCTGCAGGAGCTTGGAGGAGGCTCTGGCAGTTGTTCCCCAGGTGTCAGCTGGATGAGCAAGTGGTTGAAGGGAGGGAGAACATGCAGCTGTTTGGAGCCTTCCAAAACACCCTGCAAGTTGTGCCCCTGCCTTGGAAAGCCCCAAAACCTCATCCCCAGACCGAGCACCCTGACCTTACCATGTGCTCTGGGGGCTGCAGCAATCTGGGCTGTGAGGTGTCAGGTCCCAGGCTGTCCCCTGTCCCACTGCTGTCCATGTCCCAGTCCTGTGCTTGCTGTCCTGAAGGGTGACAAACCCCTGTCATAGGATGCTGCAGGAGCTGCTGAGATGCTCCACTGCCTCCGTGCTGTGTTCCAACTCCGGTGGTGCCATTGTCTGGTGATGCAATTCACAACATCCCCCCTTCCCTCCACAGCCCACTTTGCGCCTGTGGAATGCTGCTTTGAGCACGCACGGAAACCCATCCGACACCCTCGAAGCTTCTACGAGACATCCAAAGATTGCCCCAAGCCTGCAGTTGTGTGAGTATCCCAGGGTTTGCTTCCCATCCCAGATCTGGAGCAGCTCCCCCATCCCATCCTGCCCCACAGACAGCTCAGTCCCAGCCAGGGGGGGCTGTGGTAGGAAAGCAGCTCTGGACGGTGGGCAAAGAGGGGAAAAAGTAGTTTTTAGTGCTTTCTGCCAATGCAAATAGTCTGGGAAGACTCAGACACTCACCATCAGCCCAAGGAGGGCACGGGCTGCTGGACGTGGCTCCAAGCCTCGATCCAGGATGGGGCTGCACAAAGGGAGGGGAGAAATAGTGCATGGGAAGGGAATGGCTCATGGTTCATGTTTTCACTCCTTTTCTTCTCTTTCTCATTGCAGGATCGTGAGTGTCAACGGTGATGAGATTTGTGCCAACCCCAAGAAGGAGTGGGTGAAGAAAACCATAAAATGGCTTCAAATGCAAAATTTAAATGCATCCACCATCTGACTCGCCCATCCAGTCTTCCCATCTCTGGAGGGAGCAAACGGTGCTGGCAGCTCTTCTCCAAAGGGTGCTGTGGCAGTGGGCACCGTCACTGCAGGAGGAGCCATCCTGTACCCCGGCAGGATCAGGTGCCACAGTGCATGGACCAGCCAACTACCAAGCTCCTCCTGCTGTCACTGCCCTGCCAAGATGTGCCTGTGGAGCAAATATTTATAATAAAGACTCGTTGTCACAAGCTGCTGTTTGAATTTCTCCTGATTCTCCAGCCCAAGCACCAGATCGTACAAACCCAGGGCATGCTGCAACCAAAAAAACCTGTGCCACAAGCTCATATTTCTCCAGGAGCAAACTGTGCCTGGTCACAGTGTGCTTCACTGGGAATGTGATAGTGGAGCCAGGCCTTGACCCACAGGTCCAGGATGCATAGGTCAGGTTACCCTCACCCCTAGGCAAAGCTGTACATCCTCAGAGCATGCTCACAGCCTCATGGGCTTTGCAGGTGCTCCAGAATTAAGGGGAGGGTTCTGGGAGAAGATACTGATCTACCAAACCCTTAATGCCTTGACAGCTTCCAAATGTGCTGGTGGCCACTGCAAAGTAACTGAGGGAGATGAGAAACAATGTCCACAGTGCCAGGAGGGTGAGGACACAACCCTTTCAGCTGGACAGAGGTGTCCTGGCTGCCTGTCCCTCTGCAGGGCTGGGGAAGGGTGGGAGCAGTGTGGGATCCCAGACAGTAAAACCAGGCTGCTGGCCCATCTTCTCATGAGAGAGGTGCAAATATACATGGGAAAACCTCAGAAAGGTGAAAGCAAGGAATGTGGTAAATGATCCTCAGCCTAAAGCTTCATCAGTGTTTTGTGCTCATGGCTAGGAAACACTTCAGGGCTGTATTTTCTAGGACACTGAATGGCACAGGAAAAACATCCCTAATAACATTTTTGCCCATGAACTGTAAGCACCATGGGAGGAAGCAGTGGTGGAAAGGAAAGCTGAAGCACAATCAGATACTGGGGGACAAACACCTCGAGGACTGGGCATCCCCTGTCAGAGGGGACGCGAGCGGCCTTCCCCGGAGAGCAGAGACTGACAAAGCACACGGCTCCACACTGGCTCTTGCACATGGATGTGTATTTTAATAAAAATAATTCTGTCAATATACAGCAGAATGTCGATTTCTTTACCATATTTCCAGTATATTTTCATAGGCTTTTTTTCAGTTAAAATCCAACCCCCCGAGCCCCTTTTTTTAAGTTTTCATGCGAAGCATCAGATAACTTAATTCACAAATACTAAGCGTAGACTGAACCAATGTGCACAGTTTGTGTAATGTCCACGTAGCTAATGTTGTACCAAAGACGTGAAACTCCCATCTGGAGGCGATGAGAAGCCTGGAGCAGCACAGGGAGCTGTGCCCAGCGGCGGCCGCTCCTCCAGGGCTGCCGGGAAACCTGCGGAGACCTCGCACCCCGTGCTCCAGCTGAGCATTTCATACCTGAGTTTTGAGCAACCAGCAGGAGAGAAGAGTTCACTGCGTGCTGGGCAGGTCCTGGGGCTTGCACTGCTGCGTGCGAGAGCTTCAGGGGCCGCAGCCTCCTCCTGCTTCCCTGGCTGCGCAGGCGGGACCAAGAGACACGATCCCAATCCAACGCCGGTGCAGTCCCTGGTCTGGAAGTCACCATACTTGTGTTTTTCAAATTTTCTTTAAAATCCAGATTATCCCCAGAGCTGCTGCTGCTTCTCCTTTCTCCAAGTCTAAGCCCATGAGAAGCCCAGCATACAAAAATCCCTCTGTGCCCCCTTCTGGAGGAAGGATGCAGCTGAAGTCCTCCTGAGCAAAAACATCCAAGCACACGCCTGGACCCAAGTGGAGTGACCAGAGAAAAGGTGTCTGCCTGGCCATGGGACGTTCAGCAAGGAGCAGAAGTTTGCATGGCCTCCAGGAACGTTTCTGTCATGATGTGAGTGTAAATTCCACATGGGACTTGTGGGTTTCCTGCAAGCAGGAGAGAGCTAAGCCTCCCTCTTGGAAATAAAAGAACTGGCAGGACGTGCTCCTCAAGCCTGGATGATCCCCTGGCTTGCTGGGCACTGCTCCAGCTCAAGCTGCAGGCTCTGAGCTCTGGTTTGGGACATGGGGAGAGGGACAGACATGCCAGGTTCACTCATCCATCACCTGCCACCTCTTGTTGCAGGGAAGGACAGTGGAGAGCAGCTAGTGCTGCCTATGGAAGAGGCCTCCAGGCTCTCAACTCCTCCCTTTTCCTCCTAAATCTGCTGTAGCTCCCCACACGCAGCCCCAGCAACACTTCCTCCAGCTCTCTGCTCCTACACAGCAGACGGGACAAGGCTTACAGCCAGCTCTGGCTCTGACCAAGAACTGCTGGATTGCAGCTCCCTCCATCACTCATCCCTCTGGGGCAGAAGGGTCCCAGCAGTACCCAGCATGTCCCCTGGCATGTCCCCACCAAGTCCTTCTGCAGAAACACCCTGGTACAGCTGGAGACCCGACACTTGCTCTGTACAAGAGACCTGCTCTCTCCCTGCCCCACCACTGAGGCTGCTCTCACACCAGCAGGGCTGGAGGGAAGATGCTCCTCCTGCAAAGGGGACTCCTGGGTGGAGCAGGGCCCTTTGTTCCTTCTCCCAAGGCTGTGGTCAGCTCCACAGGGCCTCACTGCACTCAGGACTGGAGCGTGAGGGACCTCTCCACCTGCTGCCACAGGGCAGTTCAACTCTGCACTGCTTCTTTATGGGAAGAGCTTCCTGATCCCATGTGGTGCACCACACAGCTTCATGGCGCTTACACGCTGCTCTAGANCACTGCACTCAGGACTGGAGCGTGAGGGACCTCTCCACCTGCTGCCACAGGGCAGTTCAACTCTGCACTGCTTCTTTATGGGAAGAGCTTCCTGATCCCATGTGGTGCACCAGCTTCATGGCGCTTACATGCTGCTCTACGGCCTGGCTGCCACAGGCCACCTTCTCAATCAACCCCACGACAGCAGAACTCTGAAATGTGTGTCCAAGCAACACGTGCTACTTATTAACACAGACAGGTACCAAAGCATGGCTGCAATCCAGCCTGGTTTGCTTTGCCGAAGGAGGAGATGGTTTATCATCCCTAATACCCAAGGTGGAAAATGATACATTCAATCCCCAGAACTAGTTCCAGCAGCTCTGGTTGCTCCAGTTTTTCAAGGCAGCCTCAAGAACAAAGCTATTTAAAGAATAGTAAAGATGTCTCAATAAAACGTGAAAAACAAGGACACAGCTTGAGGATAGATTGAGATGTGAGTGTGAAAAAAGAGAAGGAGGAAGGATATGGGGAGATCCTAGGTGTAGGCAACCATGAGGAATGATACTCCCAGAGGGGCCCATTCTCCATGCCAGCCACAGCTGCACCTCCCGGTGTCCAAATCCAGTGGGCAGCAGCACAGCGAGGACCACCAGGATGCTGGAAACAGAAACAGGCTGTAGCACCCATCTTTCACCACACACCTTTCACACATCCCAAGGCAACCAGCTCCAGCTTTGGTTCACGTGGGGCTGAGGGACAGCATCCACTGGACAACCTCTCTGAAAGGGCTGGATGCTGCGTATTGTCCAGTGCTTCACGGGAGTCTCTCTGTTCTGCTGGCCACACACAAGGGCTCAACTCCTAACAGCCTCCAAAAGAGTGGTGGAAGTGCCGCAGCCAGCCCAGCTGCAGGCTGACAGGATGCTCTATGGTGGCAAAAAGGGGCTGTCACATGTGGACCTGCCCCTTTAGGCCAGCAGGGCAGAACAAGCCAGGAAGGGCAGTTGGAGTTGCCACATCTATGCTTGGCACACACATGAGCCACAGAGCTGGCCCTGGCCTTGGGGCAGCTCCCACAGCACCCAGCACTGCAGATACCACTGTGGTCATGCAGCTGGGGGAATGCTGGGATTACGGGAGGCAGAGAAGCAAGAAGGGATTGCTGGTAGCAGTGAGAAGTTTTCCCAAAACCTGGCAGCACAGTGAAGGAGGCACAGGAAATAGACTGCTGCCCTCCTTGCTCACAGGAGAGCTTGACTGAGAGCTCTCTCAACCCTCTAAGTCTTGAATCAGCTTTGGTTAAATACTTGCTAGGTAGGCTCATGGAGCAGCAAGAGGAATCATCTGGAACAAGATGGTTCCAAGAGGAACAAGATGAACCAAGTGGAACAAGATTTGGCTCCCCTGGCACAGGAGAGATATCCACAAACTGGAATGCATCCAGCAGAGCCACTAAGATGGTCAGAGGCTGGAGTACCAGGTGTATGAGGTGGATACTCCTCCAAGAAACACTTATCCCAGCTACTCCAGTGCATCTCACTCCAAAGTTCTCCCAGTGTGTTCTTGATGCTCTCACTCTCTCCTTCTGGAGGCAGCATGAACTCTTGTCCATGGGGAGAGAAGCCTGGTGATGTAATTCAGCTCCATGAAGCTCTCTCCACAGAACCCTTGAAGGTCACTTTAACCAAGGCTCCAGGTCTGGAGTTCCCAAAATGCTCTTCTCAAAAGGCCACTTAACAGGCAGGGCATTGGACTCAAACCCAGAGCCCAGGATGTGCAGGCCTGCACTTCACCACCCCCGAAATCAGGTTCCACCAGGTCCCTGTGAAATGTTTTCCTTCTGCAAGGCCTTTGCTGCAGTGCTGAGTGTCAGGAAGGTGGGTGGGGTGTCCAGAGCACAGAGCTGCAGTGTGTTTGCTGCTTTCTAGATCACAGCTCTTTGGTGGTGCCTCTGGACTGACCAGGGGACAGCTGAGACTCTCTGAGTGTGCAGCCACAGCAGAGCTGGAAGAGGTTTAGTTGTCCCAGCAGCGGCATTTCCCAGGCCCTGGGAAGGACCCACAGCTGGAGAGCCTCTCCTGGGGCTGAGGAATGCTGCTTGCGCAGGGTCCAGCTGAGCTCTGGAAAACCTTCTCCCAGCATCTGAAGCCAGCCCAGCAGAGAGCAACCGGTGAGTCAACCACACGTGATGGAAGTCCTACATCCAGTGCCATCAGCACTACAATACAGGGCTGTAGCTGAGTCCTTGCCCCCTCACCCAGAAATGGGAAACCAGCAGTTTCTCCTACGGGCTCCACAGTCATTTACATGGCTTTACTGAAGGACTCTTGGGAGCAGTGACCAGGTTGCTTGAGGCACTTGGAATAACAAATCCTAAATCATTTTTATAAAAGCAACTTTTGAATTGCCTCGGAGCCTCTGGTTAGGTGTACAGCCACATTCAGTGTTATAGACCCCAATTCACTTTAGCTCTGCTTTTAAAAACTACTGCAATAATCCAAATTCCAGCTGACATGAATCATCAAAGAGCAGCCAGGAAGATTCAAAGGCAAGAGGCTTTGAAATACAGCCTGGGAAAACCACATCAGAAATCCCAGGTTTCTAGGAACTGGGTAGGTTGGGGCCTACATTTCACCACACACCACAAACACGCTTATCTTCCCCATACTGGTCATGGCCACATTAGTCAGAATCTGAGTACAAGACGCAGAAACCACTGGTGAAACCACCAGAACACTTGAAATAAATTAAAAAACCCAAGTAACATCCATCACACATTTCTTGGCACCAAAGTAACCAGATGTCTAGGAACATCTCTTGTTTGGTCTTTTTTTTGTAGTGAAACCAAAATTAAAAAAAAAAAACGCTTTAGGACAGTCAGCAAAGCTTTGCTGAGAGACCAAATGAGGCATTAGTATGACACATAATGAAGAGACTTGGCTTAAAGAAACCATAAAGAGAAGGAACCAAAAAAACCTCAGAAAGAGATAAAGATGGTGTTGCTACAAAGATGAGAGAAGTCTGACTGTAGCTAGACTGCTGCAAAGTGGTGACCAGCAGCAGAGGAAGTTGCCACACAGGGAAGGCAAAGCGAGGTTCTGGAATATTTCAGCCTCAGTACCCAGAATCAGCCCAGCAGTGTGCTGTCAGCCTGAGGAATGCAAAGCCTGCAGGAGAATCCCACCAGGCAGAGTCCACATGCTGCCTTGGCACGTCTGGGACCAGAGGCTTTGGGAAGGAAACCTGCTCACTGAGTTATCTCTGCACTTGCAGCAAGGCAAGGATGGCAGGCTGGTCTAAGATCCATCAGCAGAGCTGAAAAACAACAGATGAGCTTTCAGGCACATGAGCTGTTCCTCAGAGCTGAAACAAAAGCCCCAGACTGGCAAGGTAAATTCTGCTTGGTGCAGCTCACTGCCTCTCTCTCCCTGGAAGAAAGGCTGTGGTAGAGCTCCCTCTGCTTTTTTCAGCTAAACCAGTGATCTGATAAAAGTATCTCCTCCATCTCTAAACCTCCTGTTTTCTTAGACCACCACGGCTCCAGCACTGCCCCTACACACTGCACACCCTCACCAAAAGGCAGGGATAATATTCCCAACCACCTCCAACACCATCTGCACATTCACTGCCACAGTCTGCCCTGACACCTGCCCCTCTGCTCTGCCTTGATTTCAGACCTCATGTGCCAGCTGCAAATCCATTCTGCAAACCCAGAAAATCCTTACAGCTTTGGGCTGCTGCTACTTTCCTTCTCAGTGGCACACAAACTCTCTTGCTGCTTGAAGTCCTGGCACAGACTAACCTCCATTATAAGGACAAACCTCAGCAAAACCTGTTCATCCTTCACTGACCTTCCAAAAAAATATTCATGAACAGCAGTAAAATTCATGTTTGGTTTGAGCTCCCTTGGGTCCTCCCCAGAGCTACTGACGTAAAATTAATTTGGTGCAAAATTCCAACTCCTCCTGTGCAGCCAGGCTGAACCTGCCATCTCCTAATGGTACAGCAGAGGATGCAAAGCACACGGTGCTGCCAGGCAGCCAGGCCAGGTAACAACATGCTCAGAAACACTCACAGCTGGTCTGAATGCTTGGTACCACTCGAGTCCCTGGGCCTGGCACACAGCATGGACACATCTCCATTTTACTCGGAGGTTACTCACCCCCAGATCCTTGCTGGTCTCTTTTGTGCCTGAAACTTTGATAATTATCTTAATAACCCTTAAAGAAACACTGCTGCTCCTTTCTGAATGGCTCAGGCCCGACAGAGCTGGTACTGACCCCAACCTGCAACCTGACCTCGGCTTGTCCCACCTGCAAAGACATGCACAGCTCAGCCCAGGTTTCTCCAGACACTTCCAAAATTTAGAAGTGCTCATTTAGATCAGTGCTATGAGAATGGGAGAGAGCAGGAAATACTGTTATTACTGAGTTAATGGCAGAGCCCTCCTCCACAGAGTAAAAAGGGGATTTGTTATTTAATTAAAAATTGTCAGACCACCAAGGCATCACCCACAGATGTTTCTGGCCAACTCACATGACCTGGTTCTACCCATACAGTGGCAGATGACTTCATATTCATCAGTCCTGTCCCTCCAGCTGTTCAGAGAGCTGGATTTAACTCTTTCTCAGGGCTGTGAGATGCTTCTACAGCACAACAACCAACGCAGGCAATGTCAATCTTCTACTCTTCCCACTCACAAAGCCAAGATTGAGAGCCTTGGGCTCTGAAGAGAGGCACCATGAAGTACCAGGTTCCTCCAATTCCCATCATTAGTGTGTGACACTAATGGACCTACCTCACCCGGCCTCCTGAGGGGTTGTATGATGTGTGTGGCTGGGACCGAGTCTGTGGGCAATAAATACATCAATGACTTTGTGGAGGTGGAAGAGACCTTTTTAATAAACATGATTCAAATAAAATAAAAAAAAAATCCCTCTGAACTGCCACTGTGAGAAGAGTTCGGATTACTAGCACAGATGATGCTGTATGTGCACGATGGAGGGAGAAGGGAAGAAAAGAACAAGCTGTCACCAACTTGATGAGCTTCCTCAGTAAATCAGCATAAACCAGCTCAGCAAAACTCTCCAGATAAAATATTGGTGGAACCATGAGAAACAACTCAAATCAAAACAAAGAGAAAAAATCCCTACATCAGAAGGCGCTACATTAGAATAACCAGCGAAATACTGAGTGCCGCTGGAGCCGCAGCAACGGCAGGGAGACGGGTCAGATCTGCCAGTCTTCCTGGGGTCAGGAATAGCCACACGGTGAGGGACTCACTCAATCCTTGCACAGGCAGTGTGTGTGTGCTAGAGGGGTGTCGGTGGCAGGGAGGTCAGGCTATCGAACGAGGTGGTGGTGCAGAGTGGCAGCAACGGAGGGTGAAGGGCAGCACTCCACGACGTCAGCTCCGTCCCGCTCTGGTGTCAGTGCAAATAATCGTCTACTCTGGCAAAGGAGCAGGAGCCCAGGCCCACGCGAGCCATGAGCCGCAAACACTCTGAGGCCTGGCCCAGGGCAAGCATCAGCGGGGGCTGCTTTGGCAGGTTCTGAGATTCTGTGGGGGCAAACAAAGAGAGCTGTTTAGAAGAGGTGCTCTGGCTGGTGCTGGCTCACCTGCACTCAGGCCTCTCTCTGTCCCAGCTGGGCACCAAGCCCAGATCCCTGGCAGAAGGTAACTGAATTACGGTTCTGCCATGCTTTAGAGCCAACACTACGGAAAACAGTTTCACTTATGAGATGCTGCAACAGAGCAACTGCATTCCCTCCTAGAAAGTCAGGTGATACCAGGGCTGAACTCTGCTAATCCATACAGCTGGAAAAGCGCCCTGGTGAAGTCCACAAAATGATTCAGATGGGTTCAGAGCACGAAGGGAGAGGGGTGGGAAATGCATCAAAGAGATCTTGGTTTCTTCAGTAAGTAGGGGATGAAACTCCTGAGGAGCATCTTTGGGAGCAGCATTGACAAAGATGTAAGGAAGGGAGTCAAAAGGAGAGTGTATCAGGGGATCTGTTCTCTGCAGGCTTCCTTCCTACTCCCCTTGCTGCACTACTGCCCTGACAGTCCCCAGCAACAAAAAGAAAGGCTAAAACTAAACACGAGTATTTCTGACAGGCTTGCCTGCCACAGGACAGCCCTTGAGAGCAGGTACATCCAGGGGAACACTCCCACAGGAACCAGATCTTACCCAAAATAGCACTATTAAGAGCAGCACACACAGGTTCCCTCTGGATTGGGTCCAGCTGTTGGCCAACGGGGCAGTTCCAAGGGTCTGAGTAAGCTAACAAGCTAAAGGCGTCCTGTGAGAGAACAGAAAGGCACAGTGAGGTCAGGCAGGGCTGCAAACACACAGGAAAACCACCAAGTCCAGCTGGGGCACCTCCTGCCATCGCCACGGTGACAGGTGCCTACCTCCTGAAAAGAAACGGCCCTTTTCTTCTTGGCAGCAAGGGACCACAGTGGGCCATCAAGATAGTGGATTAAAGAGGGTGCCCCCTCCACCTGGCAGGGGAGCCAGCACGGGAAGGCAGGTAGAGTGTCACCTGGAGAGAAGAAGAGCATGCAGTTGCTCCAGAAAGCCAGGCAGGAGCTGTATTTCTTCTCTCGTGTGCTGAGAATTGGGTGTACATTCATGTTTTGATTTCTGATCCCCATGTAGGTCCCTTCTTGCTCAGTAGGTGCAGAAGTGGGGGCTACCCAGGTGTCTGCAAGGGAACCCACAACCCCAGACCTGGCCCAGAGAACTGCTGCAATGCAGCACAAGGCCCAGGCTTACCTGAAGCATCTTTTTGTGCATGGTGTTCTTCCCATACTCTCTGCAAAGCTGCTCGCTCAGGATCTGCAGCTCCCGTCCAAACTGGATCATTCTCTCTGTGGCAGCGTGGTTCCCTCCACAGAGCTGCCTCTGGGGGCAGCTGTCTTCTAAGGAGAAGCAGTGGAGAAGGAACAATCATCTTGCATTCCCCACCAATGCCTACTCTGTGTGAGGATACTCACAAACTCCTTCCCTTTCTGGAGCAGGTAGCTGCTTCCTGCCCTAAGTTTATCCCAGTGGAAGCTTTCTGTGATCCCTGCCCTACAACAGCCAATAGCGGGTTTGTCATAGTGCCTGCCAGATAAAGGGGAGATGTGAGCTCTGTTTAATGCCTGAGAACTACCTAGAAATCAAGTCTCCTGATAAAATCCTGGGAGCTTGCAACTCCAATCTGTTAACCTTTCATGCCTGTAACACAGCGTATATAACCCAGAAACCCCTGGTCAAACAAATCCTGGACTCAGAAAACTTTCAGTCAGAGATGCCAACACCACCAGTTTCCCAGTATTGGTGGCCACAAGAGCCGTTATAACTGGAGGAATCAGTTTCAGAGGTAGTGTAGCTGATTCATCTGCTCCCTCCTGGCTAAAGCACCCACAAACAAGACAGTCATGGCTGGCAGCTGTGCTGAGGCCACTCTGCAGCTGGACGTCCCCAGCCTGGCACAGCCCAGCTCAGTACCCCCGGCAGGCACTTCTGCCAGGACTGCTCTGAGCTCAATTTCATGACCAGCTCAATTTCATGACCAGCAAAGGAACAAACCTTTGACTCCTATTGCTTTCCCTGCTCCAAAATATCACCAGCACTGCTGTGAGTCTATGAAAAGCCAGACCTAGTTTGAGTTCCAGGACAAATTAATTTTCCCCACAAAGCAGGCACTTCATTCAGTGGGTGGGGAAAAGCAGCCCAAAGTACATGCTTTTTTCCCACAATCCAATTACAGTTTTAACTATTGACACCAACTCCTTCTATTTCCCTTTACCCCTCCTGCCTCTGAGGACCTACCCATGCTGGACTCATCCGTCTGCAGGATCTCTTCGTGTTTGTAGGTGCCATTCATTATCCTGGTAGATGAGTTTTCTAGGACTCCGTTGGGGTAGTGCTCAGCCTCCATTTCCATCTCGCTGTCACTGAGGTGAAAGGAGGGAAGAAAGGTCAGATGTCTAAATTAAAAAGGGAAGAAATGAAGAGCTTATGTGCCAAATAGTGCCCAGCAATGGCCAGCACACCAGAAAAGGTGCCAGTGGGACTACAGGCAGCCAGATGATCCAAGTCAGTGCAGCAAAAATTGCTGCAGGCTTCTGAAGACAATTTATGAAACAGGTTTCTGTTCCCTAAGTGCCTGTCATAATTCCAGGTGCAGAACATTTTGCATTTTCCCTTCAGGAAGCAGTGATCCCTGGGACAGCAAACAGCAGCCAGATAACAGATAACACACTCAGAGACTGGACAGGAGGGGAATCTTGGCTATGATACATCCCCAGTCCTTGCAAACAGTGCAATACTGAGCACTTAAATGTCCAAGACTGAGAGAGTGCTGATTGAGACTGCTGATTAACTACTGATTAACTGAAATTACGAGAAAATCTTATTGGAACTCAGGCTCTACGTTTAAAAAAAGAGAATGACAAATCCAGCATCATTAAATGATTCTGGTAAATTGAGTCTGAACAAATGTTTCTCACTCAGTTACATGCTAGGTGGCTCTCCAGAGGTCACAACTGAGCCTACAAACTGCCCTGCAAGCCGTGCTCAGCACAGCACTTGAAGGATGAGTGCCAGCTGCAATTAGCAAGAGATTCTTTTAATGACAATGACAGCCCCTGCTCCAGCAGGGCCTGAGACAGCTCTGCAACAGCAGTGTGGAGAGTGAGCCCAAAGGAAGCTCAGTTTTCACCACAGCTCACTCTGCTCCATACTCCAGCAAAGGCAGCTGTGACTGCACTGAACTGCTGGATCACCTGTGGCTTCTTGGACAAGGGAGGCCCAGTCTGACCTGCTGCCACAGCATGAAACAAGTTACTGCTGGCTCAGAGGCTCACCTGGAAGGAACAGGGCAACAGGCAAGGAAATCACACAAGAGGGCAATGCACCAAGCCAGTAGCGGCCTGAGCTGCTCTCTCACCCAGTACAGGGCAGGAAAGCTGCTCAGCAGGAACAAGTGCCTGGCTGAGGCAGCAGAAACACCAGGCTGACTGGGAAAGCTTCTGGGCAAACTATCACATTGGGATCCAAAAGCATCAGTGTAATGGGACAGCTTGGTTCCTGAAACAAGAGCATCATAATATTCCTTATGAGATGAACCTCCAAGCCTGAGCCACAGCAGGGGACCCACAACAGGTTTGTGTCTGCTGGGAGTGGTAGTGACCTTGTAGATAACCAATGTTGTCCAAAAGGGCAGGACAGATGCCCTTCTGGCTCCTTAGGAAGCATACTGAGACTCTTCTCACCATCCCACCCCCCCTCAGGTGTCTCCAGAGGAAAAACAATACCTGGTTTCTTGATTACTCGTACTACTGTGCTGCTGAGATTTGGTAGAATCTGTAGAATTGGACTCAGAGTAGTTCACAGATGAAGGGGAAGAGGAGGAGGAAGATGAAGATGATGAACTCAGTGTTGGGTATTTACTGTGACTCTGTTTGCTTTTTGTGGACATGACTCCATTGCTACAGGTTGGACTATCTGCTCCTGAAAACCAAGAAGAAAGAAAAATGAGACCAGACTGACAATGTCGCTCTGTTGTGAAGCCAACAATTTAGCAAGGCCCCAAAGGAAGAAAGCAAAATGAGACTGCAGATCTTAAATTGTGGTTCATCATTCTTAAATTCAATGGGGTTTAGAGAAGACATAAACGAATATGAAAGGAACCCCACTGCTCACCAGCAACATCTGAGCTTCATGAGGTTCTAAAAATGGGCTGTAAATTAGAGATTGGCAGAAACAGATCACAAGTACAGAAAATATTGCTAAGCAGAACTGTCCAGGCTTTCCACAACCTATCTAAAGCTAGGGATGTATGTGATTCACACAACACTCGGCAAAAAATAGCAATCTTCCTAATGAGCACAAGCTAACCTTCCTCCTTCAGAAGAACAGAAATTACTGAGAGTCAGGCTTGAAATTTCACCTGCTTCTCCACAAAAGGTGCTTACGAAGCTGCAGAACACACTGACACAGGACACAAATGTTTATTCATTGCGACAAGTTTTATATGGATTCAGAACTGACAGAGACTATTTAATAGCAAGACAACAGCAAATCATTTGTGGCTCAAGTAATATTTTGGAAAAGCCTCACTATGGGCTTGTCTTCTTCATATATTTTTCCCTAGGCAACCAGTATTGATCACAGGACCTCAGCTAAATGATGTGACCTGGCATGGCTGTTCCTCCGGAAGTGATGGTGATATATCAAACTGATCAGCTGATCCCACAATTATGTTTATAGCAGGGAATGTATTTCTATTTTCTATCACAGCAATACAAAGATTCAAATGGGCTGTTTTGGACATTTTAATGACAGAGTGGCCAGGTCACAGAAGTTCTGCTTCATCTCTGAAATATGCTCTGATTAAATTACCACTCTTTTGAAAGAACAACGTCTGACAGAGAACTGTGGAAGATGATATCCATGTGTGGAGACAAATATCTATAAATGCTGCCTTGCACTGCAGTTGCAGATGTAGATATGGGTATTACCAAGAGCTTTTATGGACTGATGGGATCATTCTGACTGTCTAGTCAAAGAAACACACCCAGGGCTTCTCACAACACAGCAGAGGAAAATAAAACAAAGATACTGGCTTGGAAAGGTGAGTGACAGCTTGGAGGTATTCAAGCAAATTGTCTTCCTTTTCCTTAAATATTTGCCTGTCCACAGTTTGTCACATGCAGCAGCAGGAATATCAACCCAAAACACACTCAGATGGCTGTGAGCAGCTCACAGCCCAGTCAAGCAGTTCAGCCTGTTTCCAAGGGCTCTGCAGGTCATTTTTCCTGGTTCACTCCATCTCCAAAGCTGCAGTCAGTAATTGCCTAGGGAAGATATCTTAGGTGTCCTCATTTATCTTGTTCTTTCCACTTCAAATCCTAAAGTTTAATTTCCCAAACTCCAAAGAGCTGATGCTCCAGAGCTGGGTTTTACTGGAACAGAACTGTTCCCTTCTCACATGTTTAGAGCTTGCAAGGTAAAGTCCATGAGGTAGGGAGAAGCTTTTGTGCAATGCATCCCCCTGACCTTTTGCTCCATTGGCAATGCAGCTTCTGCTCAGTTCTTTCTGGAAAGCAATTATTTTGCAGACTCCCAGGTACAGAAAACAGGCTTTGCTTTCCAGACCTCCTCTCAGCACTTCATCAGTGAAACACTGAGTCACAGGTGGCTGCATTAGAAAAGCTGCCTTCAAAAGCTTCTTTATTCTGAAATAAACCTGCTCTGCAGACAATTGTGGAAAATAACTAATGCAAAGCCAATTCTGCGATAGTGCAGAGACACCCATGGTAACAAAACATCCCCTCAGCTGGGGAAGGAAAGGAAAGGAACATTTCAGAGAATAACACGTGGAAAGCAGCAGGTAGTGTTAGACACCACCACATCCATCTTTGACATCTGCTCTCCTCATCTGGAGACACGGGATACACTTACCAGTACTGTGAACGTGTGAGTTGCTTGATCCATGTCTAGGACTTAAGCTGGGGGAGCCGGGGTAGCTGTCCTGGGATCTGGGGCTGCGGGCACTGAAACAACGCACTTCACTGTCGGTGCCATTCACCATCTCCACAAACTGCCGGCACCTGATTTCATGGGAGGCAAGAGGGAGAAAAGGGTGCGTGACAGCCAGGATGCTCTGCACTGAGCCTGCCTTAGGTCCCGAGTGGGGAAGTCCTAGAAACTTTCAAAAAGACATTTCAGACTCCTGATGCCTTTGTATTCTGAGTGCTCTGATGACACTATAGAGGAAGGAGTTCAGAAACTTCACTTTTGATGCTTATGGACGTTGGGACATTCCCAAAAAAGCAAGTTTAATTCCACTGTGCTAAGAAAAAACTGTTCTTTTGCAGCTTTCACCTCCAGCTCCTCTGCAGGTACTCCAAAATTCAATTGGGGAGGGTTTTTTTCACGGAGAAGATTCTAAATCTGTCAAGCACCATCATTCCTTCACTACTCCATCAACCTAAAAATACTGGTGGCCAATGGAATATAGAGAAGGAAGAGTAAAAAATACAATATCCACAGTGACAGTGAGGACAGCTCCTCATTTAGCTTTACTGGGAATTGTCCTCATATGTCTCAGAAGTCTGGGGAGAGCCACTCTGTACAGCTGGGAGAACTGGGACACTTTTTCCTTTAATCTCTACCCCAGACAGCCTTTTCCATACATCTGCCTTTCTAGGAACCTTCACAGTGACTGCCACTGCTCCGGCACTGCAAGATCTCCACAAGAGCAGTAAAGAAAATCCTCTGAAGGACTTTCTGGCAGTCAGCAGAACTAAAATTCACCCACCTATGCCTGACCTCATGACGCAAAACCATACTGGGTCTGAGCAGCAACAAAAGAGCTACATCTATGGTGCTACAAGGACTGTGCAAAGGACTCCCAAAGGGATCTCAAACAGTTTGAATTCAGAGCAAGGTGTGCAGCCAGACTGGATGTTTGGACAGGCTCTTCTTCCCTCCTTCATTTACACATTTCCGCATTAGGGAGCATAAAGCTTTTCATACTTACTTTAACATGAAGAGCAGGTTGGGGTTATGTTCTAGGAGGCCAGGATAGAGCTGCTGGGTGGCTTCTATAGCCTCTCCCACTCTGCCTGCTAATACTAGCTTCTGTATTCCTGAAAGTAAAAGGAGACCTAGTGACACACAGGACCAGCCCCCAGGAACAGCCAGAAGAGCTGTCTCATACATTTCCACTCAGCTCCCCACTACCACCTTGCACAAGGGCTTGGGAGAACTGGAGACCACATTTGGTTTATTATGGATTAGGGTGAGGAAAACCCTGTGAAAATGAGGAAGGACCTGTTAGCAGCAAAAACCTGTCAAGAACAGAAGGATCTGAAGGATGAAGTAGGTGGGTTGGGATGAGGTGCTCTGAGAATTTAGTCCTTTAGTCACAGAGCTCTGCAGCAATGGAAAGTACAGCAGGACATGCCAGCTGGATGGAAACAAGGAGGCTGCTGGGGAAGTGACAATTTCAGAGGGCAAGTTCCTAGGTCACCCTCATACTACATTCTCTGGCTGGTTTGTGCTTAGAAATGTATGTATAGCTGAGCATGAGATAAATGGAGTATTCTCAGAGGGTCTGTGGGCTTGAACCACAGCACAGTACTGCCTCCCCAATATTCCTGCCTTTAAGCAGAAGTAATTATATCAACAAAACTGTGTTCCTGCAAATCCGCCTCAGTGTATTCCCAGAGAAGTAATGCTACAATGAGCCAAACTAGCTCTGAGAACCAGTTACTGACTAAGCTAGAAACAACTCAACGAGTTGTACACTTCTAGGAGGTGCAAAGATACAAGGCAGAAGACACTTATCATGCTGGGTGTTCATATCCCATGTATGTTCCTGCAGTGGTTCAGAAGACACAAGTGCAAGACTCAGCCTGAGATTCCTGAAAGCTCAGAGAAGCTGCTCATCTACAGCGACTCACATTTCTTTCTTCTAAGTGTACTTACAGATAAAATTAAATGTACTTAAAACTAAAACTGCATTGTTTGTCCAGCACTCCCTATAAACAGCAGAAGAAAGGTCTGGAATGGCCTGTGAGATGCTTTGCAAGCAGGGCCTCTGATAACAACAGGCTGTGGCTTTCACAAAGTGCTGGAGCAGTTGGAAGCCCAGCCTGGTAAATCTTCATTAACAATCCCAGTAACAAACTGCAATGACTTGTCTCCCACTTCTCAGTGTCTATCTGGTTGTTATCGTAGTTGAAATCTGGAACCAAAGCCGTGGCTCTCACACCAACACAAGAGCTCTCATTTCACTCTCTTGCACGTCCATTTTCTCGTCTCGCTGCTTGTGACAGCTCTGCTTTGCCTTGTTTGGCAACTCTCACAGATGTCACTCCCTTTTATATTTCCCCCTCTTTTTGTTTTCCCATCTGTGTTTTCCTCACACCTTTTATTCAAGCCCCAACTTCAAGGCTCTGTATTCCTTCCCTCCATCTGCCTTGTCACCTGTCCTCAGACAAATGAGCCCGCACCGTCTCGCGTGCCTCCCGTCAGGCTCTGCCACTTAAACCCACACCACTGGGAACACTGGCTGGGGTCAGGGTTGCATAATGCATGACCTGGAAAGCACAAAGCCCATCAGCACTAACAGGCAGCAACTGCAAGTTATTTAAAAGCAGAGTCCCCAGATGAACCCGAATGCTGGCTAAGCACACGCAATGTATGGAGAGCGAGCCACAAAGGGGCACAATGCCCTGATACGTAACAGTCACACGAGAAACAGTTCACAAAGGGAAGAGAAATGTACAGGGATGTGGCCTGTATTCAACAGCCAGGAGAATGCAGAAAACACACCAGTGTTCTGCCACTCTGCAGGCTGAGCCCGTGAATAGAAAAGCTTAAAAAAAAGGTAGAGCAGGAGAAAGCTGCAAGCCTTATTTTGCAGGACCAAAAGCGCTGACAGCCCTACCAGCTGAGAGATGAGCCACTTGGGAGAAAACAGCAGCAACCAAAACAGACACAGAATACCAATTCCTCACCCAGTGTGAGCTTAACACGTTAGCTGTGAATTTGAAAACCCCTCAGCACGTAAGTTACCTGAAATCAAAATGTGCAGAGGGACTGGAAGAGTCCTTAACTTGGAGCTGCAGCAAAACTAAATGGATATGTTCGAGTCCCTGTGCCCAGGCTAAAGAAACTGCCCCTGCTGCAGTGGCCTGCAGTGAAGAACTCAAATCCAAAGGGATCTCTGCTGCACAGCGATCTCAGCTCAGGTAAAGGCCAAGCAGAGCAGACAGGGACAGGAAGGAACAGGGGCAGTTCTCCAGGCAAAGATGCAGAGGATGGAGAGGGCGCAGTGAGGACAGGAAAAGTGCTCCTAGCAGAGGTTCCCAAGCTCTGCTTCATGGTCAGCAATGTGCTGTGGACAGTTTTGTGCTCTCACAGAGTAACTTCCACAGCATTCATTCCTCTGCAGAGTCCCAAAGGGAACATACTTGAGGAGTGACACCCGAGAGACTTACTTTGTCTATTCTTTATTGAGGTCTGTTCTTCCTGGATTGTGGTGTCTGTGACTCTGGCAAAGGCAGTTGCTGTTGAACAGTACCCATGGTGAACCAAATATGATGAGACCATACTAGAAGAAAAGAAAATAAAAAGAGATTCTACAGGTGATTCTGGTGAAACAGAGTCATCAAACTGGAGAAAAAAGAAATCAACACAGCAGAAGTTGCAATTTCAGTGAGAAACTCAGCTTGCTTAGGACATAACCAAGGTTCCACTTCTGGGTCCAAACCATGTATATTTACAAGACAGGCACCTGGTCCTCTGCAAACAGGAGGGAGGCTCTACATCCACCTTAGTGAGTGGAAAAAAATTTAAAATCTTAAGAATCTCAATGCATATACATTATTTATTTATTTAATGACTGCTGTCTAAGGGTCACTTGTAAGTGCTCAGTACTGTGTTACTGTCAGTGACATCCTAAATAGACATAAATCTGAACCTCAGAGAGGTTCATGGCTTTCAAGTAGATCTAAAAAAGAAGAAAAGATTCTGGTCCTGAATTTCTTCCATCACTTATTTGCCAGCAATTATATCTTTATTAGTTCAGTCTCCTTATGAATTCTGCACATTCACAGATACTTTAATCTGGTGACTGTCAGCATTGATTTTAAACACATTAACACACTTCAAAGTTGCATTTTCAAAAAATCTTGGGTGAAGGAGGAGTATCACTGTCAGAAAACAAACTTAACAAAAACATCTTCCTGAACAGACCATTTCTAACGTACTTGTGCCTTCCCGGGACACAGTGTCTCAATGATAATGATCACTGCATTTTAACAAAATCTAGAAAGTCAGCACAGCATTTCAAAGCTTCTCACGATGAATCTCAAACCAGGCTTCTCATGAAGCTGGCATTGATCTGATCGAGTCACAGCTCAAACAACACATTCAACTTGGCTACTTGCAGTACAAGAAAGAAGTATTTTTATGAGTCAGCAATCATTTTTAGACATAACATTGTACGCAGGTGTGTAATTTTCAGAAGTTGTTTGAAATACAAGTGCTTCTGCCCAAGAGCTCTACAGGAGTAACTCCAGAGTGGTGACCCTGACAACTCCACTGTGCACATCAGAATTAAAAATTCTGGAAAACACAAGGAACAAATACAGAGATAAATTGGTCCCACCGCAGCAGAATCAACAGCTCATGTTAAGGGAGGTCCTGGCTCTCTAATTTGGTCCCACTTTGGAAGGAGTCTGGAAGCAGGCGAAGAACAGCATCAATAACACTCCTGACCTCTGACAACTCCTGCCAACTGTTCTCATCAAGTTCCACTCGACCCTTTTTGCAATGGGAAGTGCTTTCAATATTCATAAATTTATAAAATGTCATAACTATGCTTTCAGTTAGGTTTGGAAGCCTTCGGTTTAGGCTATTTCTTGCTCTTTCATTTCTGAATTCAGCTGACTTACATACTGGC
This sequence comes from Cnemophilus loriae, assembly GCA_013397755.1. Taxonomy (NCBI): domain Eukaryota; kingdom Metazoa; phylum Chordata; class Aves; order Passeriformes; family Corvidae; genus Cnemophilus; species Cnemophilus loriae. The sequence goes on along the minus strand of VZTF01009093.1, from coordinate 454,111 downwards.
TGTTCTCCTGTGTTAAGAGTTTCTACGGTGTCTTCTCCCCTCCCCCAGTGCATCACCTCAAAATGTATGTTCTTCCATTCCTACAAGCTTTCATGCAATCTTTGGCAGAAAAGTTCTCCCATATCTTTTACATTTGAAACAGCAGCAATCTACATAGGAAAGACTCTTAAACAACAAAACAGAGGGTAAAATAATTTGAGAAAAATGCACTGAGTGGCAATTTTGGCCATAAGAGAGCATAAATGAGCATTTAAGAAGTATTTAAAGCCTAACAAAGTGGAAGAAGCTGAACACCAAGGCAGTGACTTACTTCTGCAGCATGGCTTGCCACTCTCCCAGCCTGTCTCCTATGGGAAACCGCTTAATGGTGCTCTGGATCTTCGCCCTCCACTCCCTCATGTAGTCCTCGATGTCAAACACAAAGGGCTGCTGCCCAAAGTTGGCATCCACGATCTCTCCTGGAGTCTGGAGACCCACTGTAGGGTAGAGGTTTGACTGGGAAGGAAGAAAAACAAACCTGTATTAAACACAGCTTTCTCCTTCTGGTTCCAGTTAAGTGGTTGGTAAGACCAAAAAGCTGCTCTTTAAACTGAAATAAATATAATGGAATTGGAAGAGGCAACAGCCCTTCGGGTACTTCTCATAGATTCCTGTGACTTATTGTGCAGTTATGAAAAGTTATTGCCCCAAACCAGAACAATGGGTTCAATCCCCCAGCAGCCTGTGATCGAGGCCACGCCTGCTGTCTGTGGATGGCCACTTCTGGCTAAGTTTTCTGCAATTTCTACCAAACTTCAAGAGCCAGCAGATAATATAACAACAACAGCAATAATAATAGCAATAATAATAGTAATAATAATAACAATGTTACTAACAATAGAAATAAATGAAAGGTGCATCATCTCAATCAGTGGATCTATGTATTCTCTCCTGTTTCAACTGAACTCTTTTACTCCTTGGAAATTATTATCTCAGTATTTTATATCTCTGATGAAAAGGGAACAGACAGTGGTGGAGCTCTGATGATCCCAAGATCCCAAGACATCCATACAAGAAATCACACTACTGAAAGATGAATTTCATTTTAACTATAAGTCTACGGATCCAAATGGAAGCTTTGACCCATCTCCAGAACATGGGGACAATAAAAAGGTTACCACCATGAAAGTGTCTCTAAAATTCAGCCAATAATTCAGCTTCTAAGGATGCTCTAATTGAAAATAGGTGTTCAAAGTCTATCAGAAGTTCTCTGAATTCATGCTATTTTAAGAATAAGCTTATGGATACAAATTGAATCCCTGAGCCCACTTAAATGTTGGGAAAAGAGAAACAGCATCAGAAAAGGTACAGGGGTGCCCGGTTCTCATCCCTCTGACCACATTTTTCAAGAGCATGCTCCACTCACTGTGAAGTGACTTCTGTGCAGCACAAATTACTTTTCTGTTTGCAAAACAGACACCAACTTCACTAATTCTCTGCTTGACAGCGTGTGCTGAGAGCCTGCAGGGTGGGGGAAGAAATCTCTCTCATGGCACTCAGGAACTGTTTGGTGTTGAGTTTTTTCCACTTTGCTCTAAAACGGTGGAGACTGACCCAGCCAGGAACTGGACACTGGGCAAGGCACAGGGACACATGTATGGAATTGAAGTCTGGAAGGTGCCTGCCTGTGGTGCCTTGCTCAGGGCTGAACCCATATCAGATATTAGAACAGTAGAAGAGTAGACTTCTCTCCTTAAGTCCAGTCAGAAACCTAGGATAACTCTCTCCTCCTCTATAGCAAGAGACATGGCTTTCCCATAATTATCTGGAAGACTTCTTCAACTTATTCTTCACTGTTGCAAAGACGTGAAACATGGGCAGTGTCACTGATGACCCCTTGAGACCTACTGTAGTTGTGGATTTTATTTTTTACTAAAGGCAAAATCCTTTTTATGAGGTAGAGCTCAGCCTAATCCTGATCAGTGGCAAAAGTGGAGCCAGGAGGCAGCAGGAAGTGATCGCTCCTCTGCTTCCACTGGCGTGGCTTCTCCTGCAGGACATACTTAGCTTCCTGCTTCCTCGTCCACATCCCCAGGACAAGAAGGACATTCCCAAATGGGGTCCAGTGGAGTTCTGCTAAGGTGGTCAGAGGGCTGGAGTGCGTGGCATACGTGGACAGGCCGAAGGAGTTAGCTTGGGGAAGGCAGGCAAAAGGGAGAATCTACCGGCAAGTCTTCCACTCCCCAAGGGAGAGGTGATAAAGTAATGGAGACAGATTCTTCTCAAAGGTGTTCAGTGAATGGGCAATGGGCACAAGCTGCAGCCAGGGATACCTGATGGGACATAAGGAAGGAATCTTTCCTGATGAGGATGATTTAGGCCTGCAACGGGTTCCCACAGGGACTGCAGCATCTCTGTTCTCAGAGAGTTTTCAAAACTGAACTGGGTAAGATCCTGACCAACCTCCTCTATCTTTGAAACTACCAAACCTCAAAAAACAAAGGAAAAGAAATGAATCTATAAATACAGGCTGGAAGTTGAAAACAGAGATCAGAATGACCGCATTACTGGTGACTCACCACACCTCCTCCTTTCCTGTTCTCACACCAAGGAAGTCTCTAGGTTACAGATGTGCAAAGTAAATACAGCATGATAAAGGAAGAGCTACCAGAGGAAAATGCTGTAATTACAGCTAGTCCCTCCATTATTTCAAAACTGGCTCACAAGGAAATATCTCTAATGAGGGATCAGATATTTTCCACAGTCCACACTTCAGACTTTTTATTATCTTCTCAGTATCTTAAATCCAAGGGCTTCCAAAGCCAGGAATCAGACACCCAAAATATTTGGAAGTTGGAAGCAAAACCCCCCAGTTTACAAGATGTCATGTATTTTTCAATCACTTTTGGCTATGTTCATCATTGAGCAGAAGTTGCCTACTCTCTATGTCTCTCAAATCATCTCAGAGTTAAAATTACATATTTTACATGTGGGATGTGTTCTCTCTGTTTAGCAGCTGTTGGGAACTACACGTATCTCCACCACCCTGCCAGATTCAGGCAGACACGATCCCAGAGCCCACTGACCCAGGAGATGCTTTTCCTGCCAAGTTCTTCAGGAACACCTTCCCCGTGACACTTGGCCCACCTCTTGTCCTGATGTTGGTGGCCAGTTGCTCACAACTCCCTTGTTCATCTTGACCTGGTTTTTAACCCCCTTGTCCCTTTGCACTCCTACAATCCCACCCTGGGCTCTTCTGCTTTTTTTTCGTCTTCTATTGTTCCTTCAAACCTCAGGCAGAACAAATCTGATGCCTGAGCACTGACTTAAATTGGGGGAAAAAAAAAAAAAAAGAAAAAAGAAGGAAACTCCCTCTGTGGGAATTCACTCCTACGGCAAGTAGTTATTTTGGTTTTAACTTCAGCCTGTGCTAAGCCAAAACATGTTTTTTCCTATCACTGTATTTTTGTACAAATGAAAACACCCTTTAGAGGAAACTGCAACAAGCCAAAGCAAGTCTGTTTTAACATGTGTGCCTCTGGTTTCCAAATTAAAGTATCCATTTCAACTTCCTAATACTGTGAATTTTGCAAAATATTGTCTTCAGCATTTGCCTCTGAAAAGGGAATTCTGGAACAAGCACTTCAAGGAAATTATTTCTGATCTGGTGATGTTTTGAAGGGTCAATTTAATTCCTCGTGTAATCTCACTGATATGCCAATCCTAAAATATAAGCTTTAAAAGTGTAGAAGTAATGGGGCTTACTGGCCAAGCTTCTCACTGATGTGTGTTTCCAGTCAGCTTCAACATTCCTTAGGCTGTAACGCAAGGAAAAGCTCTCTCTTAAAGCCCTCCTGGAGGGGTAATGAGGAATGGATGAGAGCCCAAAAATCCCTGTGGAGCTGCTCAAACCAGAGCACTTCAAGAATCACTCAGGTAAGTTTGCTGTTCCCACTCCTGCTTGCAGTACAATTTTTAGAACTGCAGTTCTGGCAGGTGAAGAACACAGATTACATTCCATCTCTTTCCTATAATGGATACTTTCTCTTCTTTACCTTTTAATGACTGGATATTGTGTTTGAGCCTGGATCAGAGAGCTATAAAAAATGAAAAACATCACCTGCAAGTGATGAACTTGTTATTCTCTACTGCCTCAAGACTTCTACAATCTCTGACAATACTCATTATATTTAAATCAAAGTTGATCTTGGGTTTGGCAGCCCCTTCTTTAGGAAAGGCGGTAAACTGAACTGTTTGGAACAAAAAATAATCCATGGACCAAGAGAGCAAAAAGAGCACATGGAATACATTGGTATCTGCAAGGGTGAAGGAAGAAGGCAGTAATCCAAGGGAAGGATATTGGAAAACAGAATGCTGAAGTCAGGTGCAGGCATCCGCAGGATGAAGCTGCCAGCAGAGCGATTTAGCATATGCAGAGGAATGTCCTAGATCCACATGGAGGCAGAAGTCTCCCATCCTTGCTCACATCCACAGTCAAGGGGTGAAAACACCCAGTCAGGCTTCTCTCCTCCTCTTTTTAAAGAGAAATTATCTCATGAAGGATAATTCTCAATAGTAGGAGGCCTACAGCACATCAGCTGTTCTCCTTCCTGGCCCAGAAAAACAGCGTTATGGATTAGCTGCTGCTGTAGAAGCCAGAAGGGGATTCCCCCAGAAAACAGCTCAGCAAACTGGCTGGTAAAAGGCACAGAGACCATTTACACACCATTTAACCACTGGAGACTCCACCACAAGGCATCTGCCAAAACCTACCCTGGCCAGATCTTCTCCCAGTTTCACACTAAAACATCTCCTCTGCACAAAACAGACAGACAAACAAGCCTGAGATCCTGTGAGGATGATCTGACCAGATCAAGAAACAGCAGGACAGGGAAATGCCAGGGGCTCAGGAGAGTTTTGAGTTCAATCTCAGCAGCACTGCAAGGCCTCACTGCAGCTAACACCCCTCTGTCTGCTCTGCTTCCCCAGCTGCTCATCCCCCGCGCCTAACAGAGACTCAGCACTGGGGTGAACAGCTTACACATGAACATCAAATATCTGTATCAGCTCACTGTGCACTCCAGGAGCAACAGGATGCAAGTTAAGCTAAGCAGGACAGGGAATTTCAACCTGCCAAATCTGTGCTGTGAAGCTCCACAGCAACACTTGAGCTGTAAATGACAAAGCAGTGGTACATGTGCTGGACAGCTATTTTTGATTGACAGGAGCGTGAACACCCATTCTCTATCTCGATGTGGAGACTGCTCCCGTTGCAGAAGGAGAAGCAGTCTAGCCAAATGAGAAGACAAAGTGGTGAAAAAATTAGAAGGACTATGGTAAATCTATGACTACTAATGCAATCTACATCCAGAGGGAAAACAAACAGCACCAAAAACTAAGGGGCACATCACAGAAGCATCTTCTTGCTGTGGATGCAAGGTTGTCACAAGACCTCACTCCAAAAGGTTAATCTTCATGGAAAGGCAAAATAATCTTGTACTTTAATAAACTGTACTTGGACCAAGTGAATGAACTGCTGTGAAACAACCCACATAAAGAGTTTCTGGTTTAGAACACACTGCAATGTTACCAAGTTTAAAGACCCTAGGACAAAAAAATCCCAAGCCTGTACTAACAGCTAATGTGGAAAGGCCAATCAAATAACTGCAATTTAAGTGCAGGCTGTAGCTGGGATATGGGAGAGATCTGTAAAGCCCTAAACTCCACTGGGAAGGTGAACAGGGAGTGCTAGCCATTTTTTCTCACAATACAAAAGTTAGAGGAACAAGATAAAATTTTTAGCAGGAAGTACAGAACAAAGCAAAGCAACCTTTCCTCCACACAACAGGGAAGTCACTCAAGAAAATGGATCACTTTGGAGGCCTAAAGAAGTTATCAAAACTACGAAATTTCTCAGAGGAAATTCGTTTGGGGTTATTAAGTACAAAGACAGGAGTGCAACCTTAGGGTCATGAAGTCCTGTGTATGAGAGATGGATGAAGTGGATGTGTTGGTGTCTGCCTGACCTGGTTTTACCTTTTTTCACTAAACACATCCTCTTTGTCCAGGAACACTCTGGTCTAGAAAAAAAGGGAACATTTTCTGTTGCGTGACCCCCTGTGCTTTTGTGAGACCTGACTAGACATCAGTGTAATTATGCACATGTACTTCTCCTCAGAGTCGAAGCTGCTTTTGGAAGACAATGACCTGCAATGAAGTTTGCATCCTCGCTTTAATTCCAGGATAAGGAGCAACATATTCTTAGAGGTGGTGAGGGATGAGTGGAGGCATGTGAGTAGCCCACAGACCCAGTCACAGGATTACGAAGTCTCAGAAAAAGGAGCATCCACATCATTCAGTAATGTGTGTTACCATGTTTTTTTCAACAGGGCATCAAACAGAAAAAAAAAAATCACACCCCCACACTCTTCCCCCTCCCTTCTGTTTGCATCCTTAGTTAAAATACTGAAAATAGGTGTACTTACAGGGAGGTCTGTAAAGGCTATACCTGTGGGGGGAAAAATATTAGAATTAAAAAGACAAAGGTTTTTTTCCCTGCTTGCCAACATCCTTAACATGCTACAAAATACTACTGCATTTCAATAAATCCCAGCTCTGACTCTGCATTTCACCACCTCAAGTATTTAGAAGTAACTTCCCTCCCCAATCCCCTCCTCTGCAAGGTTTTGCATCTGGAGAAAGGTTCAGGGGAAAGCCTAAATGTTTTCAACATTTCTGCCAAAAATTTGATTTTTTCCTTTGCTTCTCCCTCTGTTACTAGAAAGGAGTTAGTTTTCAAGACTCACTTTGGTGTTAGAAACATAGTTTTAGTATAAAATTGCTTTGGTTTAGGCTGTAACTGGTTCTTCTTATCAGCTAGAGAGACAGGAATGAACATTCAGCACTTGGCATTACAGCTGGGGAACAGCCTTGCAACAGGACCAAGCTGCAGCCAGGAGCAACTGAGAAACACCGTGCAAAGAACAGCCTCATCCTCAAGTCAGCTGATACAGTTCCAAATAGAAGAGATGGAAAAAAAAGTGTATGGTTTCCCTTTTTATTTACAACTGGCATATCAGAAAAGAGGCATTTAAGCCAAGGCAGCCATTGCCTGGGATGACTAACAGAGTTTTGGCTAGAGACAACACTCACCACAGCCAGGCTGCCCCAGGAACAGCTCTGCATCTGATTTAGATGCCAGTTACTGCTCCAAAGGACGGTGCCTCTCCTTCCTCTCCCGCCACAGGTGGGGTCCAGCAGCCAGGCAGCAGCACAGGGAGATGGATCAGCCAGAGACAGCAGCTCTACCCCACAGGCTTTGGGTCACCCTCACCAACAGCACAGGGGACACTGCTGCCATCACCTCATCAGGCTGAGCTAAATCCACACTTCCAGCTAACATTCCAGGAGTCAGTCTGAAAGCTGCAGTCTTTTCCCATGTGTGCTCCCAGGAATGCTTTCTGTCCCCAGCCAGAGGAAGGCTGGTACCCACACCAGCACACCCAGTTCTCACACACATCCCACCTCTCCTCCTTCCTTTCTGCCTGGCACTGGAAGGCACTGGAGAAGCAGGAGAACACCACCCTCTGGTTTTAATTTTAGGACTATTTTAACCCAGAGCTGCAATGTAACATTACCAGATCAGTCTGAAATGGTAATTTAAATTAGTTTTAGGAGTCAATATAGGAAACAAATAATTTCTATTCAAAACAGCAGAGATCCAAATCAAATGCTCGGAAAGAAATCATGAATATTTTACTAAATAAACAGCCAATAAAGTTAAATTGATATCCTGGCAGACAGTCAATATGGTTTAATGAACATCCTGGCAGTTTGGACCTTGTTTATTGAGCACTCTCTTTACAACCCAACCAGAGACTGTGCAGACAGGTGACGTTGAACACGTAGCTGAGGAAAACGTTCAGTAAGCATTTCTCCCCCCTTGTCACTGCCCAGATATTGTTTCTCACTCAAACCTTTTTTTCACTTGGCAATTATTTTGCTCAGCTGGATGAAAAGGCGGATGAAAGCTTGTTCCTACCCTTATGCCAGAATGAGGCAAATCTCCTTGAGCCTGCTGTCCACTGGAGTTTTCCTCTGCCCCCAGCACCTCTCAGAGCCAAAGGTGGCCAGCCTTGTGTAGCTGTGTGGCTGGAAGCTGCTTCCAGCACCTCGACAAGCACATGCTTTTTGAATGGACTACAAGGTGGGTGGAAAATTGGCTGAACTATCAGGATCGAAGAGTTGTGATCAGCAGCTCAAAGTCCAAGAGTTGTCTCCTCTCAGGGATCAGTGGCCAATACAGTTTCACGTCTTCACTAATGACCCAGACAATGGCATGAAGTGTGCTCCCAGCAGGCTCACAGGTGTCACCAAACAGGAGAGTGGACAGTAGGCTGGAGGGCACAGTGCTGCAGCTGGAGAAAAGAGCCAGCACAAGCCTCCCAAAGCTCAGCGAAAGCAACCTAAGAGCCCTGCCACCATGTTGTGATACTGCCAGAAAACAGGACAGGACGAGGCTGACTGGAGAGAAAGCAGATCTGCAGAAAAGATTCAGGGTGCTGCTGGGCAACAAGTGGAGCAGGAGCCAGCAGTGGGTCCTTGCAGTAAAGGAGATCAACCACACCCTGAGTTGCAGTAGTGAGAGTGTAGGTTAAAGGATGGGATTTCTCCCTTCTTTGCCAACATTTGTTAGTCTACACTTCGGTTACGATGTTCACTTTTGGGCTCCCTAATACAGGACACAGTGAGACTAGACTGAGTCCAGCAGAGGCCAGCAAGACAAACACAGGCTAAGGGAGAAGTCTCTGTTCAGTCTTAAAAACATTAGGGCAGACACTTACTGCTGCCTACAACTGTCACATAGGAAGATATAAAAAAGGCTTTTCTCAGAGATGCATGGTGGCAGGAGGAGACAGGAGGCAACAGAGACAAGCTGCAAGATAGGAAATTCTAATTACAAAAAAAATTCAGTATGGATTGTGGTCAAACACTGAATCAGGACCAGAAAAGCCCCCAGGTGATCTCCATTCTCGGAGACAGTAAAAACTTGATGAGTTTCTGGATAACATGATCTAGCTGGGCCTGCTTTCAGCAGGGCGTTGGATGCTTGACCTTCAGAGATCCCTCCCAGAGAAAATTATTCTATGATTCTATAAATAAACTTATTACATTGCCTTTACAGTGAGACAAATATATGTTTTCCACCTTCTGTTATGTAACTCAGACTAATAAACTGCTTTCTGCAGACAGCACTTGGTCTGTAGCACTGACATGTCTGCTTAGAGTTTCTGCATCTGCACTGCTACACACCTGCATCCAGGAAAGCCAACAGCAGAAAGTGAAATAATCATAGCTTGAATGTGAAACTGTTTTCTTTCTTTGCAGCCTCTCCAAAGCTTGGATCCAATTTAAAACCACAACCTTCTTACACACTTAAGGACTGGACAAACCAAGAGGTCAGGAAGCAAGAGCAAGTGTGCGAAGAGCCTCCCCTCTAAGTCCACGATGTTAATGTGATCATCAAGGCAGTGATATAAAGACATTAAATGAAGGTTCAGTGCTAGGGCACAGTGTGATTGACATCTCCACCTGCCAATCAATCAAAGGACTTTCACTTTCTATGACTGATGTGCACATACACACAATCCCAGGCACAGAATGTGTTCGTGGACCTTCCAGCCCATCTCTGCTTTCCACCCAGCAACAATCATCCTGTGTGCCTCACAACTGGCCATTTACAGAATTCAATTTGCACAAGACAACGTACATTTGGGTAATCAGCCACAGCACTCCACTGCCTGCACAGCAGGGAACTCCTCCAGCATCTGTTTAGGTAACTGTGATCCAGAGAATCCTTAAGCAGTGCTGGTGGACTGCAGTAAACACAACACATTCAACAGTGTGGGCATCCTAAAGAGCAGACTAGGAAATGCCAGCCCAGGAAAATACTTGAATACTTCTCCAACATGCTGCTGAGGAGAAGCACTGTCAAACCCACACAGCTCTACGTGCCCTTGGAAACAGATATCCTCCAATCAAGGCACTTGGGTAAAACTGCTCATATGGAGAACAGGATGTAGCCAAGTCTGGTTTTTTCTGGTCATTTTGGTAGTGAATGAGGGTGGTGAGGCCCTGGCACAGCTTGTCCAGAGAAGCTGTGGCTGCCCCATCCCTGGAAGTGTTCAAGGGCAAGGTGGATGGGGCCCTGTGCAACCTGGTCCAGTGGAAGGTGTCCCTGCCCACAGCAGAGGGGTTGGAACGATGTGATCTTTAAGGTTCCTTCCAAACCAAACCATTCCAGGATTCTATGATTTTAAATTCGATTAATCTGAAATCTTGTTTTGAACACTCCAATGCTCTTGCTCTCTGCAAACTTCATTTGAAGCTTTGGGGTCAAACCTATTAAACTTGGGACTGACACCTGCATCTCTCTATGACAACAGATTTCTGCATTACCCCTAATGTTCCTCCTAGTCTCTACACTGGCTGCAAAATGAATATTTTACTTTTTAGGTTAACTTGGTCTTTCCAAGAGCCTGCACTAGAACTCGAACTATGGGAACTTTTCTATGCCAAGACTTCAGAGGGTTGCATGCTCTTTTTATAGCCCTGATGCTCCATTTACCTTGGTCTGCTGTCAAAGTCTGAGATCTGAGACACTCTTACATTAGTCCCTGAGCGAATTCATCCACTTAAACCCACAGACCTGTAGCAGTCACAGTTCGTCCTCATGTCCTGGTCCAAGACTTTCTGCTTAATGGCTGGCGCCATAACATTTCTCCCTCTTTCTCTCCAAATTCACTCTCATCAGACTTCTAGCCACATCTCATTATGTTTTTTACTGCCAGGACTCCACTCAGAACTTGTCAAAAGTGTTTCATCACCAGCCAGAAGACATTCAAGACATTTTCCAGAACAGAGAATTAAGACTACATACGATGTCAAACAGTTTTCATGTGACGTCTCCAAACAAAGTTCAAGACTTAGCTCCAACCAGAACATCCAGAATTTGTGATGGCCAAGAAAACAGTTCTTATACAGTGCTCCTGATGGATCTGATTAAATGAAAAAGTATGGAGACAATGGAAGATAATAGTTAAGCAACAGAAGAAATTGCAAGGAAAACAAAAGGGGGGTGTCTAATTATTAGATGAAAAGGAGAGGACTTAAATGGTGAAGAGTGAATTGGAAAGACAAAGCTACAGTAATTCCATTAAAAGAAAAGACAAATTCAAACCCTGAAACCCTGCTTTCAAGCTAACTGGCCTCACAAAGGGGCTGATTAGTCTCATGAATATTCTTAGCATGTGCAGTAGGATTATGCAATTACCCCATCTCCTGGGAGGAGACATACATGGCTTCCACAGCTTCATGTCAGGGAACATCAAGAAAAAACACATTCATGCCCTTCCTGGCAAACCTTGGGTTTACACAACACAGAAATGAGATTCTCAAGTTAGCACTAAATATCATGGAAGTTCAAGACCTTCAAGGAGCTGCTTCCATCAGGGAAGAAAGCATTCTGACTTCCAAATAAACCATTGCTCCTGCCTCCATTTGGCCTTGGTTCCTCTGCTGGCACCTGTCTCATCCCCTCCTGACAGCTCTCTGCTCTGTGCCCATGAGGAGCTCTGTAATCCCTGGTCAAGGGGCTCCTCTCCTCAGCATTCCACAGGAAGCACTTCTCCTGGACGCTGTGTTTCTTTATCAGTGACACAAACAGGCACTGCTGGCCCTTATCAAAGACCTCCTCAGATGAGGTTTTCATTCTGCTTTTGTGAAAAGGCAGTAAAATGTTCCTGCAGCTTTTGTGGGGTCACCCAGCAAGGCCTGAGGTCTGCTGCTCCCTTGTGTGCTTCCATCCCTGTCTCCTCTAACCACACCATCTCTCCTCTCTCAGTACAACCATTATGCCACTACAGCTCAAAGAAAAGCTGGTACACACAGGAGCCAGCTGTGAACGCTCAGAAGAGGCTTCTACCTGTCCTTTTCTCAGACAGTTCATGTCTTGTCTTGTACATCTGAAGAGCTCAAGAGGACACCCAGGGGACAGCAATGCTTGTAACTAATGCTGTTCTCCAAGCCTTATAACTTTCTTGTTACCTTTCCTGTTTCTTCCCACTGGCATTGTTCACTGCTGGGGTAGGCTGTTCCTCAAAGGGTCATTCAATGTCAGATTAGAAAAACACGAGCTTTCCATCCAGAAAAGCTCCGTGTTTGAAGGAAAAGGAACACTTAAATTTAAGAAAGGAAGACTGGATAACTTCACTGCTGTAAAGAACTCCGCATGTCCAAAAAAAACCCCAAATCTCTGAGTAAGGACATGAGGCAAAGAATCAGAGGGTGGTAATGATGAAAGATAACACAGAAGTTACTGAACTGAGCTCTTGACCTGGCTTCATCTGCCCAGACACCCAGGCACAACACAGTCCTGGGTACAAAACAGAGAAGGAGAAAGCGGCAACTTTTCAACTGATACAGCTTATACTGTGCAGATTCTGATCATTAAAAAGAAATTAAATTCCAAATGAACAAACTTGTATTCATTAAATAGAAGACCTGGCCTCCTCCTGACTCTCACACTTTTGTTATGATGAAAAGTAACAGCACCGTCAGGGTGAAAAACAGCGAAACTGGAAAACCCCCCACTTCAACAACAGAAAACATCCAGAGAAGCACAGCACAAACCACTACAGGGCTTCTGTGTAAATACTAAAAATCAAGGACAGCAACTAAAAGGAGAGAATTTGTGAAATCTTTTTAACTATTTCATTACCTCAGTTGCTGTTATTTTATCTTGTCTCATTCCTAAGCAAAAGCTCCTGCTCTACACCATCAGCTGTTGCTTTCCAGTAGTGGACTGACATGGGCAGCCTGAACAGCCCCAGCTCTCCCAGCCTTTCCTCCTAGGACAGATGCTCCAAACCCTTCATCACCTTGGCAGCCCTTTGCTGGACTCTCTCCAGTAAGTCCATCTCTCTCTAATATTGGGGAACCCTGTACTTTTCCCAAGAGCTCACCAGAAATTCTGCACTCTCCAGGCACACACTGCACTCCAATCCCACTCCTTCCTTCAGCCCAGCCAGTAACTCAAAACATCTTTGCTCTGTTAAGTGTTTTGAGCAGGGTATTTTTGGTATTTTTCTACCAATTAATTCTTGAATTGAACAAAGTAGAATTGACACAGCAAGGAGAAGCAAAGGAAAGGAGTGCTCATCCCTCCCTGCCAAATCAAATGAATCTCAGCACAAAAAGTGAGATGAACTTATAAAAACTTAAAGCACATCCTAAGTGACAAAAAAAAAAGACAAGAATTTATCTGGGGTGGAGAACATGTCATCCAAGGAAAAGGTATTTTAGCAGAAAATGGCCAAAAGTTTCTATTTTAGACAGATTTTGGGCAAAATTTTGAAGTGCTTAACTTTAGGACAATTACTGAAACAAGTGTGGAATGAACTGAATTATAGCTCAGAGCTTAAGCAAGACCTCTTGTGCTGAATGTCTTTTAATGTCTGGCTTTGGGAATGCTCGGACCAACGTGCTGAGGCTTTCAGATGGACAAGTCCCTTCAAAAATGAAGACACTGGTACCATGGCTTTGTAGGCAGTCGAACAACACACTAATTAAACTTCCCACTTCTTTCTTTCCCTGTTGTCCAGCCATTAAGACATTTTATCCAACCTCCCACCTACTGTGCAGTAGCAGAGGAAAGCAGCAGAAGCTGGGGATGAAATTCTAACGTATCTAAACAAACCGAGCAGCATAAAAACCATTTTACCTGCTGGAAGTATTTCTACCCTGGAGCCAATTTACAACTGCTGACAGCTGCTGAGTGTTCTTTTCCTCTGCCATTTAAACCTTACTCACAGGTGTGGGACCAGAGTTACAATACAAGCAAAGTATTAAAGAGCCGCGAGAGCAGGGCTGGAGCATCCCCCTCCTGAGAACACCTTCCTTCACTTACCTAAACTGTGGCCATTTTTCGTGTAGAAGCAGGTATTGTTGATAAGGTTGACACAGCAGCCGATCACATCCCCAGTGGTGAACGTGGGGCCGTAGGGCTGCCCTGTCCCCGAGGAACAGAAGGAGTGCCCATCGTCACCATGGTACCCATAAGAATGTTTATCCCATCCTGCAAAAGACAAGGCAAAAGAACAGGACAGCAGTGAAGCCAATTCAGCAGTTCCACATGGAACTGCTACAGCTCTCAGGACACCATTTTCTGGAGGAGTTTCAAAATTTGATTCCCACTCCTGATTCATCCCAATAATAATTTTCACATACCAGTAACTGAAAAGAAATTCATAGTCTTTAATCAGAACACACCATTTGCATTTCAACCTTTTTCTCTTTCATCTGGCCTGAGGTGAAACAAACTCCTTTTGTAAAACACTTGTGTTTCCCAAAAACAAAATCTTCACACAAAAGTATTTAACAAAATAATTCTCAGACAGTTGCAGCTTTGTCTGTAAGTGCTGTCACAGGTGTATCAAATGGACAGAGGCATTTTTGCATCCTCAGATCTGTATTTCCCTTCCAACAGTTGATAAGTATTTCTATGTTTCCCTTGGGATACAATATTTCCCATTCTGCAGACAGCTTAAAGCACAACCCATAAATGTCAATGGGCAGTTTGCAAAGCGGTCAGTTCTAATATTAATATCTTTTATTTCTTCTGCCAGTAACATCGTGCTAAGTATTACAGCTGGGCTCAGAGACTGCACCTTGCCCATTTGTTCTTTTCTGTATCTCCCAGTAACTTCATTTGAAGCATGAGTTCCTACGAATTGCACAATCAAAACCGCATCTCACAGAGAGACAGACTTCTACCAGAAAGTCACATACGACGCTAAAAACAGACACCTGTGTTTTAAATGGATATGGCTGGATCCTTAGGGCAGCAAAAGAAGGTGCTTTGGCCATCTACTGACCTTATACAACCCAAGGGTAGTGCAGAATCTATTAAATGTGGAGCAATAGTTCTGGCAAAGAGAGTGTGTAAGAAACACAAAGACTGTGCAGGAAGTGCACATCCTGCAATGAGGCACAAAAAGACTGAGCACACTGAGAACTACAGAGCAGAGCCCTGCGAAGGTGGGCTGGAGCACTTCTGTGAGCCAGGATTTTCCTCCAAAACCAACAACAACATGAGGGCACTAGAAACTTAATCTTGTAAAATAGTGCTGCAACACTGAGGCATCAGCACCCACATGCTCAGGGTTTCTCAGAAAAGCACAAAACAGTCACTGCATGTCTAAGACCCCTTGTTTATTGCACCACATCAAATGAATGCCAGTGGGAAAGTCAGAGAATGAAGCAAGACTGAAACAGTTCAAGATTTTGGACCTCAGAGAAAAGTTTGGGAGTGAAAGGCGTGAAGGACTCCCAGCAAATTCTAGTCTAGAAATGGAGAGTAATTTCCTCTATTTAGTCCCACATATCCAACAGCAACAGACTGAGACGTCCCAAGAGTCAGCTCCGTCTTCCCTCGGATCAGCTCCAAACAAGCTGTTGACAGTAGCACCAGTCCTGTTTCAAATCTTCATGAAAGACAGGGACAACAGCACAGGCAGCACCCTCAGCAAGCACAAAAACGATGCCAAATCAACTTGCCAAGACAAAGGAGGAAGCGATAGGGGCTCTAGAGTCTGTTGTCAAACTTCCACTGCTAAGACTCAATCCAGTAAAATCCAAAAAATATATATCATTGAAATATTTTTGAATTTTTAAAACTGTGGCTCCTTTCCACTATCCCTGTTATTTTCTCTGTTGCCATCACTGATCTATCTATTATTTTAGTCTTCCCAAAACCACACCTGTTACATGAGTGTCAATTCAGAACTTCTCTAACAAAGCTGTTGGTAAGTTATAATTCAGATGAGAATTTAAATTGATTTATCTCCTAACCTACTCATAATTCAGTCCAAATGCAAACTTCTAAGTCTTCTGCATACAAAACATTCCTGGCATTACAAAGCATCTATCAAGAACTTGTCATCAGTTACATCTAAGCAGTGAAGTGCTTACACATCATGTACTGGGTAAGGCTCCTGTAAGAAATACAACAGCGTGTCCAACCGTGAGGATGAGCTCACTAAATACTTGTGCCAATGCAGACATTAGTGGTTCTGCAATGTAAGAAATACAAGGTTTCATTACCTACAGATCACAACTGATCCTACTGAAAAAGCACTTCGCCTGTTCCTTTATGACTTGAGCTTCACAGTGTGAGTTCTTGCTGTAGCACCAACGGTGATGGTGAACTCCAGTGAGAAGTGACTGAATAAAGGCCTTGAAGACAATGACAAATGTGGTATATACAGCAACAATGCCTGGAAAAAGCTTGTTTTGAATCCTGTTCTCCCCAGAAAACCACTAACATAACCAGTTAAGGAAATTCCCTCACCCCGCACTTTGCTAATCATATGTAGAGTTCACTTTTTCAACTCAAATGTTGTATAGTGCTGAACCTGGACCTGGCACCACACTAGGGGCTTTAAATCTAGACTGCCAGCCTTATCAGATCACCACAGTAATCTTAAAAAAACAAGCCAGAGTTGTTTGACTGAACTTACTGTACTCACTGTAAACATAAGCTGAGTGGCATTAATTATATGCCTAACCTTTAGTTATTTATTAATAAAAACCAGATGCCCATTTCTAGAATTCTGCCCAAAATAAACATGAGGGCGATGGCACACAGATCATTCCTGCACCGGCCAGCTTGAGCCAGTCTTCAGTAATTTTCTAGTAATCTGAATTAAAAACAACAATCAGCACTCCTAGTACTTCTAGGTCAAAGTTATCTGGATTTAAATAGCATATCCCTATTGAAAGCATTTGGCATTATCCTGGATCACCAGCAGAGTGGGGAGTAACTCATCACACGTACTTTGAAAACACAGACTCCAACTTTTCTCAAAACACTTCCTGAAAAACTTGGGCTTTTCCTGCATCTTTAACAATTTGCTATCGCCACCTAGGAATGGGTCCCGCATATTACAACCTCCTCTGTGACTCCCACGACACCCTTTGAGCCTCCAGTTACTCAACAGCTTCTTCCTCTACAAAATCCAGCAGTGCTGTAATAAGGACTGAATCAGAACTTCCTGAAAGCCCTCCCCACACATGCATCTGCAAATTCTCCGGACAGTTTAACCTCTGTGCCACTTGTACTCAAGTACTTGCAGAAGTCACCGTTGTGACCTGGAAAGCAGAGATGAGGTGACACCCACATGCTCTTAAAAAGGCTGTCTCTGTGGGATAGGGGGTCAGCCTGGACAAGGACGCTCTTCAAGAAGTGAGACAGCAGAAGTACAGGATGTGCATGTATCACACCCTGACTGAACAGTGTTACCACTTTCCAACCACCTGCAAGCACAGACAGACTGAGCCAGATAGAGATTCTGTTCACTCAGTACTCCAGAAAGGATTTTGTTTCCATTCAGTTGTTCAATCCTCCATTAAGTACATATAAACATTCACACCATTCACTGTGTCCTGCAACAAGGAGTTTGACAGTGTAACTGCAAGCAGTGAAAATGTGCCTCCTACTCCTTGGATATATCCTGTAGTTCTTGCACTGGAGAAGATGGCAAACTATGGATTTGGTGTCTCCAGAATATGCAGACCTCTGCAACTTTTCCAGGCTGATGACTCCTAACTTATTTAGCTATTTCCTGCTTTTCTGACCATCATCATCTGAACCTTCTCAGGATTTACAGTGTTGCTTGTGAGAATGGAGATGAAGGTGTCCAATGGAGAAGGGAAGCAGGCTGCAGTTGTTCTCTGCACTGTTCCCTAGCCTCTACAAGTTAATCCTAGCATTTTCCCTTTACTGTCCTTTCTACCTGACCTGATGTTTCCATGAAGTCATTGTCATCACTCCAAAATGCATCACTGCTCTTGTGACAACTCTCCCTCTGCACAGATTCTCACGTGCATCTCCCCGTCGGTGCACGTCGCCTCAGCTCGCTTCCACAGCTCGCCCCAGCACCTCTCACCACCCTCCATCTCACAACCCCCAGCAGCTCGAGCAGTCCATCCCAGGACAGAGAGGTACAGGCAGCTGCTCCTAAGAAAACCCTGGGAGAACCCACACACTGACAGCTTGAGACCGGTAACTCATTCCAACAAGGCTGTTTAAAGAACATCTCGTTTCGGTCTCTTGGTGATAACTATGTCTAGAGCAATGGACACTCAGCACCTACGTGCAGTTGTGGCCAAGTCTAAAAATTCTCAAGTGCAAGATTCCTCTCAAAATTTCAGAAATCTGGACAAAATTGGAGAATGTGCTTTTTCTTGTAAAACACAGGGCATGGACTCCTGATGGAGTATACTCTATAGACTGAAATCAAGTGAGCTAGAGTGGCTGCAGGGTCCAGTTAACACTGTTCTCTCCTTCTTTTCTTTCCCTTCCCCATCCTCTCTTCAAAAGCACAATATCATTTTAAATAGAGGAGACAGGCAGAGAACAGAAAGGATTTGGCCACCCGGCCCATGGCAGTGGTCAAAGCAGAACCTCAACATCCTGACTCTAAGACTGTTCTCACTACAGTTCATTTTGAAGACAGCACTTTGAACATGCAAATATAGAACCACAACTACTTTACAGGTAGGACCTCAGCAGCTATTAAGCGAAAAGAGATTAAATTTACATCCCTTTGAATTGAACCTTTCAACACCCAAACCCAAAATATACTTACATATTCACTAACAAGATGCAGAATAGCTCAGATTGCGCAATCAAAGAATGTGAAGAAAGAAAAACAAAAACCATGAGTAGGGCTTGGGAGGACATTTTTGTATGTTCAGAACCAAACTGAAGCTCTGTTTGGCCTGCTAACAAGAAAAAGCTGATATGCTGACCTTCTTGGCAGACTACCTTGATCCCAACACATAGGGGAAAAAAATGAACAGCAAGTTCCATCGCTGCTGCTTGATAAACAGGTCAGAATTTTGCAATGCCAAACACGTGGCAGAAAGGACTTGAGTTACTTTAGGACACAGTTACAGGATAAACTGATAAACACTCAATCTTAAGCAACCACTGGAGTTAGATGTAGTGTGCTAATACTATCCCTGACTGTCCTACATCTGTCCCTGTTCAATCCCAACTTTCCCATTCAACATCAGCCTTGCTTTACTCTTGACTTTTTGGTCAGATCCTGACTTCTGTACCTGAGACTCTGCCTCAGAAGGCACCGAGTGGGAAGTGGCTCTGTTGAGCTGGGTGACCGTTTATGTCTCAGCACCACAGAAATAACACAGCGTTTTAGCTCTCTGCTTCAAGAGCCCCAGCAATGGACACAGAACTTCTGGTAGGCTCTGGGCAAAACTGGCATCATGGCTACATCACACACCTAGGAAAACCAGGACCTGGATAAGCTGCTCAACTTTGAAAGCGTGGAGCATCATACAGAGAATGGACGGATGGATGGACGGATGGACGCAAAGTGAGGCAGGATGCCCTGATGAGAATTACCAAGGGCAGTATTTTCACTACGCCTTTTCTGGCCTGATGCTTCACTCACACAGGGTGGAGAAGCAAGCCAAGTGATGACATCCCCCAGTGCATCAAGGTTCAAACATGTCAAACCTGCCACTGGGCACAGGGGAACAGGGAAGGCAACACCCACAGGGCTCTGTACTTAGATCCCCTCTGATGACATGCCAAAAGACTGACACACAAGGCCCAGCAATCATGGAAAATATACTTTTCCAGTGAGTTACAGCCAGACACATCAGACTCTTCCTGCTCTGCACTTGCTAGGCTAAAGATGTTGGCAGACAGATAAACTTTATCACTGACACATGGACCATTCCCTGCCCATGAACATTCCAGAGGAGAAACATGTTCTACTGCAACTCAGCCCAAGCATTCAACGTAATGGGTGCAGAAGCTGCTGCAAAGGGCAGGGCCTTGCTGACCACACATTCAGTTGTAACCTCCCTGCAGTCAGGGAAACCCGGGACAAGTGAAGCTGTAAGGAATGGTGAAGTATGTTTGGGCATATGAAGGGCAGATGGAAGTACCTCAGAAAGAAACTGAAGATTTGTAAATAGGGTTTGTGTCTGTTGTATCATGAGTAATGGGAGAGTTTGAGGATTATTCTTCAGGACAGACGCCAGTGACCACTCTACAGTCTTTCCTAATTTCATCTCTACCTGCTTTCTCTCTTTGATCTTTTGGAACACTTTTCATTTTTCTTCCCTCTCTGTTCTTATCCAGTATTTTGCCTGTGGAATTCCTCTTCCCACTCCCCCGGTCAGCAATCCTAGCTTCCCACAGCTGCCCATGCCAGGGCAAGTGGTGTGCAAACACTAGCTGCAGAGGGACAAGAACTTGTGTCAACACACTGAAATAAACCAAACAAAATAATTTTATAAGATTTATAGAATCCAAAGTCCAGCAGAAACAGATGTACAAACTTTGCTTGTACAGTGCTTGGGGAATGGGATGTGGAGGGTGGAGGCAGTGGCAGAGCCCAGAGCTGCTGCTGGACCACGTTCCAGTTAGAGGACCACATTCCTTTTCCATGCACTGTGCTGAGCAGGCTGCTATTGCTCAGCTAGCTATGGGTCTTTGGCAGCAGCAGAGCATGAGGTCAGGGGAGGGGAAGGTATGTTCAACAGAGGCTGTACAGATGGAATCTGGTGCACAGAGAAGTTGGATGTTGCTTGTACACCGTCCCGGGCTGAGCAGTCCCAGGCAGGGACAGGACAAACAAGGAATATGGGGCAGGAACCGGTACCACAGGCGAAGTGGAACCACCCTCTGTTGATTACTCCATCTTCCCGTGGATTTGGCTCTGCAAGTGGATGTGCCTCTGGTGCACATCAGTTCAGAACAGTGAACACAGGCCTTTGCCCCCAGCAAAGGGAAGGCTGGGCAAGCTCTTGTGCTCCTGCAGCCTCAGAAGCCAAATGCCTGGTCATAAGAAGTCTGTAAATGCTTGGCCATGAGAAGCCTGCTGCCCCAAGAAGCACCTGAGGTGCTGCAGCACCTCAGCTGTCTTTCAGTTTTATAGCATTTATGCCAAGCCTTATGAAGCTGCATACACATCACATGTTTCAGTGAGAGCACGGTGCTCGCTTTGCTTTCCTTTATCCAATCATGCTTTAGAATCAAATCAACTATTAGTGCTGCAACACATCTTTCTGTTTCCATAATGAGCCTACAAAAATAGCTGCTCAGTGGCCAGAGCAACCTCTGTTATAGAATTGGGGTGGTGGGCATAGGGGAGGCATGGCCCTGGCATGGAACAACTGCCTAGGTACAGTCACAACACCAACTGCAGGACAGGAATAGGACCAGGGAACAGCGTGCTTAACACATTACAGCATCTCCCTGGCAGAACTTCAAGGGCCTGGACATCTGCCCAAAACATGTCAAGGGTAAAAAAAAAAAAAAAAGGACCCTAAAACCCACTTACCCAGGGAGACACCAGGATATGAGGAAGCCCTAGCTAGAAACATCCTCAACTTTTCTTGCTTGCAACAGCTTCTATTTCTTCTACAAGGTGGCAAAATGTCCGAATGCAGTAGAAGGCCAAACCTTGCACTACAGGACCAATGCTTGTACAGAGAATAAAACCACTTTACCCCATGGAGCACAAACTTCCCAAAGCAGGGGCTAGATGGGTTCAGGTCCCATAACCTCTGCAGTATCCCACTGAATCTTGCACAAGGCCATGGAGCAGTGCAGCACAGCACCACACACACCCCAGAGAGGCAGTGCTCTCACGGCCTCCCCCTCACCCCAGGTCCCAGCAGATGAAGCAGAGTCAGTTTGGCCCTTGCACAGACACAGCAGATGATGCTAATCAGAGAGTGCAGGACTCTTGGCAGGCCTGGCTGCAGCTTTGGCTCAGAAGCTATTCCATGTTTTTCAATAAAGTACTTGCAACTGTAAAAGAGACAAAACTCAGACCAAATCCTCATAGCAATTCTTACGTGTGGCAAGAATCCAAAGGAGAGGAAAAAAAGAAAAAAAAGGAATCAGAACATCTCTCTCGTATTAACAGTGAGCAGGAAGAAAAGGACACAGTGACCCAAAAATCAGTATGACTCAAGAGTCTGGGAGATTGAGAATGTGGGTGCTAACAAGCATTGCCTGATCCACCACGGAGACAACAAGCAGAGTAACACTGTACAATTCAATTTTTCACAATATTGATCTGGCACAGTGATTTTAGACCAGATCAGCAAGTCCCACCTTTTAACAACTACTGCATGTTAACTAGCCTTCAAAACAACAACAAACCACAGTCTACACCATTATATAAAGTGGCACTACCCATTGACTCATAAAGAGAAAAAAAAAAAACAGAAGGTTCTGGACAGCTGCAACACAGCCAATACCTTTTCAACAGGAAAGGTCTGTTCCACCAGCCCCAGAAATCTGTAAGGAGTCCATCTCACTATTACTTAGCACGCACCTCACCACAGAATACAGTAATCAAGATAAAAATCCTACTTCCTCGAATGAATAAAGACAGCAAGTCTTCCTAACTTACAAGCTTGATGGGTCCATCTTCTGCCAGAGTCAGAACATGATCTGGTTTTCCCTACACCAGAGAGGTCAAGATGAGCTACAAGGCATTTACAGCCCTGTGAAGAACACACCATGGTTAAAGCAACTACAGAATAGGCTCTTTCTATCTACAAAGGAAAAGCTCTCTAGCATGATCAGGTCACCACTGCACTATTATATCCATTCTATTCCCTGACACACCACACAGGAGAGTGTGGGAAGCAGAGCAGGGGTACAAAATAATGCAGGACAGGGATGGGGAAAAAGAGTCAGATGAGGAGGTTGTCCATTTACCTATTTAGTGGAAGAGGTAAAGAACAAGTTACAATCAAAAGCTTAGCACATACACAGGCTTCAAATCTCATCATACTTAATAATTCACAAGTTCATTTATGGGCCAACTTTTCAACCTTCAGCTGATGGGCAAGAACACCTTTATAAAATATTAAGACGCTTCCAGCAAAATCTTGCAAGGTAATGGGCAAGAGTCATTTTACAGAGACATCAAGGCAGGACAGTTCAGTGACTCAGCCAAAAGCAATGTTAAGAGTTCACTGCAGAATGCAGGGGGTTCATGTCCAGTTACTATTAAAAACAATCCCTAAAATGATATTTAATGAGCTAAGAAAATTACGAACAAAAAAACCACTTATCTAAACACAAGGTCTTATGGTGAGAGAAGTCTTCCAGAAGAAGCACACCTCATGATGTTAAGAGGTTGCAACAAGGCCTTCTCGATTCTAAACTGAGGTTTCTTAAATACTTTCCATGTTAATCAAGGTGAAGCCACAGGGTTTTCTGAAGAGGATCATATTTATCTATCAGTAAAAACAGCTGCTACCCAGCAGCTTGAGTTGTAGTGAAACTGAGCTTTGTGTTGATGTTACCTTTTATCCAAAAGGCTCCAATAGTAGGCAGAGCCACATTAAAGAATTTGTTTTAATATGAAAAATAAGCAGTGCTGTCATTACAACTTGTGTTGACAGCTAAACTGCTGTCTCTAAAGTGCCAGTCAACTCTTAGCTGTCACTAAAATACCTGGATTTTCCATAACCTGTGCTACAGTTTCCATAACCTATGCAACCTGTGGCACTGGTGAAGGCCAAACCCCAAACCCCACTGTGCAATGCCATCTCTGCTCTGCTTTGGAAACTCCTTCACATGGCAGACAACCAACGCAACCTGCTGGATGACAGGGAGCTCCATGCAAAGGCAGGAGCTCCAGCATACCCATATCATCCATCTCAGGGAACATGTTGCACGAGAACAGAGCACAAAACCTCTGAAAGAGGCCAGCCCAGCTCTGAAAGAGATACAGCACAGAAATCAGGGCATGGAAAAGTGAGGGACAGCACTAAGAATCACTTACCCACACTGATGCCTGAGCACTTAATGGCCAGTGGAAACACTTTCTTTGGTTATTTTCCAAGGCCAGGATTACTGTCTTGAAATACTCATTCATGGTTTTGTTCAACGTTAATGGCAAAGCACTTTCCCAACTATTCCAGGGTGAGGCACAGCTGCTGAGAGCTCAGCTGGAGCCTCAGTCTGCTTCCTCCAGTCAAACCTGAAGTCTGGGTGCCCAAAGTCAGTCTAATTGAACAGACCAAAAGAAAAAAAAAATATAAAAGAAACCCAACACTTCCCTAAAAACCCAGCCAAATGGCTGGCAGCATTTTTTCTGGCTGCAGACAGGACAATCACCACAATCGATACGAGCAAACGTGAACTTAAGTCAGTCAGAAAGGGAAAAAGGCAGGGACTTTTACTTTATACAGTCCTAGTTTTCATTACATAGCCATAAATAAAACATGATATTAAATTTAACCTTAATTCAGAAGATAATTCATCCCAGTTCTGTGGTTCAGGAGCTGGTTTTGTTACTCTCCAGCTCTGAACACACCTGATACCATCAGGTCTGACCTCATTTGAGGACCTGACTGCTCTGGTGTCACCTCTCAACACATATCATGAAGGAACTAAGACATCTGTCCAACCCCCCCATGCCACACCAGCTCAGCCAGTATCAGCCCTGAGCACAAGGCTCATGTTGTAGAACACATCCACCCCACCAAGCTGTGCTCAGCTCTGTGCACGATAACTTCCTTAGGGGCAACACCCCAAACGTGCAGAGCACATGGAAGCACGTGTGAGGATGGAGCTTTTGTCAGAAAGCCCATTAATGATTTCTGAAAAACTGAAGAATGTGAAAGAAAGAACTTCCAGTTCTTCTAGGGGACAAAAATGGGATGTGAATGAATGCACAGCACATGCAACAAATCTGTTTCAATATTCAAGCCGGAATTTTCATACAAGTTCAGGTGAACTCAGCACATAAACTGAAAAAACTGATTGAAAAAAGAGAAAGCTGACATAGCATGAGAATACAACTGAGCAGTTCAGTGGAACTCAGCTGAAGTTGATGGGCAGTGGACAAGTCAACCACAAACTACAAAGCTTCCCAAAGACACAAAGAATTTTTTTTTTTAATAAAGATCATATACTTTTGAGAATTCTGAAACTTCAAATTTTAAAAATGTTGTTTTAAATTTTAATTTTAAAAGGTGTTCAACTGATCTGCAGAGAGTAGAAGTAGGAAGAGAAAAGATGAGAGTGAGTTAAGTAATGCCAGAGGAACTCAGATTCTTCAATATATGATGCAGCAGGGCAGCCATTAAAATATATACAGAATACAGGTACAAATAGAATTTAGAGTGAAGATGAAAAAAGAAACAATATAATGTGTTGTGCATGCCCAGGATAAACAAAAATTAAGTGCTCCTCAGATTACTTTCCTATGATGGCATTTTACATCCACTGAACACAAGATTGATTCCACACGGGGAAAAAACATCTTAACACTAAAAATATGTGAAAGCTTAAGTTCAAAGGAAATCCTTTTGTTTTATTATAAGAAGCCCAAATTTCTTATTAATTTCTTTAGTATGACCTTAATTTTGACTTAAATAAAAAAAAATAAATAAAAGCTATTTTGAAACTAGCAGATGGTGCAGTACAGTAGGAGTAGATTCAAGAAAGAAAAAACCAGTTTCAACCAGTCTCAGGACACTTCCTCCAGTATGAAATTTTTTTTTTTTTTCAAATGGGGCTGTGTAGCCTGTATTGCTTAGCCTTGTGTTGTGGACTGAACACTTATTAGTGGCTGGAGTGCACTAACTCTGATTCTGGAGTGCATCTTGCAGTTTAGTTTAGAAGAAACAAGGGTAGCACAACTAAAGATGTAAATAAAAGTACAGGCAGTGGTGACAACCAGGAGATTCACTTACATAAATAAACCCCTTCTCCAAAAATAAGAGACTCATGTAGATAAATCCAAAGAGCTCTGACTTACAAAGGCCAGAAATCTCAAACCTGCTGTAACATGTATCATTTTTTGGCAGCGTATGTTTTTTATCCACCACTGTTCTGTGCACCACAATCATCTTCACCCACCCAGGTGAGTTCTTGTGTGGCGAGGAATCTCTCTAAAAATCCATTCTGCACAAATGGATTCAATAATTCCAGAGCTGACACATCACACTGACCCACTTTGATCTCTTTTCTTCCACTGTGCAGTGCTAAAACCTGCCATTTCCAAACACACTGATGATCTCTTAGGAGGTATAAATTATGCTCTCAGGTAAAAACATAGTTAAGTCAGCAAAAAGGTTACCCAAGTGAAGTTTTAGGAGAAGTTCTCAGCCTAAATAAAAATTCAGGGAGACACAGCCAGTCAAGTTAGCTTCAGCCCACTATGACTGGAAAGATGCCCCTTTGTAAAAATGTCTCCACGATCAGGATAACTGTTAATTGGAGGGAAATTTAATTGAGGTTTTCAACATATATCTCTTTGTATCAAAAATAACCTCTGACCACTGTTAGCCACATGATACTGGAGAATAAAGTTTCCCAAAGGAGCTGTTTCAACCTGCATTACCTGTGTGATGAAGCAGACAAGTGGACAGACCCAAGTTAATAAGAATCCCAGAATCAAGCAGTGCCCCCCACCCATTATTATTAACCCAATTACGTGACCCATTTCACATGCAGCTCCACAAACTGGTTTGATAGGATAAATTAGAGGGTACCAGAAGCACAAGCAATTTTGTGGACAGGAACTGGCACAGCCAGCTGAAGGACTCACTGCATGTGTAACTAACACTTGTCTAAGGCTTTGCTGTGACATTGTGTGGAAATCCCACGTGCCATTTTGGACAACTGTTTTTAAGGATAGTTCTGAAAGAGCTTTGCAGCAGGACAAACACCATAAGGTACTATAAGCCAGAGCTTCATCAGCTGCATAAATAAATAAACCTAATAGAAATTATTTCTAAAGACAGAAAATCAAGCAGTGTGTCCAAGTTGCTGACGTAGCCAAGAGGCTCTGAAAGCAGACTGAATCACTGTTTGTTTGCCACATACTCTTCATGTATTTAATCCCATACTTCAGGGCTTTTGCTGATTGCTCTAGAAGCCAAAGGCCTTCTTTTCCCAGGTAATGATGTAGCTTCTTCCCCTCCTGTTTCTGCTGAAGCCTTAAGAATTGTGAAAGCTTGGCAAGGATTTTCCTTTGCCCTTGTTTGCAAGATGGGATAAGAGCCACTTCCTGGACTTGCTCTGAATTTTAATGTTTTCTTTTACTATAAAAAGTAAGATACTGGTGCTTGTGATACATCCAGTGATTAAACGTTCAAAAAACGTCTACAAGAGTTGTCGTAAATCAAGGAAACCTGACAAAAAGTGAAGGGTGAAGAGCCAGGGATGTATGCTCTGGAGAGAAAATCACAAAGCAGTGATATATACAGCTACAAAGAGGAAAGAAATTAATTATTTTCCACGTCCACGTGATCCAAGAAGAGACTCAGACTACATGGGATATTCAGCTTCGTCATCAGGAAAAGTTTCCAACACAAGGACAGTGTTGGAAGAAGTTGCCAGAAAAATAATGAAAGACTGGTTTAGACACACACCTGTCAGGCAGGACTAATGCATAATTGAATTTGCTTCAGATCAGATGATTTGGTGGGGTCTCAGCTTCTATAATTACTACATTTAGCACTGGGACTGAGTCCTTTAGCAAAGGTCCTTTGTTCATCAGTGGAGACACAGAAAGTGACAAACCAAAGCATAAACTGAAAACTTCCTTAAACACATTTGAAGTAGAAAGATTCAGTGGTAATCACAGAAAACAAAAGAAAAGGAAAAAAAAAAGGAAATAAAACGAAAATCTGGGTCTTTAGCCGAACTTCCCACTTGTAGCAGGATTAACTTAAGAGTTACACAAGGCTGCTCAGAGCCTTGTGGAATTGAGGTTTGAAAATCTAAATACAGAGCCTCTGCAGAAACCCATCCCCAACTGTGATGAAGAATAGTATCTTCCCATGAGAATTTTACTTGTGCAGGACCAGAAGTTGGACTCTACGATCCTTGTGAGTCCCTTCCAACTTGGGACATTCTATGATTTTATGATACAACACCTACCCAGCCTCTCTCCTCTGGTTGCTCCCAGAGGGGAGCACACCAGCATGAAAAACATAGGAACATGTCCTTGGGAACATCCCTAAGGAAGAAACAAGTAACTTTTTCCTCTCAAAGAAAGGAACAGGAGGACAAACTTGCTCCCCCTGCTTGTATCTCCTCTGACAGCATGTAAGATAAACTGAGAAGAAATAAAGTCCTACCTACAAATGTCAACAGAAACCCATCAGCAAGAAAATTCAAATGAAAGGATCTCCAAACAAAGCTAAAATGGAAAGCCCAGTCCACATGTTGGTTTACAGAGGATGAAGGATGGCTTTCACAGAGGAGGAGAGCATGGGGAATTCTTAATTCCCAGGGCTCATTTTTATTTCATCTTCATGTCTACATAAATGGGTTGCTCACAAGGACCTTTTGCAGAATAAAGACTCAGGACACCTGGACAAAATGTTTCTGGTTTTGCTGACCTGGCTTACAGCACTACAGTCCCAGAAGCCAAACCCCAATAGGTAGCAGGTTTCTGTACACCAAATTCTCCTAATTTATCTGGTTGCACACTAATTGAAGTCTATAAAACATTCCTGAATTTGCAAGCTTGTTCTTTTAACGGAGAATTTGGAGCAGGCTAGAGTGAATAAGCCAAGCAGTATCTTTTTGTTTGAAAAGCAAGCTGAAAAAATTACCAATGTTTCTGAAAACCAAAGAATGGTGAGTGAAAGCTGGCACTCCCTTCAGCATGTACAATGCTGCATAGCAAGGCAAGTCATTTATTAACCAGAGGGTGTTTACAGTCTCTAAAAGTGATTGGTCAGATCCTATCTATGCTGTTTAAGAAACTGAAGCAGGGTATGCCTAAGGGTGTGGTTTCACAACATCTTAGGCTGAATAAAGAACTTGCTGCTACCTTAGAGATTCATCCCTCCTTCTCTTTCTGCCTGGCTCTGTGTTCCTGCTGGGTGACCCTAAAATAGCTCAAACAAATGAAATGTTATTTCTCAACAGCATGAAGGACTTGAACCAATGCAGAACAGCACATGCAGGGGAGACTCATTTCCAGTGTGCAATCTCATCCATGTTAAAGATAGGACACTTATCATCTTCCCGTTTTATGAAGGTTTGGTGAAACCTGTAGCTAACCACCAATGCATTTTCAGCAGGGCTCAGAAAAACCTCCTGGATTGAGGGCATAATAATAATAATAATAATAATAATAATAATAATAATATTTTTTAAAAGTACATTGAGATGCTACATGTAGGATGCACAAGTAAGAGCATTGCTCCGTGAGTCCTGAAGGAACCAGCCCACCACAACCCCAACACAGCAGAGAGGCAGGCAGGTTCCTGCCTGGCCTGGCCAAGGAGGTGATAACTGCCAGAGCCAAAGGCTTGCACCATGGAAGAAGAGTGACTGTGCAGATGGGGTGCAAAGGAGGGAAGGGTCAGGTTTCTCTCCTTTGATGACACGGAGTTAGATCAGTTCAGCTGCAACATGTAATTTCATCCTCAAATACCAAAATGCTGAGCATACGTGAAAAAAAGTTGTATGTGGGGAAAGAAGTGAGCAGACATTTCAATAAAAGCCACTGGTTTAAAGCATTTATTAGTAAATGTTCTAAATGTCTTTAAAAAAAATTAAAAATCAAGATATGTCAGGATCACGAAAGTTGATCACAATTATTTCAGACCTGCTGACTGAATTTCAAAGCACAGCACAAAGAAACCCTGGGTCGAACATGGATGGGGAACTCTCCAATTAAAAGCAGTCTCTATTCCCAATGCAGAGAGGGATAGTTAAGGGAACTCAGCTCATGCTGCTCCAATCACACTTGTAACCTTCAGAGAAAGCTCAGCACTACCCCCACCAGTACCCAGCTGGGCTGAAGCCAAAATAAATTTGGCATAAAGCACAAATGCCCTGACTTGGAACTGGATATGGCCAAAGTGTTTGTCCTTGTGGGGGGAAAAGGAGTTTGAGACAGAACCCAGCAGCAAGACTGTTCTTTGAATTGGGAGTGCCAGAGTGGCAGGGATCCCCAGTGAAACTGGGAACAAGAAAGGGACCAACTCTTCCTGTACCAGGCTCTGGGCTCCCCACCACCACTTGTAGCAGTTACACACTTCCCTGGTAGCACACTGAGTGGAAATCGATCTGTTAAGGCAGAAATGACGCAGAAAGGGTCTAAGGAGACAAACCTGGCAGGGTTTTAGGTCACAAAAAGTTAAAATTACACTTTGACGCGAAGCCAAGTCAAGACTCCAAAGTCTGTCACTTCTTTGTGAGCTCTCACTTACTCTGTGCTGTGAAGGACCTGATAACAGTTAAGCCTGGAAATATGTTTCTCACTTCAGTTACTTGAACAATATACTAAAAAAAAAAAAAAAAATCAGACTCATTCTCCAAAAGCCAGGAAGATAATTACTGAGCTGTAATACAGAGCCATGCAGTTAATCTTACACAGATGATGGGAGAGTGACCTAACTATGACCACAGAATGACCCCTGGCAGCTTAATCTGCACGTGATCAAACAAACAACAGGTTCATAGGATCAAATTTGTACAATTCATTGCTAATCGAGCACCATCTCAAGTCTCAAGCTCACTTTATGCTTTATTTCACTGAGAGAAAAGAATTCCATGATCACTGCATGCACTCTAGAAATGTTAGTGGTATACAGGCACTTTGACTCAAACTGGCCACAAATGCTGCCCATGTAACTCCTGGGCTTTAAACCCATTTATCAGAAGTGGTTTGGGTAATTTTTAGTCACCAAAGGGAAAAAAAGAAATTACATTGGCTGTTCAATTCCAGGACAGCACACCTGAGACATTCAGTACACACCACCTCAGGTTACTATTGAACCGTGTGAGTATGTACCTGTGTCATAACCCCAGGAGAACCCTAAACTAAGCATAATCCAGCCAGCCATCTGCAGGCCAACTCTACAAGACATTCCCCCCATCCTTCCATCACACATGCCAGAGAGCCACTTCTTGAACAGAACAGGCTCCATTAATAGCCAAACAACCCCTTTTCCAAGCACTTCAACCCCGAAAAGAGATGATGGGACTAGATTCATGCTTTGCCTTGTACATGGCACAGAGCCCACTTGGATCAGGAGGACTGGGGGGAGAGAAAGTGCTCAGAGAGTAGGACTGACTGGTGCAGTTGTCACAGCAATTACTAACAAACATAGTTTGAAGTAAGATGCAAATTCTTTAAAGCACAGGTGTCACTGAAACCATTCTCCCCAAGAAAGTTAACAGACCTTTCTTTTGTTAGGACATTCACAAAACATTCTCCTTTCGAGATACCAAGATCCATAATAAGGGCTGAACACAGATTTCATCTTTAATACAACTTCACCAGAAGTAACACCCAAGGGCAAAAAAGACCCCACCACTAGGAACCAGCTGTCATTCATTCTGGCATCTGAAGAACATTTACTGTCTATCAAATACAAACTTCCAAATTCAAGCCCAGTGAAAGAATTTCCGGCACACAAGTCACTATGTCAATACAGATCTAGAAATTGTTATTTTACTCAATAAATTGGATATTGTCAAAGAAGGATTACCAATTATTTATTTCTAAAAAGAAGCCACTTAACCAACCTAGAGACAAACCTAAAACCACACATTTCAAACAAAAGAAGCAACAATATTAACTGGAAATACCACTCTATCACATTTTTGTAGGTTTTCAGTGGGAAGAAGGAAAGAAGAGTGACAATACAACAGGCCAATTATCCTGTCGTTTTCAGATTCTTTCATGTAAATTTGTCAAGTGGAATATACAGATTAAATGCAAAATGATTTTCCTACCTACTTTTCAGACACAAAAAAGAGTTTGCCTGTCTGTAAGCTCATCATCTTGCCCATTACTCATTAGTTTAATATTAATTTCTATTGTCTGCTAAAATCGTTACGGCTGCATTGCCAACACCAGTAACTCACTTTAAGATAACACTCAATAGGCTGAAACTTCTAGGTATAAGACAATTATAGTAATGCAATTTTATTAATAGAAACACACATTCACTAATTCATATACATAAAGAAAAATCTGTATTTCAAATGAACATTTAACACAGATTGTAAGTCAAAACAAACCTTAACAGTGACTTACCAGGAAGCCTGTTCATGTTGACTCCTTGAGCAGAAAGTCCTATTCCCATGTACCTTCAAAAAAACAAAACAAAATAACAGTCAAGGAAAAGAATGGTCAAGGCACAAGATTCCCTGCAGCAGAAATACAGCACTAAAATAAACCCAACCCACACACAAATTATTTAAGAATGACAAAATCACTCAAGATTTTCCATTACTCATGTCTTTTATTGAATCCAAGATAAAATGTCAGTCTCCTTTAGTAACTGACAGCTTTCCAATGTACAGCTATAGCTACTCTTTAGCTCTTAATTGGTAGGAAAAGGACTGGAAAACAATCAGCAATTTAATTTTCAGTTTGGTATTTGTGAGGTACTTTTATCCATATATCAGAAAAAAACTATTTATATAGGTGATTAACAAGACAGTAAAAAAACACCTAAGTGCAGACACAGTATATGAGGACAGATGTCTGTCTAGTCTGATGTACTGTCTCCAAAAATAGCTGATGGTGGATGCAGAGGACAGAGCACACAGTTGTACTTTCCAAGAACACTCTTTCATTGTTCAGCATATATTTTACACAATCTCACTTTCTGAACCTTTGTAAGCTCTTTGAAAAGGCAACGTCCTACAGATCCCCCATTCGATTCCTGCCCAAGCTACTTTTACTTCGTACTTGCGTTTTTAAAACTGGAAGAGAGAGGAAAAACATTTCCTGGACAACTTTCTCAAAGATTTTAAAGTCTTGATTCACGCCCCACCCTCAAAGGTCTCATCTCAAGGCTGGTTAATCACAGTCTACTTAGCTGTTCTTATGGAAGCCCATCTCTACCTCAATGCTCTTGCTACACCTCCAGTTCTGTGACTTCTCTGAGAAGCAGGGAATAACCAAAGCCACCAGCATCACACAATACAAGCCCAAGGTGATTCTTACAGATAACAGGATAACAATGTTCTCTGTTTCAGTTTCTATTCCTCCTCCTCCTGATCTCTATTTTATTCCATTTATGTTGTGACTGCAGATGAGAACTGGACTAACTTTTCCATGGAAGTGGGACACAGCTTGACCCTGCACTCTAAGGGGCAGCTCAGAGACCATTTTTTGTATCAAGTTTGGATTGTTTATTCTGCCCTCATGAGAATCATTTTGCACCTATCCAGCAGCAGAGTAAAGCCAGCAAAGCCAGCCTTCACAAAGTCTCCTCTCTCCCTTACTGCAATACTTATGCACATTCCCATTTTGTGTCTTCTGTTTCTGTTAATTTGCACGGTCTGTAATTCTCTTAATATCCTCTGGTAGCACAGCTCAGGTTTTTTTTTTTTAACACACTCCCATATTTTTAGGCTACTGAGCTTTGAAATTAACTGTTGGGCTCTTGCTTTCATGAAGGTAAGAATCCAAGCGGGATACAGGCAGTGTTCCGCTATTCTTTCACTCTATCAGTTTTCTTCCTGTGGCTTCCTTGGCCACCTGTTCAATAAAACATTAACCAGGTATGAAAATATTATTTCAGAATTTCACCCCAAAGTTACATTTCTTCAAGTTATGTGCGTTAAGGCCCCTGCAGAAACTGTTCCCTGTCCTTGACTTCTCCATCTCAGTCACTGTCACATGGAAATAGCAATAACTGATTGTTTTACGTTTACGCTGAAATTTTAATCCTTAGAGATTTACAGATTTATCAAATCGTAGCCTATAATTTTTTTAATAGCATGAAATATAATTGTTTGGGTGGAAAAATACCTTTCAGATTGTCAAGTCCAACTATTGACCAAAACTGCCAAGCTCACCACTAAACCACGTCCCAAAGTGCCACAGCTACTCATCTTTTAAATCCCTCCAGGGATGGTGACAACCACTTCCCTGTGCAGCCTATTCCAGTGCTTGACAAACCTTTACATGAAGAAATTTTTCCTGATATCCAACCTAAACCTTGCTGGTGCAAATTCTGGCCATTTCCTCTTGTCCCATCACTTTTTACCTGGGAGAAGAGACCATCTTTGCAAACATGGCCACCTCTCTTGTACACTCCATGTCTTGGTAGCATGACCTTGTGGATTTCAAATCCTTGAAACCCAGCTTTACAGTGCTTTAAAGTAAGTAAATCCCTCCTTTTAAAAACATGCTCTGTTTCTGAAGTGCACCAGCTCCCAGAGGATCCAGACCCTTCCTCGTCAGACCAGCAGAAACAGCAAAGAGGCAGCAAACTCTCGGCTTGCAGTGCATAGAGCAGGGTATTGACCACGCTGAGAAAACAGAACTCCCTGAGCCACACACATACACAAGTCCTGATGTGATCATACCAGCTAAACCCAGCTCTCTTCCTAGTGGTCAAGGAGATGAGATCATCCAGGAAAGACTGGTTGCTGATGCACAGCACAACCCTGAACTCACACACTGCACATGCTGCAGTGACTGCCTGGCACATCCGCCCTGAGCCATTCAGCTCATGAACCTCGTGTTCACTTCAAGAAAAGCAACAAGAAAGGTTCTGCTCTGATGTAGAGATCTCAAGGATGGAAGAGAGGAAGCACTATGTGATCTCATTCCTCTGGATCCCTTGGAGGGAAAAATACCCATAGATGCACATCTCTTGTCTGTAATCAAGACTTTTTAAATGTCACACTCCATAGCCCACGGCTCAGCTATTTCATTCTTTAGAACTCTTGAATGAAGACCAGATAACCCCAAATGATCTGTTCCTGTGTTTTATGGGTTGTTGCATTGACCCTTCAACAGGAAGCAGATTATCATTTAAAAACAAAGATTGGCATGTGTTTTGTTGACAAATGACATTGTTGCTGTATTAACTCTTTTACTTCAGAAGTATAATCCTTTAAAAGCAAAAGACTGGCATTTGTGAGCCTCTAAACATTCCTGTTTTCAGAGTTCTTCATAAAAAGTTCTCCTGCATTATCTCTTGGTTTTAGAGACTCCAGCTTGCTTCCCATCCCTGATGTGTTGAGAGGGAAGAATACTCCTCTAAGATTTCAGACCTTGAACCAGATGTTCCTCAACTCATTTTGGTCAGCCTTATTGGCTTTTTTAAACTTAAAAGTTTGTTCTTTCAATTTTTCTCATTGAATAAAATTTAAATTTTTGGGGTGTGTATCCCTATTGCCTCTCATCCTTGTGTCTAATTTTGTCAACTGTCTGATCCTCCTATAAAATATCTTCTTAAACAGTCTCTGTACCATCTCAAAGCATTAAACCCTTCTGATTTTACTAGCTGTTCTTAAACAAGCTTCTTCGATTTATAAGGTTTGTTTTCTGGCCTTTTTTGTTGTTTTGTGGTGGGGTTTTTGGATGAACACTGAAGTGGCAGGGTCTGAGGGCCTTTCATAGCACTCCTCAAAGGATACCAAACATGAATGATTATGGTCAGTGCTGCAGAGCAACTTCTAAACACATCTTTGTTGTAAACATTTTCTGCACTGCTCAGAGCACGAGTCAGAAGTTACATCCTCATGAGTTCTCTGACTCACAAGAGCCTCTCCAAAGCAGGCATTTATGGCATCTAAAAATTCAGTCTCACAGTGTCATCTGACATACATGCATCTGTAATAAACTGAATTTGGGGATATTTTTACAGCCTTCCATGCACAATATGGAAGACTTTCCCCTATATCTGGAGGGAGTACTTCAGCTCTTCCTTGCCCCCTTCTTAGTGCACCGGCACATACAAGAGTTCTTGTTCAACTTCTGTATTTCTACTGAGTCTGGAATCTCCTGCTGCTACAGAGATTTCCTTACTACACGGTGGGTTTTGCCACACGTTTTTTCCCAGCTACATGTGTAAGCAGCCAGGATCCCAGTCCACAACTACAACTGCACTCAGCTCTGTGAGGGCAGTGAGACAAGTGCCACCTCTGCCAACTGTTCAAGCCTGAGGGGAGCTGTGATTCAAAGTACCCAATTGCTTCAGCTCAATGTAAAAGCACCATCTAAGCCTGAAGCAGTAACACCAGAGAGCTCATCCTGACACTGGCAGGTCTGAAACACTTGGCAAAAACCTGTCCTGGAGCAGACCAGTCTGCTTCTCTGGCAGAACCACCCACACCAACTTCACCAGGTCACATCACCAAGCTCCAGATCTCCCAAATTTGTTGGCTGTGACAAATTTTGTTCAAAGAGCAGGACGTGCCTCTTTGGCACAGGGAATGTTTCTTACGTCCTGATCTATTTGGCTCAGCTGAAAGTAAAACACTGTAGAACTGTGGCCACTTTGTCATGTGGTGGTGTCAGATTCCTTCCTTTCAGTATCACACAGTACAGCTCTGCTGGCACAGGGCCACGGGCCAACTCCATCCCTCCTTATTGCCTGAGGGTGCTTGTCTGCTCCTCTGCCTCTACATCTGCTGCTGGTGACATGAACAGACCTACAACTCAACAGAGAGGACATCTCTGCACACAGCCTTGGCACAGCTTCACCGCAATCCCAGCTGCAGCACTTCGAGGGGTGCCCTTTGTCCCCATCCCTTGCTGGGTCGCTGCACTGTATTGCACCATAAGGGTGGCAACGCCAAGGAAAACATTGGAAATTAGAGGAAATAACCTAATTGTTGAACTCACATAAAAGAGGTCATCACCCACTTCAGCTTATCCTGCTTAACTTCACTATGTTCTGTCCAGATTCATCCCACGTCTTTCGTGTACAGCAGCAAATCTGATGCACATAACCAAAGACAAAACTTATACAATAGTATCTTTCCATTTTCAGACAACATAGCTTTAAATTGAGACTGGAAGCTTGTATTTTTATAAAAAGCAAGCACTACAACTTCACAAATTCTAAATTTAAGATTACACTTTAATCTAGATACACAACACCATGGAAATAAGTTGCTAAAAAAAAAAGGAACATGACCACAAACCTTCCTGGTTCACAGTTTTTTGCTCTTCAACTTCTGCTCCCATTTAAAGCTCAAGACAAACTTTAAAAATAAGACCATAATGGCTGCAGAACTGTAGACAGAATTTGCAGACAACCTAAAATAAAAACAGACTCCCTCACCATGCTGAGTTTCAACTCCACAGCCCACATCTTATATCCAGGACTTTGAGTTGTCACAGACTTGACAATTTTGCTGGGTTTTGTTTTAGAAAGTGCTGCTTTGCTTTTCGCATCTACAATCAATTTATGTGCCAGAAGTAATGGATGAAACAAGCTTTAAGATCAATAAAGCCTCAGAGAAAAAAAATCACTCTATTCTCTTGAAAATTGGGAGGAAAAAAAAAATTAATCTTCAACTCCACCACCCTCAAAAGCACCAGATGCTTTCTGAACTTCTTGGTGCAGAACAGCTTCTCACTTCCTCAATTCCAAATGCTCTAAACCAGTTTTGTGTATGTAACAAATGCAATACTAGTTAAACAGTATTTGTGGGCATCATCAAGAGCAAACTACTGCCTTTTTTTTTTTTTTTTAATAATGAATCAATTATGATATTCAATATCATTCAACATAAATCTCTATGGCCTGCCTGCCTGTATCACCCCTGGTTTCGGACCATAAGAGTGTGGACAGACTCCCTGTGGGGTATCCCTTAACTGCAGTTACTTTTTGAGAGATTCAAAGAGCCTCTTAAAAAAAAAGGATGCACAGGAATGTCAGTACCCAGTCCCAAACTGAGAAAAACATAATTTCGGGGGTAATAATACACTTATATCCATTATCCATCACAGGTAAGATGCAAAGCTAAGCAAATGTGACCTCCTAAAACCATCTTCTCAGCAGTGAACACTGAATACTTGGAACTGCCCCCCACACCTAATCTGAAGCTTCAAAAATGCTGCATCAGTAGTCCAATTCCAAATAGAGCAGACTGACAAAAATAAACGCAGACACATGCTGGTGATTCAGTCAGAACAGTCTTGTTTCCACTCACCAGCAGCCTCGGCAGTTACCATAGCACCAAATTTTACCAGACTCTCACTTCACCTCAGCCCTGCCCAGTACTGGTTGCTTTAGAAAATGTCACTGAATCAGCCACACTTTACCACCAGTCATAACATCACCTCTGCCTGTTTCATCCACGCCTTGACTCTCCTTGGCCTCAGCAGAAGCGTGAAGGACCTTGGTAAAAAGCTCTCATGCCAAAAGATGCTGGCTAAACACACAACCAGCAGTATACCCAGGATTTTTCTGTCTAGGTCTTACAGCACCACGACTGTGCTAAGATTAAGCCCAAAGACACAAAGCTTTTTGGGTCCCTCCCCCAGTTCCCAAGTCCTTCAGCAGTAAATACCAACATGTATTTGCACCAGCACACTGACATCCAAACAGGATAGCATTCTGGCTCCTAGGACAACTTGGGCGGTGGATCTGCAGTACAGATGTTTTCAAAGTTGCACTTTAAATCTGCATATTTTTTTAAAATAGGTATTATTTTTTGTTACTGTCAATAAAAGACTTTCCCTTGGAAAACATATGGCAAGCCAAAATGATGACTGTACTTTTGTCTTAAAATTTAACTCTTAAAGATACAAAAGATCTCAAATGTACTGACTCAGGAAGAATTATATATTGTCACTGGGCAGAAATTATCTGAAAAAGAATGAGAAAAGTTATTTCACATTTGACTGACCTAAACTGAAACAAAGAGATCTCTTAATGAGGCTGTTCTAAGTATTACAGAGTCACAGAAGTAGAGGAGACACTGATGGCTGTGTTTAGTTTGTCCCAGAAGGGGAATCCACCCATATGAGAAGCAATTCTTTGAGTCAAAAGATGTTTCTCCAGAACAAACATGATATCCAGAGAACCTGCCAAAAAGTCAATGTAAGAAGTTTTTTGCGTAGTCTAAAGCTACTTTGTATGAGCAAACCCACAAAAATCCTTGTGAACCCAGCAGAAAAACTTCAGAACAGACCTGCCCTTTGACAGCAAGTGGCTAATGCTGAAATTCCAGGATTTGCACCTATCTGGCTTTTCCAGTGCAGGAATGAAGAACTCATTGAGCAGAACAGAGGAGAACACAGCAACAGAACTCACGTAGACCTGTACTACATTCTTGAGTTTCAAGAATGCCAGGAGCAAAGAACATCTCCCTGGAAAGCACCCAGCACTTGGGAAGCATTGCTACGTGCAAAATGAAGGCAGGGCAGAAGGAGGGGAAAAGCAATTAACCCATGGGTCCTCACTGGACAAGCAGTATACTTTAAACAAAAGGAGGTATTTCTTCACCCAAAAAGCTGCAAGACTTCCTCCAATAAACTTGGACTGAGAACTCATCTCTAACACTAGCTGACAATTAGCAAGGCAGATTTATTAAGGAAAAGAAAGACAGCATAAATAGTAAATAATAAATACAGGTTTCCCCTGTATTTATTGTTTAACCTGTTGAAAAGTACCAAGTCAGGATGGTGAAACAATCCCTCCCACTCTTCTTTCAAGGGACTGTGAGGTTCACCCAGATGGCAGACAAAATTCAACCCATCTGAAAACTGGGGAGACAAAGTGGAAAAAAATACGCTGGTTTAGCATTGGTTGGGTAACGGCCACGAGCCCAGAACTCTTCTTTCCTGAGCCAGTCCCACCTTGGGACAGTACAGGAGGCTGGAACGAGACTGCCAGGGATACTGACAGGCACCAAGGTCCAAACTCAAAGAGTTAAGACCAGAGAGGTTAAATAATTTGTTCTGAAGGCCATGACTTCCAGTAAAGCAGTCGTTCCCTGGTCAGTTGTGAACCAACATTAATGCAACACGTGGGAGAAATTCCTGGGATTGGCATTTCATTACGTGGCTCAGCCAAAGCCAAGCAATCCTGCTGAGCCACGAGTTAAACAAGGGATGTTCCACTCTTCCAGAGGTTTGTGATTCAAAGGCTTCCTGTATCCTGCAGTTTTTCCTAATAACCACACCTATGTGGTAGGAATCCTGTCCTCCCAGCTATCGTGCACCCCACTCTTTCAACATGCACAGTTAAATCTAAAATAAACGAAATTATTAAGCTAGAGGTGAATAATACACCACACTGCTGACATTTCAGAGACTTTCACAGTCTCTTGTGCAAAGCTCTGAACTATCATTCTTGTCTGAGGTGGGTCCTGACTTCATGCCAGGTTTAAAGAGTGGCTAGAAATGATAACCCTTATCAACTCACCACTTGAAACCACATTGTGGCAGTTCTGGTGGGGGAAGGGGAACATTGTTTTAAGGCAGTGAAAAAACAAGTTACATCTGTGTAAAAAAATTACCTATGGAATGTAAAATATTGGATTCCAACTGTCTCTGATTCCTCAGTCTAACAACAAATATTCTGGAACTACTTCATAATGGAATATAATCTCTAGAGTGGAAGTGGTTCTGGTTTTATTTACGCATATTGTGCTGTTCTGTGATGGTGCTTCAGGAATAGCACTGATGGGCTCCAGGAAGAATCCCAGTTCCCCAAGAAGAGGTCAGTAAAGACAAATAACACAAGGCTGAAAAGAAGGGGATAGAGGGAAGAAAACAAAATTTTTAAGAGCTCATTAAAAACAACTACAAGTATCCTGAGGCACAGAGGAGTCCATTGTACATCAGCCCGTACAAAGGCAGAGAAGCCGTAAAAGCTGAAGACCGTGGAAGGGAAGGTGAGTGACCAGGGCAAAACTGAGAGGCAGCAATCTGGTAACATAACACATCTACTCAGGGTGTTTATGAGTAATTGGTGACAAAATGACAGAGGAAGAATGAAAAGCTATTTTTGACAGACCAAGGTGTCATATTCCCAGCTCTCTTCCAATTTTAAGATCACATTCAACTGGTATCTGCCAGCTGTAGGAAGGGCCAAATCCATCCCTTGTCCGTGCTACCTTCAGGAAGAGAAGACTTTTGATGCAGATTAACAATGTTTGTAGGAACACCGAAAGATGGAAAATACAGAGATGAAGACTTGACCTGAGCACCATTTAAGAAAGAAAAGGCACAATACGAGCACCACCAGGGTAAAATCACCACTAAAATCTGTCCAGAATAACCAGTTTCTCCATCTGCTAGCCCAAGCATCACCACATTCAATAGAACCCCGAACCCTGTGGTCAAATGCAAACGTAGTTGAAGCAAAGGTGTCCCACCAATTTATTATTTTTTTCACTCTTGGCAGCTGACTCATTCTCCAAGTCAGCTGATATCCAACAAAGTTCACACACAAACCATCTCAGTGGCAAATGGTGCCTAAAGTCTGGGAACAGCACAAAGCACTACTGATACTCATTCTCTGATTATTTATTCTGGTTACACCCAACTGAATAAGTAGGATTTTTGTTCAGGTTGTTGTCCTGCTGATTAACAAACCTCACTTCCAAATGCACTGCTCACAGTCACTGAAAATATATTAGAGAAGTTAAACACGTTTCCACAACTGAATGGACCTAAGATTGTTTGACTGCCAGTCTAAGTAACAGAACATTTTTTCTGCCATGAACAAAGCCTAGAAAACAGTAAAGAAAGATGCTAGAGTTACCACAAATGTCTAACAGAAAGGCATCCAAAAGAGGGCAAGTCATTTACAGACTGTTTCATTCTGGTGACTAATCTTGCATTTCAGTCCACCATAACAGACAGTCAGATTCAAAATGCACCTTGAGCCCCTGTTTTTTCCTCTGAAAAACAGGTGGAACAATATAAATGCAACACCCAAATCAGAAGAAAACACTCCACCACCAGCTAGCTGTCTCTGAAGGGGTATTCTCACACCCTTATAGGCTAATTTTCTCTAGTTTACGCTCAGATGGTAACAATTCTCATGAAAGGAGGATTTACCTGCTAATAATTAATGAAATCACAGAAAGAAGTAGCTGCAATATTTACATAAGATCTGGAGCGGTTGTTAATTACGTGGAAAACATATTAGAGAAAAAGTAACACCAGAAGTTTTGAGAGATGTACTGGCGAAATAAGAACACTTTCTCTTTAAACAGCAGCAGAGAGTCAGAGCTGGGGTGAGCACTGGGAAAGCACCACACACTGAACTCACAGATCTTTACACACTGACATCTCCACAACAAGGGACAAAGGCTTCATGTGGACCAGAGCATCAATACAAAGAACTTGTCAACAAGCAGGCAGACTGTAGTGTGGAAACAGAGATCCAGTATTATACCACAGGTACAATGTAAATCCCATTGCTAGAAAAGCAATTTAAAAAATGAATCTGGTAGCAGAGTCG
This sequence comes from Cnemophilus loriae, assembly GCA_013397755.1. NCBI lineage: Eukaryota > Metazoa > Chordata > Aves > Passeriformes > Corvidae > Cnemophilus > Cnemophilus loriae. The sequence goes on along the minus strand of VZTF01009093.1, from coordinate 411,847 downwards.
ATGTTACACAATTAAGACAATTCGGCTTCAGTGGAGAGCTGAAGAAAAAGAGTCAAAGCTTCAGACTGGATGATAAATTCTTCAGCAGTTCATCATTTCAAGGCTTCTCAAGTGAAAGAGAAAGGTTTTCCATATACAAAAGTTATCCAACTTACACAATTTAATTATTAAACAGAATTGCTTCTTTAATTATTAAACAGATCTGCAAGCTTAGAATATGTAAATAATTAGTTCTCATTATTCTGTGATTTAACTGCAAACATATTCTGAAGACCTGAGCATAGTAATATTTTACATATATTCTAAAGATGTTGATTTTGCTAGAGTTTGCTTTTGTCACCTTTTCTATAACAGATACTCAGAAATAGCAGAGGGAGGGGGGATGAAAAAATGACCAAACAAAAATAACCCCTTCCTGAAATTTTTCTTCTTTACAGTGCAAAATTTCGTAAGAAGCTGAACAAAAGACCCCAACAACAAAAATAATTATCACAGTCTGAAATCTAGGAAATCTCAGACCTCAGACATACCTGAATGCACACATCACAAGTGGAAGTCACATATCACCATTACTGCTTCCATTTTGTTGCCTTATTTCACAAATTATTTTAATGATAAACTGACACTCAACTATTACAATGAATGGCCCATGATACTGCTATAAAACACTCAGTTTAAATTTCGACTTCACTGATAAAAAAAGAAAGGAATTTAAAAAGCTATCAACGGCAAATCAGATATTCCAAACTCATGACTGCTTTACACTGAAAAGCTGCTCTCAATATTATTCCTTTTTGGAAGAGTGTAGCAGAACAATGACAAAGAAATAACAACTTGTATGAGATGTCATCAATTGACACGAAACCTTTGCAGAAAATGAGTCTCTGTACCTGAGAGCACCAAGCCACAGTTGGTAGCTGAGCAAGAAGGACTTGCCTGGGCAATCTGCAAATGGGAACAAGGCAGGAGATGTTTATGGAATCTACTTGGGGGCTTTATTTATGTGTTGGGTTGTTTAAATGAATGTCTGCAGAACAGCATAAATTCAAACAAGCAGACCTACCTGCAAACAGAACAACCCCCTCTCTGTGCTGGTTTTGGATTCCTGGAAACCAGGATGGAAAAAAATTAAAAGGGGGGAAGAAATCAATTATTTACAGGCTTATCAGTGACAAATCAGGGATCACACAAGAAATCCTCAGTTCCCACAGAATATCCCTTAGCCTTCCCTACAGCCACATCCAGACAGGCAGGGCACTCCAAGGTGTCTGAGCATAACCAGCCAATGCTGTCAGAGCACTCCACGGACAGGCCTCTGTCAGCATCTGGAACCCATTAGAGCACACGAGGAAAAGGCTTTTCACAGAGCCATCACACTCACCATATGCTGAGGAGAAATGGAAAGTTGGCAAGGAGAAACATAAGCAAGGAAAAGGGGCAGATGATTTGTTACTAATGTACAGACTGCAACCAACCAACACATCTGACCTTTATTTTTCTTTTTCAGTCAGAGAGAAACTAAGCTATTTTTAAATCTGGCTTATGGTGTACTTGTGTATGAAAGCTAAAGGAAGATTTTTAATAAACTATGGTATGGACTAAGCTTGACTAGCTCTTCAGCCACTCTCCTCAAAGAACTCTTTTCTCCCTCTCACAGAAAACAGTCCTCGACGTAAGCTAGTGCTGACCAGCATCTCTGGACAATAGGCTGCACAGCTCAAAGCAACTGTGGAACGGTGCTAGAAGAAGGATACCAGCATTCCCTGTGGCTTATGTCTTTCCAAGTTCCCTCTGCTGCCTTTCTGGATCTCCACCTAACGCAGAAATCACTGTTTCAAGTACTGACCTAGCAAAAAGACTGGGAGCACAACAGAGCTCACGACACAGGCACTAATGCTGGCACACAAAAACACATCATGGCAAAAAGAAAAGCCATACTGAGATGCTTCCTGGGATGGCTCAAAGTCCTCATGAAACCACTGGGCTGCCCTGGCACAGAGGGCTGAGCCTCCTGGCACCTCTTCCACCCACAGAGTGCATTTGCTGTGTTTGCACAGAGTCATCATAGGCAGGCAGTGGCTCTGTCCCCACCACAGAGGTCAGGATGCCAGCACACCCAAGTATCCGTGAGTAAGCAGCTGTCCAAGACCAAACCATTCCCAGAAAAGACAGCAAAGGCAATCCACAGGCTGCTGGGCTGTCTGTTCCAGGGGCAGCTCAGAAATGGAGAGGAGGTGGCAGGACAGGTGACTTTTGCCAGAATCCAGAACCCGTGCATCATCAGGGTTGGCCTCTGGAATGTCCTCCTCAGTCACACTCCATCACAACCCAGCACGTGGCTGGGGGAGGTAAAACCGGTCAAGAAACTGAACTGGTGGTCAGGAACACACACTGTCACCCACAGATTGTCACCTTGACCCAGCATAAAGAGGACAACAAGGATGACTTGTCCTTCTGAGTCACAACAGCCTCTAAGTTGTGAGTTGGTTGCCCTACCCTGATGAGTCTCTCCCTGTTCCTGTTTACCAAGCAGAGATCATCTAGTGGGGAAACAGAGGCTGTGAGATGTGCTGACAAATCACCACCAAACAGAACCACGTATTGGAGGGAGAGGACAAGAGTTCAGTGCTTCAAATACAGCTAAGGTTGAACTGCTACGGACAGCACCGTGATAAAAGCCTGAGTTATTTGTGGCAGCTCAGGAACAGAAGAGTCACAGGCATTTCTGCCAATCTGCTCATCTGAGGAATGCTGGAAGCAAGCCATCCACAGATTCATGGAGAGGTTTGGACAGGAAGGGACCTTGGGACATTCTTTCTTCATCCTTCTGCCCGAAGCATAAGTAACTCTGAAGCTTCTGTCAGTCAGCAGACTGAGGGCTCCCCCAGGCAAATTTGATGAGGGAGATGCCAGTGCCTCTCCAGGCATCCTGTTCGGCTGCACAACCATTTTCACAAAGGAAAATTCTTTCGTATGTCCAGCTGGCATTTCCCTTGCCACAACTTGTGACCCATTGCCTCTTGTCCTTTTGTTCCAGTTGACAACACTCAGGAGACAAGCACACAATGTCTCAGGAATTAACTACCAGCAAGTCTTAAAACAAAACTGTTCAACAACACTTTGAATAGAACTGAGGGTTGCTGCAATCCTATCCTTCTGTCTCCCAGCTCAGCCCATCCCTTTATTGACTCGCCTTCAATTAATGTCAGGGAAGGGAACCCAGAAAAGTAGTCCTCAATTTAAAGAGGAAAAAAAAAAAAAAGGAGCAATTTCTGACAGTGACATCGATAGATGAAATCATCATTCATTATTTTCTGGCCAGCTTTCCACTTGTTATCTCCCTGAACCAGCTCACCATAGTTTGGGGTAGCAGTCTGTCTGCACAAGGGAAGGAGTAGAAACATACAGCAAATGTCAGGGCAGAATCCCACAGCCCTGACATGTATCATCCTAAAGTGCTGTGGAACCACTCCCTGTGTGCTCAGCACAGACAAGGAGGTGACAAGAGGGCTGGGACTAGAGACTGCAAACTAAGTTCTCCTCTGCTCTCCGAGGATAAGAAGGATCTCCCCCTCAAGAAGTAGCAACAGATCAACCTACTGACAGATCTGATTTGTTCCATGTTACCTAGAAACCCTGTCAAGACAATTTTTCAATGGTATCCTGGCAGCCTCCCCTCTCCCAGAAAAAAACAAAACAAACCAAAACTGCACAAAAAATAAACCCACTAAATAAACATGACCTCTTATCAATAAAGACTAAATCGACCAGGATAAGAAATGGCCACCATTCAACTAAATGTAGGTTTGAATCATGCTTGTTTCTCTCAAAGGATTGCGGTTTTATCTCACGAGCAGTGGAAGATTCAAAGCTAAGAAAAGCTGATCAATCTTAAAAGTTTCTTACATACACCAAAATGGACTTTTTGGATGCTGTACTTGCTTTGAAATATCCACCAGTAAATGATTTTACCAGTGCTGAGGCAGAAAAGTCCAGCAATGGCAAAGGCAGAGTTTTTATAAATCATTTTGTTTGGTTCTTTAACAAAAGCACCTTTCAGGGGCGGGTGCATTAAGGCACAGAGGAGACAAGACAGGGAAAAGGAGAAAGTTTTTCTACCAGCTGTGGCAGTGCAAAGCAACTTGTGCCTGTGCTGCTGCAGTTCCTCCCTCCCTTTTCCCCTGTGCTGGCTTTGGGATGAGCAGTTCTCAGCCTGGAAAATGGGAGGAGGCAAGGGTGTGTGTTCTGACTGCTAGGATGTGATGTGGTGGGACAGATGAGAGAACCAGAGCATACTGGTTTTAAATCCCCTTAGTCCAATGAAAAACAGGGGAGAAGTTAAAAAGGTGGTCCTGACACCAGAGTCATCTCCATAGCTCAGGTTTCTCTACCACAGTGACATCACCAATCCAAAATGGCACAGCCTGATGCCAATTTAAGAAGCCTCTTATCAGAGCACATCACACACAGGCAACATCTCTTGGCAGGCTGCAAAAAGGCATCCTGTGAGCCTTGGGATTCTTACTTCTCCGTTAAGAGCCACTGGGACCTTCTATCCCACTTCTTATCTGAAACCTTAGTTTCTGTTGTTTATTAGCAGGTGTCAGTATCTAACCGGAGTGCAGAGCCCTAAACTAACAACGGTGAGCACAGAAAGACAACAGCTTTGAGCAAAATCAGACTCCTCAACACTTCCTGAAATTCATTTCACCGAAGCCTGTCCTGAGTAAGTCTTGTTTCGAAACCAAATCACTCACATTTTAAACCTAAATGTGAAATGCCACCACAAACTCCAGAAAGAGACACACAGGGAATAACCTCACATCCTTACCTCACTACCTCATACAAAAGTCAAATAACCAGCTCTAGGGCAGAGGCTTTACACCTGAAATACCCATCTGGAAATAAGCTCAGAAGGATCCTCTTTCTCTCCCCTTGCTAAAGGGCTTCCAGTGTTGTTCCTAGGGAAAGGCTTTGCCACTGCACTGCTTGAAAACTTCATTCTCTCAATCCCTTCTTTAGATGTCCGGACTTTCAATCTTTTAAACTGAAGTCACCATGGTGGAATAAACACTGGGGAGCCTCCTCAGAAGAGATCCCTGCCACAGCTCACTGGTACAACACACAGCCTCCAGCAGGAACAATTCAAACTATTAAAGGTGAGATACACAAAAGCACCTTCTCAAGTGACAGCCAGGCAGCAGCTACAGTGGAAATTCACAACCACAAATCCCCGGCACCACCCTGTGTGAGATAAAAGTTGGATCTGTCTCTACCAGCAAAAGAAAAACAAGGCACAGGAATGGCTGAGACATCAGAGAGGCTCTCAAAGCCTCGCCACTGCCCTGACCCCGGATCAGAGCTATCAGCAGCTCCTGTCCAGCTTGTTGTGCTAACACACATGGTTCTGTCTCTTTGGAATTATTCCTGGAAAGTCATTGTAATTACAAAATACAATAAAAACAACAGATCATTAATACAGAAAACTCTGATCTTGGGAGACAAGCAGAAAAATCCATTATCTCCCTTTAAGATTGATCTAGACTGCAGTAAGGATTAAGTGCTGTTCAGTGACCTTTTGTGATGTGATTTCTTTGGAAAACTGTCTCGAAGCTCACTGCAAATTATTTCAGTTTTAGCAGTTACATAAACTAATCAAGGGCAGTGTTTCAAAACAGACAAGCAGTTAATAGCCAGGTCAGTGAAATGAAGGAATAAGGATGGTCTTTCCCCTGCATTTGTAAGGAATTCAGCCCAGCATCCACCTTTGCAGATAACCTAGTAATTATCAAGGGCCTAAATGCAGCACAACCCGAGATCCTTCGCAAGTCCCTTTACAAGTAGGCCACTTCTCGGTTCAACAATGACAGCAAAAAAATTCAACCGTAACAAGTTGTCACTTTCATTTGGCTTTGAGTAGGAACATTTGCTGCCCTTCCCCACAACCCTTAAACTGGTCAGAGTTCAAATGTCATACTTGAAGGACTGGATTAATTAATTACACCCAATCCCTCCTCCTGCGTGGCTTTCCTGATAATACTCCTGCCACCTTCATCCTTTAGCAATGAACAATGCTAGGGACATCCACACACAGCAGGCTCACGCCTTCATAATGAGTAAAAATTAAATCCACATCAGCAGGAGAACTCCAGACCTTGTTAGAAATGCCCCTTTACTGCTTTCCCCAGTGCTCCAGTACTCCTACGACCGCTCTTCACCACGTCAACACCACCAGTCCAAAATTTAGCTCAACGTTCCTCCCTTCTGCTTCACTTCTTTTCTGAGGCAGCACAATTCCAGAAATCAGAGTGACAAGACCTTACCAGCAAGAAAAAAAACCTATTTTAATTCAAATTGCACTGGAGACCCACAGTTTACTGAATTTTTTAGAAGTGCCCGTCTCCAAGAGCTCAGGACACAGCTGTGCCAGTGCCTCTGCTTCCAGGGCATTCCACCTCGTTTACCTCTATTCATCAGGAGGACAAAACCTGCCCGTGCTGTACCTGCCTGCTGCAGCCAGCAGCCATGGGACCTTGAACCCTTCCGGAAAGGAGGCCAGAGTCCAGCAGAGCTGCCAGACACATCCCCAGCCACTGAGCTGGAACGAGGCACTTACCCATCTCTACCTTTACTGACGATCTTCACTTCAAAGTAATAAATGCCACAGGCTGCAGGGATGGGGTGAGTGGCCCTGACCGAGGCAGCATCTTTGTGATTTTTACCGTGACCTAAGAAAGAACAGAAATATAAGTACTGAGGGGATCTGGCCTCTCACACATCCTGATCTAAAACCTCACTATCTGAAGCCAGCAGGGATCTGTTTCTACACGGAGCCAGCCATTCAAAGCACACTTTCCAGAGAACTAGCATATACAGCCTTGCACTGCCACCAGGAACCATTCCTACAGCACAAGCACTTCAGTTTTCCCTTTGTTTTCACTATGGAGTTTTTGAGAAAGACTTTCAGTACCACCTCTCCCCCTCCCCACAAACACAATTTGAAGACCAATGTACACAGACAGAAGACAAAAATGATTACACAAGAGGGGAATGACATCAGTGTTTACTAGCCAGGCAGGAAAAGGAATAATCAGTTCTCCGCTGGGTGGGTAGGCAGAACAGCTCCAATAGCGAGCAAGGAAAACATCACACTACAAGTCTGTCAGCAGCTATTTGATGTAAAGCCGAGAAGCCAAAGCCCCAGTTACGCAGCGTGCCGGGGCCATCCGACCCCTCGGCCGGGTTTTAAGCAGGATGACAGAGTAAACAGACGGTCTGGCTGCACCGGGCCCGGGCGAGCGACACTGCACAGCGTTATATAAGGCCACACACTCCGCCGGGGAGAGCCCCC
>VZTF01009093.1:388533-404364 GCA_013397755.1 Cnemophilus loriae | reverse complement strand
CCTGCTCCTCGGGCGGCCCCGGCGGCGCCGCGTCCCCGCCGTGCGGGCTCCCCGCGCCCGCCTCCGCCATCTTGGACCCGCTTTGTGTCAGCGGGCGGGGAGCGAGGCCCGGCCGCGGCCGGCAGCCAATGGGCTGCGAGCGTGCCCACAATGGGGCCGCGCTGTCCGACGGGAAGCGCAGTCCTCGTCACGCCCGCCCGCTCGCCCCTGTCACTCGCCGAGACTACAACTCCCGAGAGGCCGAGCATGCAAAGCCCCATCCCTCCGCTCGGCGCTCTGCACACTGGTAACCGTGTCCCCGTTCCGCTCCGCTCCCATCAGTGATGTATGATACGGGACTCCCTTTCCCAGCGTGCTCCACGGCAGCGCCGAGCCAAAGAGCCGCCCCGCGCTTGCAGGAGCCCGCCGTCCGCCTCCGCGCACGGGCCGGTTTCGGCCGCCGCGCGGCGCCGGCGCGTCAGGCGCTGCGTGGGCAGCTATGGCGGCGCGTGAGGGGGTCCTGCGGGCGTGGCTGTTGCCACGGCGACGGGTAAACGGAGCGCGCGCGCCATGGCGGGACCGGGCTGAGGAACGAAGCGAGCGCAGCCACGGGGGCCCCGGCACATCCCAGCAACCGGAATGACAGCGGCTCTGCGCTGAGAGGGCGCGGGTCAGGGACCCCGGCTGGCCCGCTGCAGCTTAAAGGCTCCTTTGGTTATCAGCTGGATCTATATGGCTATACAGACTTTGTATATATTTGTATATATATATATTTTTTCTTTTTTTTAAATCTATTTGTCTTGAGAGTACAGTAAAAAAGCTAAACTCCTGCTGTGAAGCCACGGCCAGCAGGAAGAAAAACAAGATCCTTAAGCTGACTTAGTACTATGAGTTCATTCTTCTGTATATGACACACATAATTCCATGTTTCCATTCTTTTTCCACGTCTCCATAGCAATAAACAGGCCCTTGTCATCATTCCAAAGCCATGATTGTCGGAGCAACTGGAGACCTACTTAAGGCAAGAGCTGCAGTTGCTTGATCTGACTAAAGAGAGCTCCCAGCAAGTGAAGTTACAGGTCTGACACACGGTTCTCTTGACAGTATGATCTTCCCTTACTTGAGAGAGTATTTATATAGTTATATATTTAGACTTGATATATTTAGACTACAAATATAGTTATAATATATCTATTTATAGATCTGTACAAGCCAGTTTGATACAAAAAGTTATAACCTCGGAGCCTCCAGACTGCCCAGCAGGTATCAACTGTTTGAAATACATCCAGTCTAACGAAAAGACTCCAGTGAGTTGAAAAATTCCCAGGAAACATCCAAACCCAATGCCAGCCCAACAGTGTGACAGGCAGCAGGTGCAAAGCACTGTCCCCTACCACTCCTCCCCTTGGAAAGCTGCACCTTCTCATGAGAAGAAAGTGAACTCTGACACACACTGGAGAAGGGAATCCCATCCATGCAGGACATGCACACACTCACTGCTCCCAGCAGAGCTTCTCAAAGGACCCTTTCCAACACTTCAGTCACACCGTATCAGCAAAAAAATGCTCTTTGTTTTATTAATGGAATTATGTTTAAAAAAAAAAATCCTTGAAAAATGCCTGCCCTTTGGATTGGCATTGCCTGCTGAAGAGATTTTAACTGTACTGGCCATTATGTCCTCTAGTGTTGTGCAAAACCTGTTTAACTTCCAAGTGCTGCTGCCAAGAGCTGGGTTGGATTTCCAGGAGTGCCTGTGAATGGTGCCATTTGGCTGTAGCTTTAGGAAGCTATGCTGCACACACAGCATAACCCGGAGAGAGGCATCCATACTTGCAGCAGGATTTAGGACAGGCTCGGGATGGGGAGAAACAACTCGTGCCACACTGACTCCCCAGAAGGACTCTGAAGAGAAAGTTCCATACCCATCTCCATCCCTCTGAAACTGGTCCACGCGACAGGCATTCCTCTGAGCTGCTTTACAAAGTCACAGCCCTTGGCACCCTCTGCTGTGTCAGACCTCATTCCCAGAGTGGTTTAGGTTCCCTGGAAGCAGTACAATCACACACAAGGGCTTTGCTTTGTTTCCCTGCGTGAGGAGCACGAGGGAGCACAGGGAGCACACGAGGGAGCACACGAGGGAGTGTGGACCAGCTCCACCATGCAGCACCTGCCTGTACAGGAACACCAGTGGAAAACAAAGGGGCACCACGGCTCCCACTGGGCGCAGAGCAACAGAGACCACCCAGGTGTGTCAAACACAAACACCTGGTTGGCATGAAGGGCACCAACACAGCTAAATGCCTGCTAGGAACATTTTGAACACCACAATGCAGGAGCCTCTCAGCTCACTGGCATAAGCAGCATTGGCATCGCACAGAATACATGTAACATTTTATTTAGCAGAGCTGTACAAGTATTTAAAGGTAACACATAAAAATATGGATAGTCAAATTACTTGTAACAAAGGCTGGTGAGACTCAGCAGGGTGGTGTGGTGGCCACAGCACAACCTGCCTCCACTCAGGAGAGCATCCAGCAGTCGTTGCCTGACCGGTTACGTGTGGAAAAGCATCACCTGGAGCAGTGACATGCAACAGCCCACAGCCAGCCCCTGGGAGCAGGCCACCTTCCCAGCCACAGGGGCCATCACTGCACCTTCACTTGCAGGGGATCACTTTATTTCCACTCACTGCAACTGGAATCAGGAGCTTCCGGTACTCCAGAGGGAGGTAACGCTCTATCAGCACATTCAACGGCATCTTGTCTGTCACCAGCCCTTGCCTTTGTCCAAAAAGAGAGCAGAGAAGAAACAAGAGTTTTTAATGAAATGTGTTTCCAATCGATATCAGAGTGAAGTTTTCTCACAGTGATGTTTCTGCATTTAAGAGCTGAAATGCTCTGGCTGCTTGTGATAAACAGCTCCAGACTCGTGTTGGCAGGCAGCTTCTCAGCTCCTGTGCGTGGTGCAATGCCAGGATTGCCCACACAGCAGAGCAGACCCAGAAGTTTCCTGCAGACCACCTTCCCACAGAGCTTCCCACTGTTTACCAGGGGGATATTCATCTATATTGATCAGGACCAAAGCAGAGCATCATTGCTTTTTAAATTCACAATCCACCTACCATGGGATAAATTCTACCATTTGAGGACGTGCATAGAATGATGTGACAGAAGGAAATAGCTCAGTACCCAGATTTTTTTACAGTCACAACTTAGAGGTGGTTGGCATTTGCCAACTGTGTAGGCCATGGAGTTTTCCAGTACATCATTTAGCTGACTGGCCTGAAAACATCAGCATCTCTCAGTTTTGTAGAAAGAAAAAAAGTGCAGCATTTATTCACACTTTCCGTGTGGAAGGAACAGAAATACTGTTCTTATGCATGAGACAGCAACAATTCCTGATCTCTGTATGAGGCAGTAAAAAGGCATAAAGACATCTAGAACAAGCTGAAACAAGTACATGGAATTCTCAAACCAGGGCAACTGTTCAAACCAACCTCAGCACACACCTGTCAGGTGGGGAAAAGAAATCTCTGGATCAGGACAGCAACAGATTACTCTTTTTAAGCAGCAGCACCAGCTCACATACAGAGGCCCATGCAAAGCCAGTGTCATCAGTTGTGCCCTGCACTATCCACCAGGTGACTTTAACATCATATTTGAAACTCTTCCAGTGGAGATCAAGAACAACAACCCAGAGGAATGACTTCAAATGAGAAGTGGTGGATTGCTTCAGGCCTCACAGAGTTCTACAGAGGCCTTCCAAGCCAAGAATAAATCTCTTGTGTTTTGGTCACAGAACAAAGTAAATTCAGGCAGGAGATGGGGCAGCTGGGGGAGTCCAGAGGACAGAGCACCAGCGAGGCACCTCTGAGAACAGCTCTTCCAGGCTGCTGTCCAGGAATGTTGCTGTTAGGAGAGGCCAGCCCTGGCCGCCTGGGCTGGAGGCTCCTTCTCCTGCTCTGCAGAGGAACTGTCAGTTTGGATCCCAAGTATCAGCTGGTGCAGAGGCAGGAAGAGGTGTAATTTGTTTGGAAGAGCAAGTCACCAAGACAGCAGGACATGTGAAAATGCTCACAGTGTCAGTTGCAGATGCTTTTAGCAAAGAGATCACTGGAGGATGCAAACAGTACAACCTAGCCTTCCTCCTAGCACTTCTCTACTTCTGCTCATTTCCCAGACGTTACAGCTTCACCCTTACACAAATCCCTCTCCTCTTGGTTCCTCAGATGACTCCTTGCACTCACAACCCCTCACTACTTCCTCTTGCCCCTCCACCATCACCATCACTGAGTGGTGCAACCCAAGTCCAGAGATGCCTCCTGGGACAGAAGTGGCCTCACACGGAGTAAATCCCAGATCCCACACTCGCTATGCAAACACTGCTGGTGCGCACCCTGGCAACAACCAGGTGTTACTGGGCTATCAAAGCACCAACAAACACTACTGCAGATTAGTAACAACCCTTCCATTACCTTCTCATGAGGACTTCCAGGTCAGCCGCCTCCACTGTCTTCCTCCCTGCATGGTGGGTGTACGCTTCCAGATCATCGCTCAGCTGCCTGAAGTACCTCTCGGAGCTGAGGAGGGAAATCAGATCAGACTGAAGCGTGTGAACACCAGCTACTCACCCACTTCTGCAGGGCAAGCTGCACTAGAGCTGCTCATTGTGCAGGTAACAGCCTGCCAGGGAAAGCTGGGGGAGAAGAAACTCTCCAGCCCATGAACAAAGCTTGGCTTCTCAGCCCAGGCTCCCTGGAAATTCACTGCCAAGACAGCTGTGAAACAGCTGCACATCTGACAACCAGAACCTTTCCCAAACTTCCCACACATGCAGGAAACAGGGGTTGACCCCAGTGACAGAGAAATCAGCACTGAGAGTCAGACTATTGGCTGCTGCAGTGACACTGTTCAAACAAAACACAGATTTTACTCACGAAGGTAACAAGGTCTAAGGATTCAAAAAGCTGAGAAATCTGGATTCTGAATGGAACACTGCACACCATCACCATGCCCAGCACGATGACCATTGTCCAGAGCCATCCTGCTCATGGAAATTGATAATGACAAGACTGCAACTGCTACGATTTGTTGGGACAAAACCCAGATGCTCCTGCAAGGCTGCATTGATCAGATACCCACACAGCAGCCCACAGCACTTTGCACATTTTTGCCCATTTTTATCAGGCCTCCCAAGACTCTTTGCAGCTGAAGACAGAGGGCTGTCAGCTTGTCAGCAGCACTCCCAACAGGTTTATTACTTCAGGAGAGAAAAGAAAGAAAAAAAATACAACACTAAAAATAATGGAAAGAGCAGTTTGTTGCTACGTACCATTTTTCAACGATTTTGAATGCATCTCTGGTCATTGGCATTTTAACAAAATGGCTGAATATCTCCTTTATCAAACTCCTTGGTACTCGAGGCTCACGTGGTTTCTTCTGGGATGTTCCCAATCTCTTTGGAACTGTCTTAGGCTGCTGCAGGGAAGACCTTTGACAGAAATTGAAAATTCACACACAGAATGAACAAGGCCAAGTGAGAGGCAGAGAACACCAGGCTGAGTTTGGAGAAACCCTAAGCTGAACTGGAAGAGATAAGAACAACCTTGAGCTCTTCATTCATTCTCCCTCCCAATTGCTCAAAACTCTCATGCCCACACAGGGCAGTTTGCAAACAGTCCATGTGGCATCATGGCCTTGAGAGAAGCAATCCAGGCTCAAGTTCCCTTGATTCCAGAGTGCTCATGTAACACGCTGTCAGTAAACTGGAGTTCTCTCCAATACATGACTGCAGTTTCCACTGCATCCCTGTAGTATTCCCTTTCCAGCAGTGCACAAAGTTTGAGGCACCACAGGTCACCTCTGTGTCTGTGGACAGGGGAGGCTGCTCTGCAGGGAATCCTTCTACACTGTTAAGAACTTCAATGGGGGCTTTTTTTGTGGGTTTGGGGTTTTTTCCTCCCCCCCTTAAAAAAGACTCTAAGTCCTTAAGGAAGCTACAATTGTCTTCCATTCTAAAATGGGAAAAATTGTAATATGGAAGAGTTAAGTGACATCAATGGATTCACTCAGTACATAATTGGAAAACAACAGAAAAGAACTAGAACCTCAGGCTAACACATGCAAAATCCCCAGAGACAGTGTGTGGATCACTTGACTCTCTCCAGCCAACCCGTACGTGGGCACAAGAATTTTGTCTTCTTGTTTATTACTTTAATAGACAAAGATCTAAAGTCATGAGCTAGAAAATTCCTCCTGTTCCCTACAACCCAATGCTAGTGGTTCTGATGAAGCATATGCCTTCACCAAATTTCTAGTTAAGAGGGTGCAAGGGTTAACTAATTTGGAGTAATGCAGACAACAGATGCACTTTCTGCCCCTAGGAGAGCTTCATTTTATAGTCAGCACATGGCAACTGCACACAGCTTTAGGCTTCTGCAGTCAATACAAGTATGTCATTCCATGGGATCACTGCCTTGCCATCTATAATTCCCCCTCTTCCACAAGGGCCTCTGCATCCCATACTGGAGTCTGTGGCTCCAGAGTGGCTTACCAAGTGAAAAACTCCTAGGAAAAGTTTTGGCCTTCAGCACAAGAAAATATTACAAGAACGTTCATTGGAAAGCCTTAAGGCATCAGACCTGCTCTGGAAGAGCACTGACATTCACTCAATTCCCTCTTCACTCAGCCGCTACAGCAGTGAAGAACCAAAGCCTTCAGCACTGCTCACTCCCTGTGCAGCTGCCAGAGCAGCTGGCAAAGCTGGGCTCTGCTCTCCCCCCAGCCCCACTTCTGCCAGGCCACTGCTGGACGTGGCTTAGGCTTACCTGGGAGCAGCAGGTTTTGCAGCATGTGGAGTTGACAGCAGGAGGTTGTAGGCTGGAGCACGGACAAATGCAGGAGTCTTCATGGAAACCTCTGAGAAAAAAGTACTTGAGGAAATGAGGTCTCTTTCCAGAGCTCCTGGAGAGCAAGCAGTGCTGCCTCAGCAGACAGAAACCCAGCCAGCTCCCCACATGCCCGGTCCAGTGTCACACTGCCTGTGCTCTGGCTGTGTCCCCACAGCACCCTGAGCCAGCACAGCTGCTGCCTGCTGCAATGCCACCCCCCCACAGCTCCTGCCACTCAGGCTGGTGGCACCCCTCGGGCCCCCATGATGGCCCAACTGGCTGGGCAGGCTGCAGGGACACACACTCGGGGCCAGGCTGCAGGGGCCAATGGCTGGGTTAACTTAGGTTGCCACAAAGCTGCAGCCTTTTTCACCAAAGAGAACTTCAAACTCTACAAGCTCCCTCTTCATCATCTTCCTAAGCCACTGGCAAATTCTTCTGAACAAAGGGACAAGCTGAGCTACAGAATCACATTACAAGGGCCAGACTATAAACTTCTCCCTGTTTGCAGATTTTCGTAACTCCCTCCAGGCAAGGCTCCTGTTACCAGCATCTCACCTGTTCTCTGCTATGAACCCACAGCAGTTTCCTCCAAGTCTCTCTACCTTGTCTAACTTCACTCTTGAACTTCTTCACTTCTCAACAAGTGAGAGCAGGAAAGAAAACAACGTTAACAGAAATGCTGAGCAGCTTCCTTACCTTGGCTTGTAGGATGTTCAGCTTCATCCTCAGCAGGCTCTTCCACTGAACTATCCATCTCTAGCACGATAGCCTGGTCCTGTAGTTCATCTCCTTGTTCATCAGCTTCATTTAATGGAGTCATCCCAGGTTTATCAAATGAGGAAAAGGCACGAGAGAGCCTGCCCAGACTTTCAGCTCCAATGCCTTTGGTAATCTCGCGTTCTAGATTTCCAAAACAGGAAAAATAAAGCACTGAAACAAGCACCTTTGCCTGAGTCTGGAACTTCCACTAGTAAATTTTAATCAAAGATACCTGCTGTAACTACACACTTCTAAACACTACTGCCAGTACAATTTTGGCTTCCCTTCAAATAAAATGCAGACTTCCAGCTTAAAATGACAAAACTGGTTTGATATTTCCCCAATAATTAGCCCAGATTCCAGAAAGGAAGTTAAGTCTCTCTCTCAGCACTGATGCCAGTCATGCAGCATGAGAGCACTTTGGCACTAGAGAGAGCTGTCAGCATTAGAGGTGTCCTCACCAGGTCCGGGAGAGCCATGGGCTCCAACGCTGCCTTCTGCCAGTTCCTCTCCTGCTGAAGGACCCATTTCTGTTTCACCTCTGCTGTCCTGTGCTGCAGTTATGTGCAATTCTGCTTTTTTAGACAGTTTCTTCTCCAGCTGCTCAGAATGTCCAGCACTTGCACCATGTTCTGCAGCTAAAATAAGAAATTCTATCATACATCTTACCTACAAAAAACCCCAACCAATAATCAGCACACAGTTTAGCCACCACTGGAATTTATTTGTGATAAATAAACTCAGCCATAAGCTGTGAATAAGAAAAGCAGATGCAGTTCCCTTTACAGCTGAGAAATGCCCAACATTTCCTGTGTTTGCTCCACAGCCACCTAATTAGGGGCACATCAGATCCCGATGAAGGAATTTTACTTACAGTAAGCAGAGCTCCTCCAGATCTGCCATCTAAGTGGCTATTCTCAATTTTGGTGATTGTGTGAAAGACCAATTTCTTTTCCTTTAAGTTTAACAATATCTGGAATTTGTGCTCAGATTCTCCTCCTCATTTCCTCCGTTTTTCTGAATAAACAATTTTGTAAGAGATATATTCCATTATAAAGAGAAGAGAGCCTAGAGTGGTTTTAACCATCTTGGACAAGCCTCTTGCAGGCAGGATGAGAAATATACAGACACATGACTTGCTTGTGTTTAAAAACCTGAGCTTCTGACAACTTAAGTATTCCTTTTTCCTTTATACTACATATACAGTCCATGTATCTGTTACTATGTAGCTCAGTTAAGCAGAAACTCACACAGGTAATTTCTTAGAGAAACTTGGGCACTCTCATAATGCTGTCACTTGCTGAAGGGTTTGGAAATCTTGGCTGAGTCCACAACCAAAAGCTGTCAAACTGCACTTTTACCATCCTCTCCAGTGACTGGGAGTTTTCACACTCACAAGTACAAGTGTGGCAAGGCCTTGGGAGCCCCAAGCCCAAGTCAAGGACACAAGAAAACTGGCCAAAAGTAATGCAAAATTCAGTTATTTCAGTTTCACTAACTAGAATATTGGGCGGTCTACACCAACACAGGGCCTAAAGAGAAGTGAAATATTAAATATCTTAGATTAACCAGATGTATTCTTCGCCAAGAGAGAGCTCTTCACCTTTCCTATGGGAAGGGGAGCAGTACTACAGACCTGCCAACACGTACGTACCTTTATTCCACTTCCAGTCACAGCCCACTTTTAGAGAGCTTGTCTGGAAATATCCAAGTGTCTCTGGTATGACTTGAATTAAATTATTTCCAGCGTTCACTGTACAATTAAGTCTTACTATACTCCGCGAGTCACCTGAAAAGCTCTGTTTAAATCAGATTATACTCCCTTCCCTTTCTACACTGAAAGCATTTCTTACCCTCTTGGAAAATCTTTTCCTGTTTCACTCCATTCACTGTATTAATCATCTCTTCTTCTGTATCACTTATTTCTAAGTCTTCAATTATACGGGACACAACTTCTCTCAAAGACATGTTGGAAAGATTTAGAGTGACTGGGGATCCCAAATATTTACTTGAACTTCTGGAGGGCAGAGAGGAGCTCCACCTATAAACACCTAGAACAGATCATTAATGTGTCTCCTGGTAGCTTTCTGAACTTTCTTTTGGCTGTCCTGGTAAATAAAAAACCAACCAAGGAGGAAGCAGAAGACACACAAGAAACACTTGCGTGTACTTGAAGCAGTTTAGGGAGTTTGCACTCAATCTTAGGAACCAGTTGGAAAAATCCTTGCAACTGTTTTACAGTTGACACTGAGGAGCAACACTGACAGCAGCCTCCTGTGGTAGAGCAGGAGAACTAGGTCACCATTAACTTTTGACATTAATGCCTTATTAACTCCAGTGTCTTAAAGATCTGCTCATTCCCCCTCATCTTCCTCTCATTTGATCCAGTCCCCTACTCCACATCCTCCAAAATTTTCATTATCTATCCCTTTGTCCTAAAAATGCCTGCCATTGAGCTCCTCTGAGCAACTAACCTTCTTCTGTTGATTCCTTCCCTTGTCCTTTCAAAACTACTTTTGCCTGGTCCAAGCAGTATGAGAAAAACGTGTTCCCATTTACACAACCAGGACAAGGCCAGGGAAACGAATACCACACAGACGTACCAGACACCAGGAAAATTGCAAAGCATTGGTACAGTGAGCAGGGAGGTGACTGCCTCTGTCTCCAAGGATTTTTAAGGCCCTGGAGACAATGGAGAAGTTGGCTGTAACAAATAATGACCATAGCACAGTGAAGGTCTGGACTAGGAATTTCCAGAGATTCCTTCCAAGTCTGTCTACATGTCCTACATACTATCTCCTCATTTTTTGTGACCAATTTAGAGTGCCCACTTCTGGGGTCCCAGTACAAAGGAGAGATGGACACAGTGGAGAGTCCAGCAAAGGCTCACCAGGATAGTTAAGGGACTGAAGCATCTCTCCTAGAAAGAAAGACTGAGAGAGCTGGGACTGTTCAGCCTAGAGAAGAGAAGGCTCGGGGCAGGTCTCACCAATATATACAAGTGTCTGAAGGCAGGGTATAAGACAAACAGAGCCAGACTCTTTCCAGTGGTGCCCAGTGCCAGGAGAAAAGGCAAGTGGCACAGACTGGAACATGGGAGGCTCCATCTCAACATAAAGAAGAGAGTTTGCCGTCGTTACCCCTGGAGACTCGTAAGAGCCACTTAGACAGGGTCCCGGGCAACCTGCTCTATGTGGCCCTGCCACAGCAGAGGGGTTGGAGAAAATAACTTTGAGGTCCCTTTGTACCTCAACCACTCTGTGACTTCAGATAATACCTGCTAAGCCTAAGCCTTAACTCATAGTACTCACTGCAAACCACCTCCTCTTCAGAAAAAGAAACCTTTTCCACTGGGTTACTCTGCTGGGAATGATCTTGTTTCTCTTCTCGCTGTTTTGCAGGGGTTTCTGGAGATACATGAATCATTCTGTCAACGTGCTCCTGACCAAGGCTTGAGTTCTTCGAGTATCTTTGGGTCCTTCCCTCATTTGTGCCCTCCAGCCTTGCTTCCTCTTGATCTGCATCAGAAATTGGGCTCCTCTGTGCTGAAGTTTTCGAATCTGACAGCTGGGGTTCAAGAGCAGAAAGTTTATTTTGGCTCTGTTCATCCAGTTGGGGCTGAACAAAGAGCTCTGTGCTATTCATCATCATCTCTGCGTCACTTGTCAGGATGCTTGTTCGAATCCCAGATGCAGATTGTGAGTCCACAAGATAGTTCTGCCCTGTTTAGAAAGTTTTAAAATAAATTTTATGTGAAAAACTGTTCAAGGCCATAGGGACACACTTTACTACCAGGACTTGTCTAATTCACAATTTAAGTCATTCAACCAAATTTTAGTACTCCTCAACAGATCAAACACTGAAACTGTATGACCCCACTTCAGTGCCCCCAAGTCTCCCTACCAAACCAATAGAGACCTCAGTACTCACAGATGAAGATGATCCCAAACAATTCCTGTGGTTTAAATCACCAGACTGGGCAAAGCACATATTTAAGTGCAGAGAATCAACAGAAGTGCCAAGGCAGAGCCTCATTCTAATCTTGCTTCCCAAATCCCACTCTATTTCTATGAATGTGTTAGTAAATTTTAAATTCTAAAATACAGACCACACTTCAGTAACTGCTTCTAAAAGCCCGCTTACATAAGGCCCTGCCTCCCAAAAGAGAAGTAATGACACAAAAGAAACCTTTGCTCTTCAGCATGTTCTGTTCCACTCTGCCTTCAAAAGCTTGCATGTCGACAGCCTTGCGGGTTTTTGGCCTCCGGAGCAAGCCCCTCTTTTCAACGGTGTCTGGGGCCAGCAAGGAACCCACAGACATACGAAGGGATCTCCAAAAAGAAGGAAGAAATTGTCAAAATTGCACACTCCCCTTTTAGCCTCAGAATGCAGACACGATGGCACTAACAGTGACACATGTCGCAGAACTAGGAGAAAATTCCCAAAAAAACCCTTGAAGATTATATGTCAGTCTTTAAATGAATTGTTTATTTTAACAACCACCCAACATCATGATAGTATCACAGAGATCAGGAAGCAGACTGTTTTACAGCCTCCCTGACACACTGCAACACTACAGCTGACAAAAGGGTCAGAAATTTTAAAAATCTTAAATAACAAAAAAAAAAAAGGGAAAACAAATGTTTGAAAGTAAAGACATACTCTAGATGACAAAGAGGTGGTAGGAGGACTGCCCAACAAGTTTAAGAAGCTACTTAGTATCAATGCTCTCAGCAAAGTACAGCTACCAACACACTGTGACTGTTTCAAGACAGGAGCTGACAGGGACACATAAAGCATAGGAAAAGATGTTTCTCACTGTAGGTGTTTTGCACCCTGGAGACTGACCACGCTCAATCCTGGCCCTCTCTCCAGGCAACCCAATTAAAAAGCGGGTTTAGAGGGTTCAAAAGTACAGAATGCAGCCCCAAGAAGCATCTTGTGTGGCACCCCAGGCAAGGGCTGCAGTGAGAAAGGTGACATAACGAGCTGACTTTGGCCAGGGTCATTTGCAAAGTACACAGGCAACACAGGAAAGTAAGTTCTTTGACTCACTAAAAAGCTTTTGAAGTCCAGAAAATACCGCATTGATGCAACTCGTGTGATGATACTATCAACAGGCAGCGATAATATTCTAAGGTATATTGTGTACTGATTTACTGTTGGAAGCAGGAGAACGAAAGGAAAAAAGAATGATCCCAGCAAGTAAAAAGAGGAGCAACAGTAGCAACACAAGCTCGACCAACCCAGGCATACAGTGCAGAGCCACAATTTCTGAAAATCAAAAGGTGTGCGGTCAACACCTTCCAATTCCATCAGCAGAGGGGCAGATGACTGTCATTGCTAACACTAACAGGTATCTGCACTGTTCTTCACCACTTCAGATGTGATCACACACAGGACAGACAGAAGTTAAGACATTTTAGGTTAAACTCACCGAGTCATAATTGTGCTGTCCAACGCTAACTGAGCTAGAAAAAGTTAATGGCACATTAGTTGAGAAATTACCCTTTACACAACAGGCTACAGGAACATCCCAATGGATCTTCCTCTTTTCAGAGCCAGCCATGCTACAATCCTCAAACGCCACACTTTGGTGCAAACAGAATTAGATAACGGGGTCACTTCACTATTTCTTGTCTACATTTCAGAACTGCGTATTAGAAATCTACTAAAGAATTTCTGAAAGGGTAAGAAAATAGTTATTTCAATGAAAATTTAACATGGCATATACCCTCAGATTTAATAATTTTAATTTTACCACATTGATAACAAGACTTTAGGCCTTAATCACAACCACCCTTCGGCAACCCAACCACATCCCAACTCCAACACATCCAGATCTTTAGAGGCACAGATAACTATTCCACAAACTCTTGATGAAACTAGAACTCAAATCTCTTCTGCTCGCAAAGAACTTTATAATTATTTTATTAAATTGCAAGGGAAAGTATGCAGCTGCTTGTATTTCAAAGTTTCTAGAACTGAGAGGAAGACAGGGATTGCATCCTCTGGAGACACTTCAAAACTCAAAAATCACCAAGTTGCAAAAGTAGTCAAGAAGTTACATACAGTCATGGCAGAGCCTAGAATTTGGCTTGAAAAAGTTTATTTTAAATTTCATAGGATGGGGGCTTTTACTCTCACCATTTGCATGAGATATTGCAATCTGTATTCCAAACCCACAACTGCCCAGCTGGGCAGCTCCTGACAACTGAGCTGAGCAGGTGAGAACCAGCTGACAGCAAATGCAGCAGTGAACAAGGTAATTCTTGACTGCAGCCTTACCTTGGTTCTGGGGAAGTCGTCTCTCTGCTGCTCTCTCAAATTCAGAAATGCTGAGTTTCTTTCTCTTCTTTGTCATGTGGAACACAGTGACAGATGTGTCCTCAGGAGCAACATCTGGCAGCTGCAATTCCCCCCTACCAAAACAAACCAAGCTGCAGCGGCATTCCTGATAATCCCACCTGACAAGATGCAACTCTGATCACTGAAACACAAGTAGACAAGTCCTGCTCCCCAGTCCCACCACGGGAACTGCAGCTATACCCGGCAGTGTAATAAAGGTGAAAATTATAAAAAACCCTACTTACATGCTGGAAACCCTCTTAGAGGGGACTTCTGAACGAGCTTCTTCTGTGTCTTCATGGTTAGATATCTGAGGTGCCAGCGGTGAAACTTGGGGTTCTGCCAACAAACCAGAACGTCTCCTTTCCACCATTCAATACAGCAAGAGCACCAAAATGCAGCAGGGCATGACATCTACACTACAGGCTGTAAATAACATTTACTAACGGGTTAAAATAAAGACCTAGTGAAAACTGTTCAAGTTCTACTCCTGGGAAGGCTAGCAGTGACAAAGCCAACGGTGACAGATGGCAGCACGGGGGTTCCCTACACTGCAGCAGAATGTGCCTCTGTAACTCACACCTGACCCTGCAGCCAAAGGCAGCACCAGGATTATGTGCTCAGTCACCAGGATAAGAAGACCAAGTGAAGAGGGTTTTGAAGAGGATCTGCAAAGCTATGATTTCACCAGTGCGAGGCCTGGTCTCTCAGACAGTTGTATCCCACATTCAGGTGCCCTGCAGTGATTCCTCTGTTACATCAATCAGTCATACAACAATCTGATTTCTGCTCCATGTAACAGGGAAAGGATGATGAGCTACCAAGGAACACCCCCTGTTTTCTCAACTCTACGAAAACATTGTGTTTCTGGTCTCAGTTCTCCTGAAAAACAGACACTTACGGTTCTGCATGACTCTCTTGAGCATAAGCCGTGGTGTGCCATTTCTGAGGTCAGGGAACACTGCCAGCCTCTGCTTCGCCAAGGTGCTCCTGACAGATTTACTCTTGTTTTCTACGCTCAATCCAGTCTAGAGGGAAATCAAGAGACAAGCCATTCAAAACTAGTATTTTCATTATTAAAGACCCTAACATCAAAAGCATCCACCACCCATCTTCTAAAAACAAGCTAAGCAAGCTGGTAAGAAACTTTTTCCAAATTCCCAAGAGAAATTGCGCGTGTTGGCTATTTGACAGTGGTGGCACTTCCCGTGTGGACGGGAGACAGTTCAGCTCGGGGTACCACCCAGGTGGGTTCCAGCATAAAACCCTCCCGTGGACGAAATCCCGAGTGGCCTCAGAGCACAGCCACGATCTAAATCTGCCCAGCTGCGGGCTACTCGGCAAGCGCGAAAGTCAAGGGTTTCGGCCCATTTTCCACGATTAAAGGCGAACAAGGGCGAGGGAGCGGCCTCCGCTCCTGCTTCAGGGGCCTCGTTTCTGTCTCAAACCGAGAGCGATCGGGCGGGCGGCGCCGGGCGAGTCCCTCGGGATGGTCGATCCCGACAGCGACTCTCCTTTCCTCCCTTCTTTCTTTTCTTCCCTCCCTCCCGGACCCCTTGCGCCACCTGGGCCGCCGCCCGCGCGTTGTGGCGGCCGCTGCGCCTGAGGCCGGGCCTGGCCCGGGATCGCGCGTCCGCCATGGCGGTCCCGGTAACGGCCGCACGCCTCCCGCGTCCCGCCGCCTCTCGCGAGATACGCGCGCGCCGGGAGGGGCCGCGGCGCAGTGTGGGGCGGGTAGTTCCGCCGGCGCCGCGGTGCATTGTGGTCCGCGTAGTTCCGGGGCGGCGGCGGCGGCGGCGGCGAGAGGCCGCGCGGGCCTTGTGGGAGCTGTAGGTCGGCGGGGCCGCTCGCCC